>CM062265.1:35615653-35681808 GCA_031216635.1 Dissostichus eleginoides | reverse complement strand
GGGTTTTGCAGTTTGAAGTGTTGATTCTCTTAAAGGTAAAAAGGTTTAAAGGTATTTCTGGGTTTAGACTGTATTTTGATCTTTTGACTTTGTGATTAGATTATTATACATTTGCTTGAATACAGCAATATGAGTTTGATGAAAATGAATTGTTTATTTTTGATTGGTCCATTTTGTGCATTTTTGTAGCTAGGTTCGCCGGACTATCCCTCCATCTGATTGATATTAACCATTTGACAGATCAGTCAAATTTCTCTTATCTAGTGCACTATTCACTTTTTGTATGTTTGGGATAAATAATTAATTAAATTAATCAGTAATGTACATTTTGTGACAAAGTGGATAAAGGTGTATTATAAAACGGACAAGTCAAATCAAGAAATCTGATTGGTTCTTAGCCATGATATTATGAGCGTATATCACGGGTAGAATTGTAGTTACTTTTCACAAGTCAGTATCCCTCCGCGTCTGAGAAAAGCTACAACTGTTACATTACGTCCGTTACGAAACTAACTAACTACTAACAAAGCTTAAGATGGAAACATTTAAGGTTAACTTCGACCTCCGGGGTGGTCTTACTGTGGAGGAGTGGATTGAGGAGTGCCTATCTCCAGAAAAAAAAGCACCTAAACGACGACATGCAGAGCTACGTGCAGAGCAGGTAGACCAACTGGAAAAGTACCACCATTCAAAAGCTTTCTGATGCGGGTCTTGAAACAAAGCAGAGAAATGATGACCGTTAGTGACCACAGGTGCGAAAGCTCTCTCCAGAGCTACTGGAAGCCGAGTCTCGGGGACCGGAGAAAGTGGAGCAATATTCTTGCCACGCCAAGCAACAGCCTGAACAACCTCAACCTATACAAGTAACCTCGTAAGCCATGCTACTGATGCTGGACAGGTTTTCAGTGGGTGCACAATAAACGGCAACATACAAATGAATGTAAATAAATAGCCAAATAATGGATCAACGCTCTCTGTCTAATATGCTCGCTAGCTGTTAGTGTTGTTGCATAGCAACCACCTCGCACTATGTTTTGTGCAGAAGGCAACGGAGGGACTATTTTATTTTGAACATCATTATTTACTAATAAAAACAATTTAAATTAGAGTGTGTATTTTTCTTTCATATTGCCACACTTGGTAACCGTTTTATACCGTTTTTGCTTAATTATACGACAGCTAGAGGTAAGTTTAGAAATGCAAATTACTTTACTGTAATGAAGTCTGTTAAATCCCAAAAGATATCACCTAAATAGTAATTGGTAATGGACTGTACTTATATTGCGCTTTATCCAGTCTTTACGACCCCTCAAAGCGCTTTCACCCATTCACACCTCATTTATACAGAGCCAAACATCTAACATGATATCTAATCTCTCACATCAAATCAGTGAGTATGAAAATTAATTTCTTTCTCCGTTCTTTCTTACTTTCTTACTCCTTCACATCTTTCTCACCTCTTAAGTATTTCCTGCCTCTTTTCCTTACCTTTGTCCTTTCAAAGCATCCCTTCCTTAATTAATCTACTCATCTACTCCTCTCTCAGTGCATAGAGAACCGCAGTGACGCGTCCTAAAACCCGGAAGTAAGTTAGCATTTTTACCACTTCCGGTTCCTTCGTCAAAAAGCAATGCAATTTCTCCATAGGGTTTTGGAAAATAGCTCCAAATAAGGTCTGTGTTTGACACAAAATTAAGAGATAGATCACGTTTTGTTCTACCACATTAAATACATCAGCAGTGACCCCGCTGGTGATTTCTGAAGAGTTTACGTGTCGGAAAAACGATGGTTGTTAACAAGTGGCATTAGTGGACTACAGAAATGGTCGAGGCCGTTGTACGTCATTACGCCGATTACGTAAACACTCCCGCTAAATTTCTTAACACCGGTAAACACACCTTCATCCAGGCTGCACTGTTGTACGTGTCCTGACTTGTAGTGGTTCTCTCCTCTATCTACACTCTTCTTGTCATCTTTGTAAAAAGATATTAGACTGGTAATGGACAGAGCCATGACTTATAGTTAAATTCAGCGTGGCTAAAATGAAAAGCTTTGTTAAAATATGCAAGCGCGCGAAAGTCAGTTGAGGCGATCTTAAATTGGCGTGACGTTGAGTAGTGCGACCCTGCCGTTCTAGCTTGTAGTTCCTTTATAGCATAACGTTAGCATTTTGCTTCTGGCGACTAGATTTATGATTCAAAAATTATAAAAGTAGCGTAGATATGTGGAGATTATCTGGCTGAACAAAACGTGATCCCTCTCTTAAATGTGTTTCAACCACAGACCTTATTTTGAGCTATTTTCCAAAACCCTATGGAGAAATTGCATTGTTTTTTGACGATGGAACCGGAAGAAGTTTACTTCCGGGTTTTAGGACGCGTCACTGCGGTTCTCTATTGAGAGGCATATTGGTGATGGAAAGCTAACCTGATTAAAATGCCATCCTCCCTTCAATTTTTCTATCTTTCCTGCATTCGTTCGCTTTAAATGAGGATATCGACAAGCTATAGAAAGGTTGATTCAGCCAAATTGAGGAGCTTTCTGTTACGATTCTTCCTGCTTTCTTTCTGTCATTCAATCAATTAGACTGACACGGCACAGCGACTCTAATGATTATGTCCTCATGAAGAGCTCTTACTGGAAATTGGCTTTCTGTCTATTTCTATTTCTGAGTTGTGATGACGCTAACTTACGAGTCTTTGATTAAACAAAGCAGAAGGAAAAAGTGTGTGACAGTAGACTTTGATGCAGTTAAACCCTCTCCAGATAACACAGTAATGTGAGTTTAGCATTTCTGAGGGAAACGTTTGTTGGATTTAGCTCCTTCTTGCTTGTGTATACCAAAATACTCATCAGGCGCCTGAATGTTCTTGTTATTTAAAATTCAATATGATAATCCTGGAATACTGTTGTGTTTTGAGGGGTTTATTTCTGGTAGGTCAGGAGATTTTGAGAACTTTTATTATTTTGACCTAATTGTTTAAGACAGGTCATAAACATATTTGCCTGTAGACAAAACCGGTCTAGACTCCAGAAGATTAAGATGGACATCACAGCTGTTCCTCTCGGCCTGGTGTGACTTCCTTAAATGATTCCTAACATGACATTTTTTATATCAAAATATGAATACAAACTTTTTGGGGTTTTCCCTTTCCTGTAGGGTGTCCTATAGGTTTTTGTGCATATAAATGAGTTTGTCCATAATAATAATATGTACCTGAAAATGAGCAGAATATCTCATCTTTAATACATATAAATACCAATAGATAGGTAAAATAAAGCTCCTTTCATCCTGATTTTTCCGCTCCTTTAACTTCCTGCTTTACAGTTATACGGGCTTCCTAATATTTGTTTGAGTCTGACTATATTGGTGGAACATTTTATCAATGATCCTTTCACATCATGGCGACATTGTTTTTGTTTTATATTTATTTCACTGCAGAAACGTTGTGCTTCTCTCGGCACTCTTCTCGTTTTGCAGCTCCTGACTGTATCCATCACAACAGCTAATAAAACACTTTGGTGGATGCCTAAGGGAAAAAATATTCCTTGACACTGATGAAAAAAGATATATAGAGAGATGGAATCTTCTTTTGAAAAGTGGATGTGTCATACGTTTTGCTGACCAGCACATTTCCCCTTTATGGATTGAGAAGGCAATCCTTCTCAAAATTAGACGAAATCCTTCAGCTATCATTTTTAAGTGGAAAATGTTTGAGAGTCCCCTCCCTAAGGTATTTGTTTAATTTAATGAGAACAGATTTATTCTCCACTGAGCAGACTGAGAGGTCAGCTGAGTCCACACAGCTTTCACCACTGAGGAGAAGTAAAGTTTGAAACACTGAAACTCCTCCGCTGTCAGTGAGCTCGGTTTATCAGATCCAGTGTTCCTCACTGTATTAACAGTTTGGTATCTCTTATCAGTGCTGATCAATGATGTTATTTTATTACATGTTATAACTTTAGACGTTTTTATGTTGTTGTAAAACACTGTTTCCATCAGCAGTAACTTATACCATATTTCCACACAGCTTAAACAGTACAATATTCAAATATCTGACAGGGACGGGAGAGGATCTAAAGCAATCCTGTTAGAAGCCACAGATTTACTGAGAGCTGAACAAGCAAAGACAGACACAAGTCTTTTTGTCTAGTCTCCCACAAAGACATGACTTAAATCTTGCAACACACACAGGTCAAAGGGAAAAGAGGATCATAACAGGTTTGCGGCGGTGGAAGAGACGTCCCTACAACTTCATTTAAGAAAAAGGTCATGGACACCCACAACAACACGGAATAGTTTGAATAGACAAGGCCAAAGGTACTTTAAAGAAGCCTTACATGTTTTCATGTAGTGCGCTTACACCTTTTGAAACGTCCCAATGATTATTGCCTTGGAGGATTAAAATGCACTTAAAATGTTTCAATATAGGCTACTGTACTCCCATTATCACACCACACTCAAGGAAAAGTGCTCCAGATTGATTTAAAATGATCTGAATGTAAAAGTTTGTTTTTGCAGCAGACCTATGTCAAGCCAGGTTGGGAGGGTTTCTATAGTGCAGGGGTTTTCAAAGTGTGGGAAGGTGAGCCTCCCCTCAGAGAACATAAGAACAGCCGCGCCCCCCCTCCCAATTATTATTGCTATTATTATTATTATTATTATTATTGTTGTTGTTGCTATAATGCAGGGGTATTATTATCCAGTGGAATGCCCTTACCTACTGGCCTAGTTAAATCAAAGTGGTTACTTTCTGTTGGCTGGGCAGTGTAGTTTTACACACCGTCTTATTTGACTTTCTCAGGACTTAAAACTGTTTTTTGGGGGCAGAACCCCACAAAGAAAAAACATATATACACACATACAAGGTCATCATCTTAACAGTTTTTTATGCTCATCGAGTCATCCGTGAGCAGAGCATCAAGTTGGCATGTCTATTACAGCTGAATGCGGCGATTACCATGTTGTTCAGCAAAACGCCTCACAAACTGATTAAGATCTAAAGCTTTAGTGCGTTTTGATTCAATGCTGAGTGCAGCCAAACTTGACAGTCTCTTCTCTGTCATTGTAGACCGCAAATACCTCATTCCTTCCGTCTACTTTGGTCCGAATGCGCCGTCCCGTTCAAATGACCCGCACTCACACAGGTAGGCGGAGGTGAAGGGAATGAGCACTTTTACAGCCTTTTTGGCGAGGTGGGGGAACTCGGTCTCCACAGACAGCCAAAAGTGTGCAAGTGACGTTTTCTGCCAGACGCCGTCTCCTCTTTCACTTTAGGTAACTTCACTAAAAATCAATCCATGTTGCCGCTCGCATAAAATTAGTTGAAGTTAACTAGCTAGATTGCACTGTTTCTCGTTATTTTTTTCTCATGCTGCGCCTCCCCTGAAGCTCTCTGGCGCCCCCCAGGGGAGGCGCGCCTCACACTTTGAAAACCGCTGCTATAGTGTATATTCTGTTATACCTATACATCAGTTACCTAATCTAAGTAATGTAACCTGGTTACTTTCCGTTTGATTTCGGATAACTTCGATATTGTATGCAATGCAAATAAATACAAGAGAAATAAATAACAATAAGATGTATTTACTGAAGTGTAGTATGTAAAACAACAGAACAATGTGATCTTAGAAAAGAAAAAAACAAGGTATTTAGGATCAAAAATTATTGATAGGAAAACCTGTCTTTCATGAAGCATATTCAGGCAGTAGCCTATACACCAACACTGAAACACGAGCACATACTACAGTTTAAAAAAGCAGAAATAAAATCTGAGCTGACAGAAAATGCTCCGTTTTAGTTTAATACACACAGTTCAGATCACACACACTATGTTATGAACATATAGGTTCACCTGCTGAATTAAAAACAGAACAAATGAAGCAAAGAAAGTGAAAACCGTAAAGCAGATTCAGGCAGTAGGCGTATAGATTCACACTTAAAGTATTAGCCTACAGAACAGTGCAGCTTACAGAGAAGAGATAACATCTGATCCTTTTACAACAAACACTATATGCTCTCTTTAGTGTTTTAATAACATTGTAATCCTGCTAGTAATCCCCATTTTTTATAAATGTAACTGTAATCAGATTTCATCTTGTTGAAGGTAACTGTAAAGGAATACAGTTACCTTTTACTGTATCCTGATTACGTAATCCCCTTACAGGTAATCTGTTACTTCCCAACCTGAGTTTGACTAACCTGACATAGCGAGTATTCAGACCTCCTTGACTCTGTGTGAGGCTGCATGTGAGGACCTGGTTCTGAGACGAATAGACGGATGATAGACGGAGGGAATGCGAGCCAAAGTGTTTGGCAGCAGAGGAGCTGAGGGTATCGACAGACCAATGCTTCATGGAATAATGTGCATCCCTAATGCAGCCAAGTGGAAAAGCCCACAGACAGGCAGTGGAATGAATTACCTGCAAATAATGAGGCTGGCTGATTATCATCATTTACAACTCTCTCTCTCCCTCCTTCCATAATGAGCCAATGTTAGTTAGCACGAGCTAAAGGTCAGAACAAGACGGTTTTCTCCAGTTTCTTTCTGCACTGCGTTTTCCAGGGATCAACTGTCAATCAAACTGTGTGGGCGGGAGGATGGTGGTGGCTGGTGTCACTCATGGCAGAACAGAACAATCTGATCATCATTTAACTACTTGTTAATTCTTATGTCTGCATTTGTCATGTATGGCATGGCATTACTGTGTGGAAAAATGTGGAAAAGTCAATACATTTATCTCCAAAATAGGGTTAATTCTAATGAAGAAAATCTATCTGCAAACCTGTTGCTGATTTCCCCAATGATGACGTTGAAACAAATGTTGGCTTTCTGAGGATACCTTGTTTTATTTTCATTCATTCTTGAATTATTTTTGACTGGGGATCGGTTTTATTTTTGTATCTATAAATGTTAAACATATTTTTGTATATTTTACATGTATCTTTAGGTATATTGTACCGATACATTGCTGACTTTTATGTAATTCCATTGTCTGGTTGTATTTGTATTGCTGATCGTTAATTACATTTGTATTGACATTATACTAGATATCTATAGGAAGAGAACTGCATCAACCTCAAATAATTATTCTGTGCCCAAGATGCTCAATAAATGTGTTCTGTAGTAAAGTACTAAAAGCATCTTTGTACTGTATAAAAAAAACTGCAAATACATAGTAACGTAAATAAAAAAAATAAAAACTGAATTGTAATAAAGTACGAAGAGCAACATAAAACATTTCCTGGGGTTAACTGCCCTCCTTCACAAGAACTGCTCAGCTTTTCCTTTTTTAAATCACATATATTTTACATATTTGTTTAGGATGTTTTCCTTGCTTCCTATTCTACATTTGTGTTTGTTGTATATGTTCTCTGAACTACCACTATGCAACTATTACTACATTTTTCCAACGGTCTTTGCTTGGATACATTGTTTTATTATAGTTATTACTTAAGACATTTGTGTTCTATAATTGTATATTATTTTCATTGTCATTTTTGGCTGTGTTAAATCATGTGGAACAGAATTAACTGGCTATCTAAAAAAACACAAAACACCCACACAAATACACAATTAACTATAATCATATTATTACATTACAAAAACATGAAAACACATGCATGAGAGAGTGTGTGTGTGTGTGTGTGTGTGTGTGGGTGGGTCATGTTAATGAGCTTTTTATCGGTTTAGCAGCAGAAGTTCATGAAGCTGAACACACATGTGCTCTGCTGCTGGGAAACGGGCCTGACCAATCAGAATGCTTCATTCGACACCTGCTCCCTCAAGCACTCGTTAACATCGTTTCCAACTTCTTTCCTTCCTTCCTTCCTTCTCTTCCCATGAGGTGGAGGGATACCTCAGAGAGTGTACTTTACTAAAACAAAGTTAAACTGGAATATTTCAAGAACTTTTGAACAGATTGGCATAAACTGTTGCAGACCTCCATGTTGCCCAACAGGATGAATCCTAATTGTATTGGTATTCCTCGTTTCCTCAAGAGGTTCAAATGTATAATTAAAGTGAAACTGCTCAACAACGTGTGGGTTACTGCCGTACGGTGAGGTCAGTGGATGAGAAGCACTGGCTGTCAGAGCCAGATTTACACACACATGAACCCCATAGAGGTAGCTTAATTCAATGTTCAATAGGGAAGTTAGGGTCCAATTTAAAATAAAATACAGGTTTGATGTAACGTTTATCATTTTTGCAGCAACTTTCAAATGTTTTTGCTAACGTTTTGGGAGACTGAGCCTCAGTTACCTGGGTTTAAGACAAGCCAAAATGGCCTGCCTCAAAATAATAAAGATACCCATATTAACTAAGGGATCTGAATACTTCTTCTATCACTGATCATCCTCTTCTCTACTCCCCTCCTCTCTGTGTTTCCTTATCCTCTACTTCTTCGTCTCCTTCCTCACTCTCTTCCTCCTTTCATCCCTCTATCAGGAGGTTGTTTGACTAATCTTTGAATGGCTTAGTAACATTTTCAAGATTTCTTTTTCACCGTGGCTGAATCTATAATTCAACACCAGCCTAGCTTTATCAGTCATTAGACACGCACACACACACACCACAGACACACAGACACACACACACACCAACTTCAGCAAACGCACACACACCAACCTCGGCAAACACACACTCACATCTCTACAAGCTCCCCTCTTACACCTTCTCTCCTCTTGTGCTTTTCATCAGTACCCTGTTCCTCTCCTTGATCTCCTTATTCTTCTTCTCCACCATATCTTCTTCATCATTACTTCCTCTTTTCATCTCTCTCCTGCCTTCCTTAAATCTACATTTCCTTCCTCTTCTTTTTCATCATCTTTTTAAATTTGTATATTCCCCCTTACTTCTCAGCTTTCCCCTCATTTCTGTATCGTTATCTCCCTTTTCTTCCTCCCAGCCTTCACATGCTTTTCTGTACAACTCGCTTTCATTTTTAAGCTTTCATTCTTTCTATAGTACAAACAAAAAGACTAGTGTCCTGTTTAGTCCCATGCAAAAGAAACCAAAAATGTATACTGAGCATTTTACTTAGAGGTTCATGACACGGTTACTATAATCAAAGCAGGATATAATAAGCACAAGAAATAGCAAAAGGAACAGGTCTTCCTCGTTCTCTTTCTCAAGATTCAGAGGCTTTATTTCCATATGCACAGAACAGCTCAGCTCTGTCCCAGGCTCCTCCAACAATGCAACATATAATATACTTTAGACATAAAAACAAAAACACATAAAATAGTGTAATAAAATAGCAAAGCATGAGCTCGGGATGGTAGCCTCTCCATCTGAGGAAAATGCTTTCAGAGTCAGAGGGGATTTTCTTTGGTTACAGGTTTGAAAATAAACTAAACCAAAGGGGGGAACAAAACTCGTCCAATGATTTGGGCTTAGCGAAAACAAAGCTTGTCGTAACAACTTATCACCACCTTTATGACGGACTAGCTTCACCTCCTTGAATATTTCAGTTTGACATTGTTTTTACCATATGAACAAACCGGAAGATGCTTTTTTCCCACTTCGTTCGAATGAGCTTCAGCTCTCAGCCTGAAAGCTTTTAAGCAAGGAAGATGATTATTAAGAGTACAACATCAGCAGCGATACTCAGTGTCTGCTCCTCCGATCTGCTCAAATAAACAATCTTTTGGGTCTGTGTTAATGACTGTTACCATCTGAGAGAAATGGCTTCTCAACAACTCCTACAGTGATGTCACCAGCACTTTTCTGAAAAGTTGACATAGTATCAACTTGAAGACGTCAAAAAAAGATGGTGGTGGTTGCCGATCTTTCTCTGGAGGAGGCCGGATGAATCGGCATCTGGTCACTCCTCATTGGAATCAGTTGAACAAAGACACAGTAGAGCAGTGTGTGTTCTCCAGCCTAATGTCTCACTAACAAAGCCCACATTTAAAGTGGACTGATAGAAACAGGTGAAATAAATTACAAACAAGACGCACAGTACAGAGGAAGAGAGGTACAAAGAGAGAGGAGAAAGAAATAAAACAGATAATGGAGAGATAATGGGGGAGGTTTCAATCTGTTTCTGTCTTTCTGCTGAATCAGGGATGTAGCTGAGTTTTTCAACTCCCCTTGACTCCTGACTACACACACACACACACACACACGCACGCACGCACAAATGCACATGCACACACACACACAAACACACTGTGAATGTTGGAGCAAAGATAGAGCAAGGGTAATTTGCATTAATGAGAGTTTAGTTGAAATCTTCTGGCAAAGCGGGAGAGATATCAGAAAAGAGGAGAGAGGAGAGATGCTGAGAAAGACAGCGAGCGGAGGAGAGAAAGTCAGAAAATATCCAGTCAGCCAAGAAGCTGCATAAAACACATATTCATGTGCTCTGATAGCAGGAGATCAAACTCAGGAGACACGTTAGCAAACAAAAAGGAAGCAGCGTTTTACACAGGGAGCAGTGAACATGGGGTGTTCTGGATTCATTACATGGAAACATCCAGCTTTAAATGCTACATCAGTGTTCTTCAGAACAGCGTTTTCATATGTTAAGAATATTTCTTAATCCCGGGGAATTTTTTTGCAAAGTGTACTTAAAGAAGCAAAAGCTAATGAAGGATGTGGAAAACATGAAGCAAAACAGTAGGTAGTTTAAAATTAAGATTTAAGCTAATGAGCTCAAACATGCAAAAGTCATTGATTATTCAAGCAGTCAGTTCCTCACCCGGTTACATAATGTTCCACTTGGTCAGTCAACAAACCATAATTATCAACTTAGACAATAATCATGTGTCACAATATCTTTATTTATAGCACTGCTTAATCCTGATTGGGCAATTTGGACATTCCAGAGGTCTGCTGTTTTTCACTAACTTAGTTGCTATGGAAGATCATTGGACTATGTGCAGTCATATCAATCCGCTGAAACAAGTCCGGTAAATCTAACGTCAGCTGTGGACAACCAAAATGTGCTTCCTCCATCAGAAAACACCATGGAGCACTTTTTGAGTATTCATTTTTATATTTGTGGAGAACAAGACACTTTGGATTCATGATGGCTAAGCTGTCCCCAGTAAGGAAAATAAAAAGTGCCCAAGAGAAGGAAAGCGGTTGAAAGAAAGAGAGCTGGACATCAGAGAAATCAGCAGAAGAAGACAGACATAAAGTAAACACTAACAGGAACACTGTTGTGTCTCGTCAAATGTGTTAGTTATGTATTTTGTCTGTCATTTCCTGTTTTTTTTTACTTACCTCTTGTCTCTCATTCAGGCCCTGTTTCTTCCTCCCCTTGTGTGTTTTTCCGCCATCATCAGCGTCTGCCCCGCCCCTGATTGTTTCCACCTGTTCCCACTCACCTCATGTTTAAATAGTCCTGTCTCTCCCCTGTCCTGTGTCAGTTCGTCTTGTTTGTTTCTCCGAATGGTCGTGCCAAGCCTCAGCTCAGAAAGGATCGCTTTCTCTCATGTCAGGTTTTGTTTTGTTGTTAATTTTGTAGGCTTAAGTTTTTTAAGTTCTCTTTTTGTTATGCCTAGTTTTTTCCTCTTTGTGAGCGCCTTTTGTTATTTCCAGTACCTACTCTGTTAAGAGGGATTACCTGAACTGTGAAATAAAATTACATTTTTTACATTCAAGGCTTTGTCTCTGGGTCGTGCATTTGGGTTCATCAGTTTGTGTCGAGATCCTGACAAACACAGTATGGGCTCTGGCAGTGTTTAAAGACTGGTTTGTGGAAAAGACCATTTGAACAGACTTGGACAGTTACAGAAAACCTCCATCAGTGCTGCCGTCATTATAATTTACGCTGCTATTGCACAGTTTCAGTATCAATAATTCTTCTATATGATTCTGGTTGTTCTTGTCATGAGCCAGGATCATGAGCCCTGGATGTTCTCGTTGCTGTGGCCGCTCCAGCTGTTGGTACGCAGTGGAACAGATTATTTTCTATTATTCCACTTTCTTGTATGCAGTCTTAGTTTGCTTCTTCTCTTTGGCTTTGTTGAATGAGTGATTCCATGTTTAAAATATGTACTGTAGTTAAGTAAAATGTATCTACCTGCTATTTGTGAAAGTAAAAACAAAGACCTCTTTGTAACATATTTGTGTTATTACGGCCCCTGACTGTGGGGCAGCCTCCAGAGGACCTGAGGGCAGCAGAGAGCCTCATACTTTAAGATAAAAAATCAAGACCCACCTTTTTTAACTGAATTGTATTGTGTTCTTCTTTTATTCTTTTGAATGTGTATATGTACATTATGTATGCGTTTGTTTGTGTATATACATATATGTGTGTATGTATGTATATACATTATGTATGCATACATATATATAAATGTATATATTTTTATTTTTTAATCACAAAGCTATGTGTTACACTGATTATTAACCGGGAAGGGGGAGATACTGTTCCTATTTGTGAATTCTCTGTTTTTTTGTGAAGCACTTTGTGTTACCACTGTGTATGAAAGGTGCTATAGAAATAAAGTTTGAGTTGATTTGTTCATTTGTGGCGGCTTCTTTTCTAACAGCACTTTGAATCCTTTTGATAACATGCGGTACTAGAAATAAAAAAATGTCCTCCAAGTTTTTCATTTTCTGGTTTGTGAAGACAGTCAGCAGGTTCACTGAGGCGCATGCTATTTATATTAATGCCATGAGTTCAGTCTGTATTCTGCTCTGTGTGCTCAGACTGAAGGGCTGCTTCTGGAACATCAGCAAAACACAGATCTATGACTATTGCATGTATTTAATTGCATTTGTGAAAGCTTCTAAATTACTTGTAGGTTTAATATCTCTCAAACAATGACCTCATGTTGACTCCAGACCGCAGGTATAATATTTCTTGCAGATATTCATTTTCTCCAGTAGTTTTTTTATTCTTTTAAATTATAATGTTGGTTCTCTCAGGCTGATTGTCTTTTGTGGGATTCATTTATGGAATGTTATCAATTAAAACTTGGCTCGTATTTAGATTATAATATATGGGTGTGTGTAGGCCAGATAATGAGTTTACCCTGTTTGTCATGCCATGGGGGCTCTTTTCCAGCCTCTCCGCGCCTGGAGCCTAATGAATCTGTTCTAAACAGTAGTATAGATAATTTATTTATTCCATATTAAATGGCTGTGACACTGAATATGTGTTTAAATGGCTGTAATTTGGTTCCATATAATTAAAAACTCACATGAAAGAGCCTCATTAAGTGAAAGAGCTTCTTGTACATGTATTGGAATGTAATATATGTGTGTTCTAGTTTTCTTTGAGGCTAATCGAGTGAGTTCATCCAATCTCAAGCATATTGTAACATGCATTCCTTATTTATCCTACATTTCATATCTAAATTACAATTGTGAAAAAAGCTATTTAAAGAACAGAGTTCGGCATCAATTCTCATGGTCTCATAAACCAACACAGATTGTTGTTACTTTTACCAACATCATTACAAAAATAAATCTGACAGATTTTCAGAATTGAGGCTAAAACAAAAGCTTTGGCTCAAAAACAAAATGAGCAGTTAGCATTGATCATTTAGGGTTAGAGCAACTTGTAATGAAACCATGTTGAACCAAAGATTTCCTCTGCAACAGTATTGTTCATTTCTGCATACCAATCATTTGTAGCATAAACATTCTTTTAAGTTGATAGAAATTAAGTTGTTCCAACTTCTTTTCCACATTAATCAAAATGATTTTATAAGTGAGTTTTACTTAATTACCAGAAAGGATTTGATTTTCTTCACAACTATGTAGGTTTCACGCTTTTATTCAAAATGTGCTTTGTCAAAATTTGAGAAATGCTAAAGGCCAAAGACATTCAAGAACACTGGTTAAAGGTATGTTTCTCCAAAAAGTAATGCTTTTCACAGCGAGAGAGATAATCATTCTCCTGTGTGCCTTTTCATTTAAACGATATCAATTATGTAATTATTAATATTATAAATTCTTTGTGTTGTAACAGTTGAGTCTACTGGTTCATTTCTCTAACGAATTAAACTCATGGAGTGTTTTGATTTGTGCGATCATTTTCATTTTACTGAGGTATGTCCACAACAAGAGCCCTGCTGTGTTGCAGCTCCACAATATAATAGCAGTGTAAATGGCTTCTAATTCAAGTTGTTACAGCATAGTTTAAAATCATGTTACACAGATGCAATAATACAAAATACTAATGCTACTAATTCTAAATACTAATACGACCCAGAAAATGAGAATAATATGGCTCCTTTGACGAACAAAAACTCAGAAGAAAATGTGTAGGTACGTTTAGCCTTGTTTATGTTGCAGCTTCAGCAAATCATCCACCCAATGTGAATGGTCTTCAGCTCCTCTGGGGGGTTGTTGGCAATAGTCAATGCCCACATTAGCATTGTATACCTTGGTATACTATGGTTCCACATTAACGTTCAACCATAAAGCATTGTATAAGTGTTGTCGGTAATATGAGCGCTACACACACATGCAACACGTTTCTTTCCTTTCTTCAAAAGATCCCCCCTGCTGTTTTCTTCTCTATTCATTCTGCATTGTCGCTCAACAAGGAAATTACCAGAGAATAGGAAGGTGAAATGAAAGAATGTCAAATCCAAAACATACAAAAGCACTGCGAGAGTTTTATAATCCATGTTTCTATTACAGGACCAGAGAGAGGAAGATTTGCAGCGACACTACCTGCACGAAAAGAGAAACCTGCTGAACCAAAACTGGAGTCGCCCTGCAGCTGTATTATTCTGAAAATCAGAGAAAACGCTGGAAAACCAGGTCATCGCTTTCAATAAAATGAGGACACATTTGCAGGAAACACAACCTGTGTGTATCCAAGATGTAAAACAGTGTGAGGCAAAGTGTGTTTGGTTTGAGGAGAAGCAGTTGTTTTGAATGAAGGACCCACTGAGCTACAGAGTAAACGTTCAGTAAATCAATGGTCGTATATCTTTGTGACCTTCAGCGAGACAATTACACACCTCCTGTCCCCACAAACACTAATACACACAGCAGGGCAGGCCAGCTGAAAGCATCTGAAGGTTGAACGTGTCACATGGAAAGGTCTAGAGATCCTCTTGTACTAAAATGTGCACATACAGCAGATTGTCATACAGCCACATTTAGGGCTGCACATGGACGTCTGCGTGGTAAAAAAAATATATAATTTAGGAGACATTTGAGGAGACAAACAGCTATAGATCACACAGACTTCAAACTAAATCAGGTCAGCTGGTTCTTTGTCTCTTTGGATGACAACCCTGAGGTTTTTAAGCTGAGTCAACACATTTCTTAGGATTTATTAAAGTTGCAGTGCGAAAGTCAGACTTAAAAACAGGCCTGGTTCCAAGGGGCAGGTAGGGCCAATTGATATCTTCCCCCTCCCCTAATAAAATGTGTTTTACAATTATAATTTTTTTTTTAATTCGTACTTTAACGCATTTTCTACATGATGTGAGATGTCAAATACATGTGTTAAATATATTATTTGTGATAAGCCCACATTTAGACAAATCGCTAATCAGAACACTTCATGCAAACAAGTGTGTGTGCAGTCGCCTTTTCTGGAGTTCTTCTGAGTTTGGATTCTGTAGCCTGCCTATTCTGTTTTCAGAAAATGCTTGATTCAATTCCTTTATAATCTCCTTTAGATTAGGAAACACTGGACCATCATTTAGGGAAAGAAAGGAGATAAGTCTGTCCCACGATACCTTGCAACATTTAGTGTGACCCAGCATTCAGTCGGAAACATGATGTGATGGAGAAACGCGGATCATGTGAGTCACGGTGCATTTTCAGCATTTTTTCCACTTGCCAAATGGATTAGATGTTTTAAACTTTAGGGTGTTTCTGTCAAATGATCAAACAACGTCAAAATGTCAATTTGCTTACTAAGCTGTGTGGGGTTTCTTAAACTTTAATATAATGATGTGGCCCACGTTCATAATGCCGGACAGAATGTAAAACAGGTACTTTATATTTAGAGAGAAAGTTTGAGAAAGATAATGTGTTTTTGAACATTAAACATGATCTAATAGAAAACCAAGAATACAAATCTGAACCTGAAAATTAATATAATAAACACGAGCTGCTGCACAAGAACTAAATGAAAACATGTCCTACTGTTGGCAAAATTATAACTAAAATAAGGAAATACATACCCAAAGAACGAATGAATTATTTTATTAATCTTACAAGACAGAAGATGTCAACATAACACATTAAAGTTGTTATCAAAATATATAATGACAACCTAAGACCGTGAAAAGATTCAGCCTTGAATTAATATTCATGATCTTTCCCATCATGCAACAGAGATATTTAGTCTTAGAAGAAAGCTATAAATGTGCAACAAAAATCTATATAAAAATCTATTTTCTACAAGTTAGAATCAACACTGCCTCTATGACCCCTGTGTGCGCAGCAAAACACACACCAACAAGCGCACACACACACACACACAAACACACACCAACAAGCGCACACACACACACACACACAAACACACAGACACAAACACTAATGTGCTTCTACACATGAAGTCAAAGTGCAGCAGCATCTATTCATTATCAGCACACAGGCGCTGAATAATTAACACGACCAAGTTTGAATGCACATTATTATTTATTTATCCTTTTCATATTTGTTCTCTTTTTTTATCAGTAGCAGAAGGAACAGTGTGTGAGCAGCGCTGTACTTCTCCATGTGACAGGTTGTATTGTTGTCACTCTGCACTTTGTCTGCAAGCAACGTGCTGCATTCAAGTGTCATTATCGCTGTTGTCAATGCCAGTTTCAAAAGACTTAAGACGGGACACCAGGAGCAAAAACACTGTTATTCATGTGCTCTCAATTTTTTAAAATGATTTGCTTCCTTAAAATGTCCTCACCGCAGGTTATTTTAAATTGTTTTTTGCATTTTTCTTCACTAATGAAGAAAAAAAAGTGGGAAGAAAACATCCAAAATACACATTTAAGTGAAGTAAAACTTAGATTTAGACAATGCCATTACGCAATTTCATAATGGCATTTCCATATGAAGACACAATATATGAGAAAACTTCATACAAAAATAAATTCTTCAACCCGTCACCCGTAGTTTTTTTGCAAAACTTTCAAATACATATTTTTTAAAACACATTCTCAAAAACGAGTGATTTTTCTTCCTGTCATAGCAGACAGTTCTCTTGATCCACACACAGTCTTAATCAAATCCTTTAAATCCTGTACACTACATATGCTGTTTGACAATAATAAAGCAGAAACACCTCCACAGAGTGGAATCCAAACACCAGCAGCTCCACTCTCCTCCTCCCCCCAAACCCCCCCCCCCCCTCCCCCCCCTCCGCCACTGTGCACATTGGACACACTGAAAACTTTTAATAAAAAACAAAGAAAGTCTACGTTTCCGTTTTTTGTGCTGCCACTACAGGATCATGTTTTCTGATTCTGAATCTGATTCGGTTTTTTAATCACATTTTTAACCCACTACAACTCCAATAAACCTTCACGTCTCGTGTGAAAGAGCTGTTTAATATGTCATGTATTCATGGAGGAGGTGGGTTTCCCTTCCGGCAGTCTAGAGACATTCAGTCACTTTTAATTTGTTAACTGATTCAGATTACCATCCTAGCCAGTTCTGTGACTCCAATACTTTCTTCAAGGCTCTTATAAATGTCACTCTTGAGTCAGCTCTGTATCCATAAAGCCGCTGTATTCAAGGAAGTATTCTCCCCATGTTTTACAATGGTTGCATGCACTCGTTTTTACCCAGCTGAAAATCTGAGAATAAATAATATGGACACCATTCAAAGCATTCCTTTATGGAAGGAATGGAATTAATCCTCCATACTTTGTCCTAGCACTTAAACGTACCAGTGTTTACTCAGCTGCAGCTTAGAAAAGGAGTAATACACAATACAAAGAATTCCTTTAAAAATGAATATTCCTCAATATGCAATCTACCTTTTAATCCGTTTTATTTTACTGGTTCTACTCGACCAAATGCCTATGTAAAAAGTTCTGACAGGTTCACAGGAGCTAGACAGGTAATTTAAATATTCACATTATTTGTGGAGGAGGAAGATTTCATTTTAGAGACATTCAGTCACATTTCACAGTCACATCTTACTGTTCCTTGGTCCTATATTTTCCAACATTTTCCAAACATATAAGCACAATTATTTGAGTCCAATAATTTGTTTGTTGATTAAAATCTCTAAGTCATGTCACACTTAAGAACAACTCTGTATTCATAGGAAGTGTTTTTTCCACACTTTGCCATGGCACTTAAACGTACCAGATTTTCCTCAGCTGAAACTTTAAAATAATACTCACTCCATCTAAAGCACTCCTTGTTACAATGGTTCTGAACTGATTGCGCTCATTCTTAGCTGAGTCTTTGAAAGATATAATACTGACTCAGTTTAAAGCATTCCTTCATACGCGTTTTTATTCAATCTGGATCTATGATTGATTAACCTTTTCAATCTGATTCTTAGTTCTAATCTACTCAATGCCAAAATATGATAAACATGTGGGTGGAGGATTCCCTTTCGGACAGTTAAGAGATATTCAGTCACATTTCACACTCTCTTATTTGGTTAGTTTTGTCCGACTTTCTCAGATATCCATCCAAGAAGTATGGTCTCCAATATTGATAATGGATGTTTAATTTGGTCAATAACTCAGATTTGTATCTGAATCTCAGTTTTTAATGCCACACACACATTTCTGACTGTAGGCTCATGGGAGAAAGACATGTCTTAGAAATATTGCCCGCTTCATGAGGACCGACAGAGAGACGGGAGTGTGGTGTGTGTGTGTGTGTGTGTGTGTGTGTGTGTGTGTACACACAACACATTCACCCACACTGACCGAGAACACAACTGAGATCACAACTGAGAGCCCTGTTCAGGCAGGACCAGTCCCAACAGAAACAGTTCCCTGGATGAAGATCAGCTGTCCGTAATGATCTCCATCCTCAGGCACGCTGCATGCGCAACATTCAAGTTTCAGAGAAAAGTAAATCCCATTTCCCTTTTTAAAAAAAAAAAAAAGGAAAAAGAAAAACCGCAAGAATGAGAATAAAGAAGGTAAACAGAAGAATGAACCACACGAAAATCAAAAGATGTCAGATCAACAGAGAAAAAAATATAGATTTTTAGAAAATGAAAAGAGAAAGAAGCGATCGGCAAAAAATAAATAAAGAACTGAAAATACACAGAAGATAAGCCAGAAGATGCTTCCCTTCCAGCAACAAGCAGCGGGGAAAAGCTCCGTTAAGACTCAAGAGACACAGAGAGAAATCCAAGCAGCGGCTGGAATTCAGAGCGAAAATGAAAAAACCAAAGCAGCAACAAAGAAAGAAAGAGAAGAAGAAGAAGAGAGGACTGACCTACCACCGGCCGAGGAAGCAAAAACGCTGAAAGAGTCTGCAGCGCGAGGAGGAGAGTGTGCGCGTGGTCACCGGGATGGAGCTCCGTCTGCGCGCCGGCCGGTGGGGGGGCGGTGATAAACAGCGGAGCGCAGAATGGAGCGAACCACTGCACGCTGGCAGGCGGGGGAGGCAGGGGAGGCCGTGTAGCAGAGTGGCCGCTGGGAGCTCCGTGCGTAATTTGGCATCTGGCGGAAAAAGTGCACTGACAGTGCCAGGCAGGCTTTAAAGGGACATGCAATCCAACAATGAATTTACTAGACAAGCAGTTAGTAATCAGGGGAAGAGTAATACACTATAAAAGCTGGCGCTATTAATAGACTGTATTACCAACACAGTTTCACTCCCTGAACGTCCAGGAGCGACGCTTAGTCAGGGTCCTATGGCGTGCAGTTGTGACGCGCCGAGTCTCCTTCAGCTTCAAATCAACTCAAAAACACCAGATTATCCTTGTTAATTACACAACATTGATTGGTTTAAATTGTGTACAATGCTTTTGTATTTTTCCCCTTCGATTCGGAGAAACAAATATTTTTTCGGAGTTTAGGATGGCAGAAGACACTACACTACCCAGAATCCTCAGCTTTCGTTTGGGACTACAACATGTGCTTTGCTTCACAAACCCCGTGATTAGTCTTCAAGCTCTGTGATTGGTTGACCTCCAACTGCATTCCATATGAAAAAAAACGTTTCGTAAAAGATAAAATCATACTTTATTCAGCAGTGCTTGCTTTACTCTTTGAAAGTCATCACATGAATGCATTGTAATAAATGGTTCGGCTGCATTAAATATTACACATCTGTCGTAGTTCTTTATTTATCTACAGAGATCGGGCCTCAGAATAGACCGGAAACTATTCTTTTACCGTTCTGTTTTAATTTCACAATAAAGTTAGTAGTAATATTTTGTTTTGATATTATTGTTTTTTATTAACTACTAGACCGCTGGGTCATGTTAAGACCATCTTTTCTGTGTTGCTGTGGGTTTTTTCCATCGCTTTTGTGTTACAAATATCAAAACAATAACAAAATATATCCGTCGTAAACTAAACCGGAAACAGCAGTATATTTTATTTTGTTAACACTGTAAACTTGACAGCTTTTTAACCCAAACCACCTACTGGTTAAAGCACGTTATTACACGTTTAGAGTAATTGCAATGCAGGTAGATTGTGTTGCTTTTTAATGACTGTTTAAAATGCCTTTTTCTTAATGTCTTTCATTTTTGTAAAGCACTTTTGAATGTGTTATATTTTATGAAAACATTTAAATATTAAGAGTACATACAAAATAGGAGGAAAGTAGAAGGTCAATGATAGAAATATAGAATAGAAAATATCAAGAAGATACTGTAAATGATATCTAGAATAAAACAGTTTAGTGCCGGATGTACAAAGATATTAATAGGAGGATGTGCAAAACAGACAAACTAATTAGGCTTTATTTAAACATTAAATAATACTTTAGGTTAAGGTCTTCTTTTAAATACATGTAAGCAAAAAGCTTTGGGGGTATCTGATAAATATTAAGCCTGACAAAGTACTTAACGTTTAATATATTGCATGGTTTGTTTTGGGACTTGACAATCAACATTCCTGCAATGTTAACTATGTTGAAGCACTTATTTTAACCGATATTATACATATTTATTATACTCTTATAAGATGTATGTAGATAGAATAAGAAATGTGCAGAATATGACAGTTTAATGGTGGAGGTACACACATATTGATAGATGTCTTGTTGAGGAACCTATGACCCAAGTTTGTCATCATTGCATAACTACACCGTAGTTGTGTATAAAACCACCAGACTCAGGGACAGCTTCATCCCACAGGCCATAAGACTATTAAACACCTGAACTTTGAAACAACATCCATAACATTCATCTGGCTGCTACTTAGAAATTATTTGTCAAATATATCATATTCCAATCACTTGTATATAGACTCTTATTGCACTATTTCACTTTTTACTATTTTTTTTTGTATTTACTTGCACTATTTTTTCTGTGTATCTGTTTTATTGTGTTGCACTGTTGGAGGAGCCTGTGACCTAAGGGGGGGGGGGGGGGTAGGACACGTTCGATTCCTGTTTTGGTTAGTGGGCCGTCGATGGGATTCATTCCATTTCAAAGTGCTGTTTGACGCTCCGTGTAAACTTCGCGCACTGCCACTCCAACATCCAATCACAGAGCTTGAGGACTAATCACGGGGTTTGTGAAGCAAAGCACATGTTGTAGTCCCAAACGAAAGCTGAGGATTCTGGGTAGTGTAGTGTCTTCTGCCATCCTAAACTCCGAAAAAATATTTGTTTCTCCAAATCGAAGGGGAAAAATACAAAAGCATTGTACACAATTTAAACCAATCAATGTTGTGTAATTAACAAGGATAATCTGGTGTTTTTGAGTTGATGAGTAGTGCAGATATCACTGTAAAATCAATCGACAGTAAAGAGAATACTTACTTCCGGGTGTAAAATCCTCCGTTATCCAATGGGAATGGACGCTCACATTGCCTTTAAGTGCCGCCGACATGGACCGATGCGGTGCTTCGCTGAGCGTCAAATACCGCCGCCGATGGGAATACATTGCAATCAGTTGAAAGCTCTTTGCGTCCGTTTATGAAGCTGAAGGAGACTCGGCACGTCACAACTGCACGCCATATATGGACCCTGACCAAGCGTCGCTCCTGGATGTTCAGGGAGTGAGACTGTGTTGGTATTGCACCTCTTTATTATCTCTTTAAGTGTGTTTTAAGGTGGAGGTGGACCGTGCGCACACTTAAAAACACACACATCAACATCTCTTATATTAGTTTATCTGTATTATTTGAACCCCAGCCAAAACAAACACACACACACACACATACACACACACACACACACACACACACACACACACACAGACCAAACATTTCCAGCTCCATTCCGTTTGTCAGTGATTAAGCCAAGAAACATTGTGACATCACAAAGTGGCCAAAATGTGATGGGGGGCAGGTCTCTTCTGCCTGGGGCCCCCAGAGTATCTTGAAACGCCCCTGTACACCTGGAGTAAATTCACAAGCTACCCTGCAGTATACAAAGTCATTAAAACTAGCTGCACCTTTACCAGCTTTGAGAACATTTTAATGATCAATAATTATAATCAAAACACATCATATTTATCATTTTGCAAATAAGTAATTTTACTTTTGTTACTTTAAGTATATTTTGATGCTCATACTTTTGTAGTTTTACTTGAGTTACATTTTGAATGCAGGACTTTTACTGTAACAGAGTATTCCTACACTCTGGTACTTCTACCAGAGTGGTAGTACTTCTCGTGCAATAAGTATTCTTATAGCTTATATTGTCACTTCAAACAGCAGCTTTTCATTTGGTGTGAACACTTTATGACAGTGTTGTAGTCAAGTCACCAATTCACGAGTCCAAGTCACTCTCGAGTCCCCACTTTTCGAGTCCAAGTCCGAGTCAGATAGGGATAGTTGGAGTCGAGTCCAAGTCTGAGTCACCCAAGGAGTGTCCGAGTCGAGTCCTGGTCATCATTACCTGTGTTCGAGTCCAAGTCCGAGTCACCCAAGGAGTGTCCGTGTCGAGTCCGAGTCATCATTACCTGTGTTCAAGTCCGAGTCCAAGTCCGAGTCACCCAAGAAGAGTCCAAGTCAAGTCCGAGTCAGAAGTCTTCATGTATTAATCTTAGTGGATATATGTGTTAAAATGCAGCTGTACCTCCTCTACATTGCTTTTATCCTGTCATGTTGTACTAACTTGTCTATTGAACTGCTGTGAAGCGACTTTGGTTACAATTCTTGTATAAAAGGTGCTATACAAATATAAAGCTTATTACTAATTAATATTATTATTTTATTATTATTATTATTGTAAATGACCTTTAATATGTCTAACTATATTTAAAATTTGTTATATTTGTATGCCAATATTTTCCTATGGTAAAGTTTTCGTTTTGCACTTCACTAGTCCGAGTCATCGTGGGCGAAAGATTCTCGAGTCCGAGTCATCATGCGCGAGAATTCAAGAGTCCGAGTTGAGTCACGAGTCCCGATAATCGTCACTCGAGTCCGAGTCCAGGACTCGAGTACTCCATCTCTGCTTTATGAACTTAACAGTTGTTGATTTTTTGATATTGGTGAAATTGAAACGTACTTTAAAACCAAAGGGCACCACCAACACACACACACACACACACACACACACACACACACACACACACACACACACACGCACACACACACACACACACTCGCAGCGGCGAAACCGTGCCACGCCACACTAATTGCGCCGCATAAGCGCATAGGTGCGCCGCATTTTCGGCTCAGTTGAGGCACCCTCCGCAAGGTGAGGCCCCACGCAGTCTGCATGATCGGCCTGTAGGCAGGGACGGCCCTGATGGTAACAGATCGAAAAGTTCAGATTCATTTTTCAATAAATGATGCGCTTCCACAAACAACAAACAACATAATATTACATTCAACAAAACTTATAGTAGATAAAAGTACATTATTCAAAAGTTACATTAACTTAAAGTTTACATTAACAAAATTGACAGCCTGTCAGTTTCTCATGCAGCTCGCCAAACAGTGGGCGGGCTTCAGGTGATCATGCAGAGCTGCGTGTCTCCGTCAGACTCAGCAGCTGATCTCTGATCTCTCTCTCGCATCCGGTTATACTTCACTCGTGTTTATGTCCATATCGATCAGATCCAGCTCTCCTGATCGGCGCACCGATCAAACACTTAAGAGTGAACATCGGCCGATAATGATCGGCGGCCAATTGATCGGGGCATCCCTAATTATTACCGGACATTTTGACCGGCAGGTTTTGAATTTACCTGTTTTTAATAAATGTTACCAGCTAAAAAACGGTAATTACCGGCTAACGGAAACCCTGACACACACACACACACACACACACAAACACACACACACACACAAAGTTATCCATGACAACAGCTCTAAGGAGACAGAGATGAAAGTTATGTGACAAGAGGAGTGAGGTTTCTATGTTTTTCCTTCAAGGGCAGAAGGATGAGCGTAGAGAGAGGGCGAGGCAAGAGAGACAGAGAGGGATTTTAAATGTATTCAATTAGAAAATGTAAAAACAAGAAAGAGAGAGAAAAGGAACATTTTGTACCTTCTTGGTCGATGTACACCAGGCCTCACATCTCTTTTCTTTATTATTGTAGATATTATCAGTAAATTATTACACAATTTGCACATCTCAGAGGTTGATAGTAACGACTCGCTGCTAAGGAGGACAGACCGTATCAGTCGAAGGAAAGAAGTCCTGTCAATTTAACGTCAGCTGTGGACAACAAACATTAGTTGTCATCCATCAGAAAACACTGTGGAAAACGTTTTGAATATTTATTTTTATTTTAATATGTTATGACCTGGCTCAAAAGGCCACAACAAAGAGGAGACACACCATATCCACGTTTCACAAAATATGTTTATTTAAGCAAAACATTCAAATCAACCAAATAAAGTGCAAAACAAGTAAAGTAAGAGGTGTGGATGTCAGTGGTATCAGTAGTGTAAATGCAGGGTGAGGATTCTATGGACATGTATGTGTGTGAGAGTGTTGAAGTGCACAAAGTGAAGCAACTGAAGAAACTCTGAGCATACTCAACAAAACCGGGGTGCCTGGGAAGCAGAGGGAAGACAGAGAGGAGCAGAGGCTTTAAATAACTGCAGGGCACCAGACCCAGGTGCCCTGAGTTACTGCAATCAAGGCAATCAAGGAGGCTGGATGCAGCACAGCCACACCCTCTCCAGATGAACCCACAGGGGCATCACAGCCCCCCCCCTTAAGACGGGGCCCCAAAGGGATCCACGACAAACCAACATCCTCCTGTGTATATTGACCATCAGGTGTTTGTCCAGTATGGACTTTTTTCATGTGTCTTTTCATGAACATCACTTCGTCCATGTTTCTGATCCCATAGTCCTTAAGCCTCATCTTGTCATCACTGGCCTTCTTCAGATCCAAGACGGTTGCATTTTGCACCAAAACTATGGGCATAATCTCTCCATCTGCCTTTAAAACCCTGACAGTCATGGCTTGGGCGTACTCCAAAGCAATCTGGGAATTAACCTCCTCCAAATTTACCTGAATTGGCAGATCACAGAGTAAAGGGTCCTGAACAAATTGAGCCAGACCCTCCTCGAATATATCCAGGATCTCTGAGTGAGGAAGAGTCTCCTCGTCTTCCTCCTCCTTTGACACAGACGAAGGGAGATCAGGCAGTGAGACCACCTGTTCAACACCACTTTTTCTACACTCCGAAACAGGCAGGTCAGCAGACATCCTACGGCTCTGCGCACGCGTAACAGCACAAACTGGAAACACACTTGGAAACTGCAAACCACTCTCATCTGGCTCCCCAGATGCCAACGGCCTGGAATCCACCACAGGCGGTGGCACCCCTGCCCACACAGCACTACCAGCGAGATCGTTGCCCAAAATCATATGTACCCCATCAAGTGGCAATGCGGGACGCACGCCGATAGACACAACTCCCCGCACCAGCTCACAATCCAGCACTATTGTATGACGTCGCACAGGAATCAAGCCCATCTCCATGCCCCTCATCAGCACAAAATCCCCAGTCTCTGTCTCTGACGAAAAAGGCAACATTGACTCAACAATAAATGAGTATCTAGCTGCTGTGTCACGCAACACCTTAATCGGAACATACTTGTCACTACCGACTACTGATACAACGGCTTCCGTTATGAACGGCTCAAAACCAGAACCCACATCCAAGTCGGCACAAACCAGCTTCTTATCAGAATATAACATATTCGTGGAGAGCAGGAACCTTTGGATTTATGATGGCTAAGCTGTCCCCAGTAAAGAAAAGAAAAAGAGCGCACAAGAAGGAAAGAGGTTAAAAGACTGAGGACTGGATGTCAGAGAAATCAACAGAAGAAGACAGACAGGAAGTAAACACTAAAGGGAACAGCAGAAGAAGACAGAAAGGAAGTAAACACTAACAGGAACACAGTATGGGCTCTTGCAGGACTAGTTCATAGAAAAGATCATTTGAACAGACTTGGACAGTTACAGAAAACCTCCATCAGTGCTGCCGTCATAATTTACGCTGCTATTGCGCAATTTCAGTATTAATAATTCTTCTATATGATTCTGGTTGTTCTTGTCATGAGCATGGATCCTGAACCCTGGATGTTCTCGTTGCTGTGGCCCTGCCTCATCCTCACCTATCCACTTGGATCCATCATCATTTTATTTTGATCTATATACATTGTTATTGTGTGGATGTATGACTGTCTATGTTTTAAATGCATTATCTTTTTAATTTAAACACACAACACCTACTACACGTCTGTCCGTCCTGTGAGAGGGATCCTCCTGTGCAATGGAGGCTCTGGACCTATTTTACTGGGGGGGGGGGAAGTTATTTTACGAGAGGGCGCACAAGACAAAAGACAAAAGACAGAAATACTGTGTTCAAGATTTCAAAATGTTTTATTTAGTATAGTAAATTCAACCCGGTATCACGGCAAGACATGAACATGTGACGATTTACCACACTGGGAGACGTGAAGATGTCACGATTTCGTCCCTTCAAACGTGACAGTTACATATATTGTTAACATGGCCCACCAGTGCAGAAATACCCGGCGTGAAAAATGTATTTCCCGTGTTATGGAGGTTATTCCCTATCTTTATTCAAGAGTGTTCTTTCAATTTGAGAGGATAATTTATTGATTTCACGTTCAGATTTTGTATTTCTTTCAGTCAAACAGCGCCTGCTTGCGCTTAGATTTGCTCTGCTTCTGCTCAAACTGTACGCTTGCACTCAGATATATCGCTGCTTGCACAGATTTCCTGTTTCCAATGTCTGCTCTCAGATTTCTGCTCTGCGCTTGGATTTTTTTCTGTGGAACAACCATTTCAAAATCCCTCAACCAATAGGAGGCCAGGTGAAGTCGTCCTTGCTGGCGCGTTCGCTTTAGTTATTAGAGCGTCCTGTAAGGGCGGTTACTCTTTAACCAGGTTTATAAACTCTTGCCCTCCACGGCTTTATTAAATGTAGCATAAATAAATAAAGCAGTGAAGTAGGCTACATTTAATAAAGCCGTGGAGGGCGAGACTAAAATCAACTTTGATTGATTTATGTTTTTTTTTGTTGTATATAATAGTTTCCAAATGTGTATATGTAGATTCATGCTTTAGTTTTAATTTTTGCACAATGCTCCTGCAACACTGTATGACGGAGAGGAGGGAGAACAGATCACATGACACAAACCCCCTGTGGTTTACACAATCAGGCTCATGTAGAGAAGAAAAGCGGGCAGGTGTAATTGTATGATGAGGTAAAAGTACAACGTAAAGTCCACTGAGGAACTCCCTTCAATTGTGTGGGAACATGATGATTATATCTGCATTTATCAAACAATTGAATGTACCCTTATCATACTGCATGAGTTCAATGAGGAGTGTCTTTCGTTATATTTTGTATCATTCAATTCAAGGAGATTTCAGAGGCAGTGAAGAAATGCAGAGGGAGGTTTTATCTTCCATAATTTGTAACTTTCTCTTCAGGCTCATATTCCCCCTCAGTGCTGCAGTGAGACAGTGGGAGCGAGCATGAAGAGCGCTGTTTGATTTTCTTCAGTGAGAAGTCTGATGTTGAAGCACAAACGAAAAAGAGAGCTGAGTTTCTGAGGCTGTGATTCTTGTGGGGTGTGAGAGAAAAACTGGAGAGGGGTTCTTATTAAACAGTTCACTTTAAAAGAGTGATGGAAACTAAAGTCGTCGGGAGGCAGAGAGGAGAACAGAGACTTGGTCAAGAAAACTGTGGGGTGTCTGGAGGGAAAGGATGTTAGCCTTTGTAGACCATTTACATGCACAAAAACATATATATCCCACTACAGGAAAGAGAAAACCCCAAAGCATTATGGAACTCTTTAAAAACAGTGTAGTCAAGTGAACGAGATTTATCTGAACTTTCCATTTAAACACAGAAAAAGACCAAATTTAGTATATTAAAATAATAATTGATAACTGAGCGAATGAGCACATACTAGAGCTCAATTTTAGCTGGGCTTGTGGTACCTCCATAAAAATAACCTCTTTAAAATTACACTAACTGATGGCATCCATCTCAAGTTAAACCGTTGTTGGTGTGCTTATTGCCAGCAGCTGCTAACACCTGTCTGTTCAGTCACTGATGCAGAAAACCAACTGACTGCAAACCAGAGGAAGTAAATGAGATTTAAAGTTGGTTGAAACAGATATTCTTCATGCATCCCTCTGTACACACACTGTTTTAAATGACACTTTCCTGCAGAAGCAGCAGGAGGGGCAGGTGTGTGTAGTCCTGAGACATTCACAGACTTCAGTACATCCCACCATCCAATCGAACAGCTGTGAGTGTCATTTCACCTTTTAGATCCTGCAGGTTGGATGAAAATTGCAAACATTCAACATGTTTGTCTGCTGGGGTGGAGTGCTCGATGTTGTACGGTGCCTTTAAAGCTCAACATACTGCAACTCTTTAACTGTGCAATACAGTATTCATATCTTAATTTTTTATGAATACCCCACTGCATATATTGTAATATACATTTTATTTTACATATTTAGTATTGTTACACAAATGTTCACATTTTTTTTTTAACTTATATTGTTTATGTACCTATTTGCATTCTTTTTTAGTTTATTTTATCTTTCATTTTACATTTTTATTTTAACTTCTTATGAACATTTCATTGCATCTGTCACAAAAGCCAATTCTATTCTGATGATGATTGATTCTGATTCTAAAGAAAACTGCAAATAGACAAAACAAAAAAATGAAGAGTAATGAAACACTTGTGCAGCGTAATGAAGCAAATAAAAACAACAACCAAATACAAATTATCCAAAATACAGACAACATACAATTCAGACCACCTTTTTGTGACTAAAAAGGTATATCAAATATATATTTCTCAGTATTATTTTGAGGATACAATCGCTTTATACCAACAGTGTAGTATTAAGAAGTTCCTCTATATTATCTAACCCCTGCTGTAGCTATAGACTTGGGAAGAGGAATAATTACCTCCGCGCCTCAGATCGCCCCAATTAGCACATTCTACACAAACTGTGAACATCAGGAAGGAAATCCTACATCTTAGTTTTCTCCCCTAAAAGCTTCCTACCAAGTGTCAGCTCTGAAAATGAACGCTGGGACGGAAACTTTGGAGCTTAATGAGCTGAGGAAATGTTGTGTAAGCAAGTGTTGAGAGAGGTTTTCACTTTATGGCTTTAATCTACTTTAATACCCCACTGTTGGATGTAACAGGTGTGGGAGGGACTTTATTCCCATCTTAAAAGTCATACAATAAGGCATATAAAAAGTCTTAGAGGGGAGATTAAAGGGGTGGGAACGGGTTTACAGGTCGGGGAGTGGGCTTGTGATCTGAGGGTTGTTGGTGCATGTGAAAAGGTTGACTTTTCAGTTTTTCTAAACCCTGTTTCCCAACATTAACAGCGTTTTTTGTAGGCTTCATTTTTTATTTCCCTCCAGTGTCAGAGATAATTTGCTAAATAATAAATAAAGGTATGACTGACACATGCTTGTTCAAATTCCTTGAATGTGTAAATGTACCTGGCCATACTATATTATATAAACATCAGAATACAAAAAAAAAAGTCCAATAAAAGATTAAATTAAATAAAAAGAATAAAATATGCAAGGGGAAACTCAAAAACGACCGGGTAGTACTGTATGTGAAATAATAAATAAATGCATATAAACACTTTTTGCAGGTGCACATTAAAGCTCTGATAGTTATGATTCAAAAATACAATATATATTGTTCTGCATATTAAGTGCTGTTATTTTTTTTCATATTTTAGATTTATTACATGCCAATACTTTACTTAAGTAATAGTATTTCTACATACACTTTAGTATTGCTAGTTTTCTGAAGTAAAATAGTTTTCACCTGTAGGAATGTAGGTAAACTAGTTCTGCAGTTAATTACCTTTTGTTATAATTTGTGTGCTTTTGGTATAGACAGGTGCCCATGAGATGTCAGAAGTAAGAGCTCCTCTATTAATGGTACTGTATCTTCATTATTCTGTGATATATGGAGGCTGGCTGGGTTTAGCTCTCTGCATTTACCTCAGCAGAAGGTGGGTTCCAGAAGGTGAAGCTGAGAAGGTAAATGCCCTTCAGTGGAGTTAGAGTAGAGAGAGAAGCAGGCAGCGTGCTGTGAGCTGGAACTCTGCTGTTCTCTTGCTTCAGTTTATTCAGATCTATTGAAAATCAAGCCTTTCACTTTTGTACTTAGTTCAAGTAAACTTTTTGTTAATAGACGGCTTCTTTTGCACTAAACAACTTTTCCAGTACCTCGTATGCAAACGTCTGAACAGTGAACATTCAGGGGATTTTTTCTGATACTTTCAACCTTAAACTGGGTGTAACATAGGCAGGAAGTGTAGCAATGACACAAACTGAGAAATTGTTTGGTTTATATAATTGATCACGTAATGACCACCATCAGTTTGACCATGTAGAGCAGGGGTCGGTACCGTAACCAGTGGCACACTAGGAATAAGTGGAATAAGTGTGCAAAATATTTACATTTTATTTTCGGATCCTGAACGAGACCGCCGCCAGAGCGCGTCTCCCCGTTACCAGCAGAAGGAAGCCATGCCTCTCTTTAACCCCAGGCGACTTTCTGCCGCTTTCCTCCGTGGTGCAGTGCTGATCGTTTCACCACAGAGGAAAGCACTTCACAAATTGCAGTACCCATAGGAGCTGTACAAATGCCGCAGTTTTTGCGTGGCTGTGTCTTTAGTTGAAAGCCCAGTGGCGATCTGCTCATCTCTCATCAAAATAACATGCTATACAGGGGCGGACTGGCCATCTGTGTGTTCTGGAGAATCACAGAACGGACGATCGTCCTTATTATTATGCCGTTTAAACCAATTATTTAAATATATTTGTTAAATTCGGCATCATGTAAGTTGCGCTGACAGGTCCACACACTGCTTCCCCGCAGCGAGGCTCCCCCCGCCCTCCTGTTGACAGTTCACGAGCGTCGAGCTCCTCACCCCCCCCCCGTTGATAATTCACGATCGTCGGCACACTGATAATGGCACTTCATATCAAAAAGGTTGCCGACACCTGACGTCGAGGGTCTTTAACCTAGTCTTCATATAGATATTCAACTGTGATTCAGAAACCAAAGAAAAACTCTACAGTTCCTTCACTGCAATAATATTCCAAATGGACTGAATGATGAATTTGATTTAAATATTTCCCTCAGAAGTTTTAAGATGAAATGTGGGAAGTACTGGGTCTGCCAGCTTTTGTTATTCAGTGTCAGAGGATGACAGAAACTTTTTTTATCCTACATTCTCATATATCTGCTTTTATTTACTTGAGCTGCATGCTGGATCCTAACCTTGCACGACAGCTGGAATATCTGGAGAACACAAACAAACCCGTCAGCTGTTTGTGTGTCTGAACCACAGGGGAGATATAACACAGAGAGGAGTCTATTTGTTCAAAACAACAACAGAGTGGTGCAGTGATGATGTATTTTTAAGAGGCCCTATTCTGCTCTTTGGGGGATTCCCTCTCCTGTAGTGTGTTCTATAGGTTTCTGTGCATCTCAACGGTCTGCAAAGGCTAAAATCCCTGTGTTCCCTCCAGAGAAAGTTTCTCCCCCCCTCCATTGGACTACTTTGTTTACTTCCTGAACATAGTGACATCATTATGTAAAACTTTTATTTGCCTCCATCTGGTATGTGTTAGGCTCAGCGGTTGGCCAATTACAACCGAGCCAGCCAGCTAACCAATCAGAGCAGACTGGGCTCTGGTTTCCGACAGAGGGTGAAAAGAGGTATGTGTATGAGAACATTAAAGCATGGAGACATGTCAAAGTAGAGACACTAAATATAAATGTAAACCTGAAAATGAGCACAATATCTCCTCTTTATACCTGAAGATAGCATCGCAAGGGTTCCCTTGACCAAGAGTAGTGGGATTATATTTTTAACACCCGTTTATGATACCTACGTGTACCCAGTGGTTTGTTCATTAGGATAATCTCTTAAAGGTGGGGTAGGTAATTTTGGAGAAACCAGCTCGAGTGCGCTAGAATTTGAAAATACACCACCGGAACAAATCTGCCACTTCCTTACAGAGCCCCTCCTCCAACACACACGAACGCGCACATGACCAATGAGGGCACGAGATAAGTTTGACCACAGATGGAAGGCTGACAGGCAGGTAGGCCATCCTAAAATGATTGGTCGTGCTTTTTACAGCGCTACGGCTTCCACAGATGAAATCTTTTTATGGATTTTTTGTCAAAGCACTTAAGATATTCATTGCTATCGGGATGTTAAGAGCATTCCATGGAATATAACAAAAAGTGTTTCTGAAATAAATTACATACCCCACCTTTAATGTTAAGAATCTTCCCTGACGAGACCCTGTGGATCTCCACGCTACGGGCGATCGTTATCCAGCCCCCGGGCAGCGCACAACCAGTCGATCTCAAACCAACAAACTCCATTCTTCCTGTCAACACTCTCTGCGACGGTCCAGGTAAGCGTGGGCCAATCCAGAACTCACTCAGAACAAGAGTCGGCGCCGCTCGACGGAAAGCCGCAGGATTAAATCCAGCAATTAAAAAATTGCGAAAACACGACTTCTTTCAAACAGTGAACAATGCCAGAGTGCTGTGGGACCATCATGCAAAACCCAGTGGTCTGCTGGGAGGTCACTTGAATATCCGCAGTCTTGTACCCAAAAGTGATCAGATAAAACATCTCTTAACAGACTCTAACTTGGACTACTTATGTTTGTCAGAGACTTGGCTGAATAAAATCTCCCCATCCTCAGCCATACATATTCCTGGCTATAATGTTTTCAGGAAAGATAGAGCTGTGGGCAGGGGTGGGGGGTTACTGTTTTATATCAAAGACCACATATCATGTAATGAGGTTCAATGCTCTGTTGAGAATGAGCTTGAGCATATCTGTCTTAATGTTAGCCTGTCACCACAGATGTCCTTCATTCTCATCGGAGTGTATAGACCACCATCTGCAAAAGCTATTTTTTTTAACAAATTAGAAATAATGCTTAGGGAATGCAGTTTTGCTAAGGAAATAGTATTAATGGGTGACTTCAATGTCAATTGGGAGGACAAAGCAAGTAATAAGGCACTAGAACGGGTATCAAATCAATTTGATCTCACACAATTAATTAAGGGGCCTACTAGAATAACCACATCCTCAAAAACCCAAATTGACCTGATTTTCAGCAACAAACCTGAAAGGGTGACTAAAATCTTCAATATCATCACTGGTCTGTCTGACCACAACCTAACTCTCATAGCCAGAAAGCTCACTAAATCCCGCTTCCATTTGAAACCCAATACAAAATCTTACCAATTAAGAATACCCAAGAGTGATATTGATGAATTTGACAGGGAAATTAAAAACATCAACTGGAGCCAAATGTTATCAAGTACAGATGTGGATACCAACACACATGCCCTTATGTCAACAATCCAAAACATATCAAAACGATTCCTCAGGAAAAGCAAATCTAATGCCAAAAATAAACACACCCTCCCCTGGATTAATAGTGACATCAGGAAATCAATGAAGGAGAGAGATAATGCTCTAAGGCACTCTCTTAAATCAAATTTAGTGACTGACAGGCATATATTTGTGTCCTTACGAAACAGAGTTACAAAGGAAATCAGGGCAGCTAAATCCAACTTCTTTGTTAATCTCATTCATGAATCTAAGGGAAATCATAAACAAATCTGGGACTGTCTGCAGAACCTAACAGGGAAAGGGCATAAAATAACAAAGCAGCTGGAGATCAATAACAATGGAACCTTATGTAAGGGACCAGCGGAAATAGCGGCTATTTTTAATAACCATTTTGTTAATTCTGTGAGGCTGACTATAAACAGTCCCCAAATTGGTCAAATACACTCATCACCTATTGACAGTACACAGCCAGTCTTCTCCCTGACAGAGACTTCTGAATCCAAAGTTAATTCTATAATTTCTTCTTTAAAAAATTCCAAATCAAAAGACACTTTTGGACTGGATTCTCTGTTTCTAAAGAAACATGCTACCACTCTCACAGGGACAATTACTAAAATAATTAACACCTCTTTTAGGGAGGGAAAATTCCCAAAAGACTGGAAGTTAGCCATTGTTGTGCCAGTCCACAAATCCGGGGACACAACTGATGCAAACAACTATAGGCCCATTAGTATTCTACCTGTCATGTCTAAGATCTCTGAGAAATGTGTAGCTGAGCAATTGACTGGACATCTTAACAGTAGTCCTTTCACACTACACCCCATGCAATTCGGCTTCCGAGCCAATCATTCCACTGAGACCGCAAATTGTTTCCTTGTGGAAAATATTAAATCAAAAATGGACAAAGGAGGCATTGTTGGAGCAATCTTCTTAGATCTTAAGAAAGCTTTTGATACAGTAAATCATCAAGTACTCATTCACAAAATGTCTGATTTTAATTTCTCACCCAGTGCAATAGACTGGATGAGCTCCTATCTGTCAGATAGAGTTCAGTGTGTAAGGGTAAGTGGCGAGACATCACCACCCCTGAGGAATGAACTGGGTGTACCCCAGGGATCTATCCTGGGCCCAATTCTATTCAGCCTCTATATAAATGACTTGCCATCAGTGTGCACTGGATGTGAGGTGCAAATGTACGCTGATGACACTGTCATTTATGTCCATGCAAAAACCAAGGCCCAAGCTGCTGCCAAACTAAGTGATGTAATGGTTCATGTAAATCAATGGCTTACTGACTCCCAGCTATATCTAAACGTTAAGAAGACAGTCTGTATGTTTTTTAGCAAGACCAACACTGTATCACACTGTGAACCCAAGGTCTATGTGTCTGGGGAGGTCATTCAAACAGTTACACATTTTAAATATCTAGGCATTATCCTTGACACTACTCTATCCTTCAAAAAACAAGTGAGAAAGGTAATGCAAATAACTAAATACAATCTAGCAAACTTTAGGTATATAAGGAACTGTTTGACAACACCTGTAGCAAAACTCTATATGACTGCCATGATCCTTCCCCACCTAACATACTGTATGACCAGCTGGACCCAGGCGAATAGCACAACATTGAGGCCTATCGTATCACTTCACAAACAAGCTCTCAAAGTTTTGGACAGAAAACCTAAGCTGTACCACCATTGCAAAATCCTGGACAAACATAACCTGCTCAGCTGGGAAAATCTTTTAAAACACACTGATGCATGTCTAATTTTTAAGATTATAAACGGCAAGGCACCCCCACCACTCTGCACTTTTATACAGCAGAAAAATTCAAACAGCAGAACCACAAGGTCTGCCCTAAGAGGGGACTGTGTAGTCCCTCTTAGGTCCAGTTCCTTTAGTAAACACTGTTTCTCTGTGAGGGCATCAACCCTTTGGAACACAATACCGATACAGATAAGGAATAACACCTCCTATCATACATTTAACCACTATCATAAGAACTGGCTTTTAACCAATCAAAAATGTGAACACTTTTAACTGTATCATAGTATGATAGTATTTCATCTGTTGCATGTTTGTCTGTTCCTATTTATTGTTGTACTGCTGTTTTCCGTTGTATTCTATTTAATTATGTTTTTATTTCTTAGTCTAGTTGTGGTTATTTAACATCTTGCCAAGGACAACAGTTGAAAATTAGCCTGCTGGCTAATACTGGCTCATTTACAGCAATGTGGATTAATGTGCACTGTCCTTTAAATAAATAAACAAACAAACAAACAAAGACCACTATTATGATTTTTGATGTTTGGCATGATGATGTTTAGTAGTCTCATTTAGCAACTTGTTAGAAGTATCAGACATTCGCCATTAGGGTATTAACTGACTTATTTTATGTCGTAGGACAAAACGTTAAAATCTCTTCAGGTTCTTACAAATGACCTTATTTCAGGCTGCTCACCAAAATCACATTTATAAAAACATTGACTTTTTAGACGAGCAAACTAATAGTGGTACAATGCTAACTCATTTCCCGGTTTTAGGACTCATTCCTGCAACAGTGAATGGCATCTCCTGAAGACATGTTGTGTCTCGTCAAATGTGTTAGTTATGTTTATGTATTTTGTCTGTCATTTCCTGTTTTATTTTGTACTTACCTCTTGTCTTTCATTTCAGGCCCTGTTTCTTCCTCCCCTTGTGTGTTTTTCCCACCATCATCAGCGTCTGCCCCGCCCCTGATTGTTTCCAACTGTTCCCACTCATCTCATGTTTAAATAATCCTGTCTCTCCCCTGTCCTGTGTCAGTTCATCTTGTTTGTTTCTCCGAATGGTTGTGCCAAGCCTCAGCTCAGAAAGGATCGCTTTCTCTCATGTCAGGTTTTGTTTCTTTTGTTAATTTTGTAGGCTTAAGTTTTTCTTAAGTTCTCTTTTTGTTATGCCTAGTTTTTTCCTCTTTGTGAGCGCCTTTTGTTATTTCCAGTACCTACTCTGTTAAGAGGGATTACCTGATCTGTGAAATAAAAATTACATTTTTTTTACATTCAAGACTTTGTCTCTGGGTCGTGCATTTGGGTTCATCAGTTTGTGTCGAGATCCTGACAAGACATTAAGATAGATGTTGCAATTGCATCGGTTAAATCACTACTGGAGGGTATTTCTTTATTGTAAGAAGAACAAAAATGCCAATGAATACCAGCTTGCCCTCCCCGTAAAATAAATTGTGCAAACCTCATACCTGTTTCCGTAAATCCAGACTCATCTCAAGTAAGCTCATTGACTTGCCTGGCAGGCCAACTCAGTCTCACATCTAAACGTGTAATAACTACGTTGGTCCACAACTTGGGACGTAGTATTTCTTCAAAAACGCCTCTGAAATTGTAGGATCCCTACCTTTTTTTTCACCATTCATTTCCAATGGCTGGCGTCTATGTCACGTGATCTTCAACTTTCTCTCCGCAGAAAAAAAAAACATGGCCGGAAATTGTGTACATTCAACGTCTTTTAAGTGTTGCTAATGCTAACAAGCATGTTGTTTAAACATTCTCTCTGATGTTATATTATTTCTGTTATGTTGTGTAACTGTTTAATGATGTTATCTTTATTGTTAGTGCACGGCGCAATAACGCCTCTGATATTGTGATATTGCTACGCACCCCCTTCCCCGTCAATTTATATTGTGTTGGTCCACAGCACAAACGTATTAGTTTAACAAAATCCACATCTAAAATTGTGGCATAGATACGTTATTTTCCCCTGTGCAATTCTAATGGCTAGTGTCACGTGATGTTTGATTTTCTCTGCATGTAAATAATAAAGATGGCGGACACTCGTTTACAGTTTGTGCTGCGCATGATTCATGAGGTATTTTTTTGTGTACTTAATGGCAGCGCTACAGGCCTGGCATTTCCTGTGAACCCGGAAGTCATAATAGTGTAATGTTCCACAATAGGATTCGGAAACAGGCCTCAAGTTCTTAGGTTTAATAGCTCCTTTGGTAGCATACAAATACAGGTTTATAGGTCACAGGGTACAGGTCATAATTCATAATGTTTCGTACTCTTTAGCTTTAAATAGCATGGCCTATAATGTAAGCACAGTTCTATATATTTTTTGACCGAATGTATAATGCATTGATAGTGAAGTTTTCATAATGAGATTATCATAATGTGTAGGTGGTGATTTAAGTTTTAAGTAAATGTGTTCTGTGTCCTGATTATGAATTAAAGGAGAATCAAAGTAAACCAACAGCAGGAGGGTCGCAAACAAGGACAGCACCAATGGTTTGGCTTGATGAGGACCAGGACGGTCAACCAATGCCAAAAAGGAGGCGAACTGGAGAGAAACGTAAGCGGAGTTCGGCCACTGGTTTATGTTTTTGTTTTGTTGTTGTTTACATCAATTAATTGTAGAACAATAAATTCACATATTCTTCAAGCAAGTTATTAAATCCATCTTCACACTTTTGCAGGTGCTTCAAGAAGCGTAGATCTTGTATGTACTCCATCTACTAGTGGTCAAGAGAGCGAGACTGGGACCATCCAAAGCTTAGGTATGTTTTCCCTACACTTAATGATGATTGTTTCCCCACTTATCATGTAGTGGTTAGCTAGATTTACCCTTGCTTTATATATGTACTTTTTTCTACTTCATTTTTAAGGCTCCCTCATGCAAGAGGTACAGAACTTCTAGGACTTCCTAGTGAAGAACCTCTCTCTTCACAGTGGAAGTAACGACGGTGTTAAGGCCTTTTATGGTTAATCAGATGTTATCTTCTGAGAAACCTAAAGAGGGGGTTTGCCAACACTGTCGACAAAAGGTTGCAGTTGTCACATGTCAAGATTGTTTGCCAAGACCTCTTTCCTGCACTGCCTGTGATGTTGCCATACACCAATCGAGTGTACTCCACAACAGATCTTCTATGGTAGAAGGGTTCTTAAGGCCACTGTCACCATCCACTCACATCACAGAAGATGAGGGAGGAAAGTTCTCATACCATGAAAGAAGTACTTTTTAAACTACAAATCACACAGGACTTTTATATTATATACTACAATTAGTAAATTAGGTTAAAAAAACTTCCTGGGGGAAGATGTATTTGATCAAAAGACGCTAATAATAAATTACAATTGTTGCTTTCTATTGTGTTCCCCTGCACAATCATGCATCCCTGCTGCGATTGTGCTACTGGGCAAACAAGGAAAGGAAGTCATTTTGATTGGAATTAATGGTAAGAACATTTCAAGACTTTCTCTTAGTTTTTTTTGCTGTTATTTATTCCGCTTTTGTGCCAGGGATTCAAATGCATTTAAGCTCTTTGTCACACTTAATTTAAACTATCACCAATTAATCAAAGAAATGTATGAAACTACCATTCAATAGAAACCTTTTTTTTTTGTAGTTGATACTGTATCATAGTAATTATTTGTCTCTTTAAATTTCAGGGCGATACGATCTGTTCCTTCCACAAATAAACTGCACCTGTGGAAAGACTTGGTCGATAGGCATAGGTGATCTGGTTGAAAGTGGCTATTGGCCAGCCACTGTCAATTTTGAGACCTTGTACGCAGTGGATTTGTTCACTACTGTTGGGTTTAAGCACCCTTCAGTTGTTGAAGGTTCGAGCCCGCTCCGCGCCGTTCGTTTGATGAGTGGTCTGCTATAAAAAGGAAGGACTCAGACAGAGATATGAGATTAAACAATAAGCTGATTTAATGGTAGAAACAACAGTACAATATAACGAAGTACTTATATAACGAAGTACTTCGGGCCTCAGCTCTTCCACCGTGCGATGTACGTATCAGACAGTCAGACAGAACAGAGGCCGCGAGTGTACAGAATTCACAATATTTATTCCCACAAACAGAGAGGAGTTGTGTGGGAGGAGTTGTGTCGGTTGCTCCTCCCTAGGTGTTCATCCACTGGTGGACTCACTCCTGGGCGAGCCCTAGGCAGCGAATCAGAGTGAGTCAGCCATTGACGAGGTCTAAACAGCGAATCAGAGTGAGTCAGCCATAGGTGTGGGAAGTTTGGATCTCCTGCGCCGCCGATCAGTCCCAGGTCATCTTTTATGGCAGCCATAAAATAAACAATTCTGGGTTGAACGGGGGTGAGGTACCAATCCTTATCTTCGTTTATCCTCAGCACCTGGCCGTACCACTCCGCATCCCAATCTTTCTCTGTACAATCTCTGCATAGACTCAATGGTGTCAGTTTTATTACCTTTCTCCTGCAACCCCCCATGCTCCTATCCGGCCCATTAAAAACCCGGGGGGGCGACTGGATCCTCTACATTCCTAAGTCACGCACACACAATTGACCACAGCAAACAAAGGAAAAATAAGAACACTTGGTCTAGTTTCATAAGTATACATTTTACACAGACAAAGTTATAATTATTAAAACAGGTTATACAGGTTACTTTACTACCTACGAAGATCGCAAGATCACTGCCCCTGGAATGTCACAGCAAGTGTTTGTCAGCATGCTCGAACATCGGACAAAGCTCTTCGGTCGGGTGAGTACAAGATGGAAGTAACTGTACAATTTAAATTGTACTGTGGTAGTTTAAGTTCAAAATATATTTGTATGATTTTTATTATTATTTCATTCTATTTGCTTTTAGAGTGGTAAGATATGTGGCGACACACTGCAGAAGTCCTTTCTGGAATGGACCTATGCCAAATTTGAGGTCGAGGTGCAGCATTTTCAGTGCCCTTCATGCACACCCTCTATGTTAGCTGTCGCAGTCGATGGGAACCGTAAACTCTACCGCTTTAAGAGCCAACCAGGGGTGTAGAATTTTCTCAATTTGAAATTTTAGAGTGCCTTTTATGGTACTTTTGTACAATAATCAATTTGTTCTTCTTCAAGACCTTGTGGATGTATTAATATGATGTCCCCATTGTGTAGGCAATGTCTTCAGCATACTTCCGGTCTCCTGTCTATATGTCTCTATATTCTTTCATCTGTTTTAGAATCCTGCAAAAGGAAGATGTGGTTCTGGTCAGTGGTCGGCTGCCCGAGAGACTGCCAACAAGTCTGCCAGCAAACTAGATGAGGAAGACGTGGAGGTTGCTGTCTGCCGTCATGGGTTCTTGCTTAAGGGATTGAATATGTTCCGTGGAGACATTTTTGCATATCCATTTATCTGCAGAAACAGCTTTCTTCACGGAATGTACAGTTTTTTTGCTCCGATGTGGTCTGCAAATACTGGCCATATCTGCAGAGGGTTGCGAGCCACTGTCCAGAGCTGCAAAACCTTTTGAACATGCGTCCATTTCTGTCCATCATGCATGCCAAAGCACATTCATGGTTGTGTGAGGTAAATACAATAATTGGCACTAGACAACATTACTCATTTTCTTAATTTTTCTATTATCCAAATGGTAACAGTCGTCTAAATGTGTTTACAGTTGCGATGGGGAGGACGGAATCAAAAAGGAGCAGGGAATACAATAGGGGAGGAGGTTGAACAGGTGAACAGCTTCCTCTCTCGAGCAGCCATATGTTCGAAGTACATGTCAAAAGCTGGTACGTATTTTTCATGCAAACTCAATTATTGTATTTTTGGTTTCCTGGCCTAATATACATTCTGTCTTTAGTTCGCACGGACATGCTTACAATCCAAGCAAGTGGCTGGAACAAGCAAAAGGCAGCAAACCTTGAGCAAACAATGGCCAAAAGATACATGAAGGTACTGACGACACCAATATGTTTATTTAAAACTATTTTGTTTTAAATGTTGGTCATAATTTTGTTACTTTGATATTTGTTTTGATAGACGGTACAAAGGATTACAGAAGCAACAGAGGATCTGGAGAAACTAACGGCCCGTCCACACGGCGGCGTGCGTTGAAGCTTCAACGCTTCTGCCCATTCACTTTGAATGGGGTGACGTCACGCTTTGCCGAACTGCATTGTGGTCGCGTCGCTTCGCTCGCGTTGCTCGCTTCAAAAGTTGAGCAATGTTCAACTTTTGAAGCTTCGACGGAAGCGTCAGCCAATCAAATCATATGCCAGTACAAGCTCTAGCCAATCAAACCGCGTGCTTGTGTGTCCGGGGCGGGAGATTCATGTCATTGGTTGTTGGTCGAGTTTCAGACACGCCCACCGGCAAGCTTCAACGCACGCCGCCGTGTGGACGCTGCGTCACTGCTGAACTGTCACTACAGGACGACCAAGTACAGCAGCCCTTGCCCTATTTTTCCCTTCCAAATATCCTTTCTCTTACTGTTACTGTCAGATAAAGGCGTAAAATGCCATCAAAATTAATAAATAAATGATAAATTCTGTCCCTGCCTGTTCCAAGTATACGCATGCCTAGATATGGAAACAAATGTATTCACTAATATTTCATAGATGGTAAAAAATAGCTGATCAATTGAAAAATGTTGGTGTGTAGTTAAGATTATACTAAAAAAAAATGTTGGTTCAAATTCTGGCAGGTGACCCAGACCCACACACACTAGATGTGTTCCCCCCCTTATGTGCCCATCCCTCCATGTGAATCACACCTGGCACACACAAACCACACACAGAACAATTTGATACATTTCCCGCTCTTATGTGCCCATCACCCCACATGGATCACACCTGGCACATGCAATACATGTTCAGTGTCTATTCTTTGTATATTTACTACAGTTGTTCATGTATACCAGTAGTCTGATACAATATTTACAGTTTGAAAGGGTGTTAAATGAAATTTGTTGATGATTAATGTTTTTTGTGTTAATGTAATAGCAGTTATGCATCAAAGTTAAAAAGTAAAACAATGATATGAAGATCTACTGTATGTCTTTCATATAATTAGTTCTACAATTGAAAGCAAACTGAACAGTATTTGTAACAGCCAAGCATTACCATCAAGAAGGATGTTGATCACCTTAAGATACAAGAAGACACAATGTAAATGTAAGATAAGATAAGATATAGGTTGCTACAGCAGTAGAATATGTACTGTATATAGAATACAGTAGAAAGAACAATAAGAAATGATATATACAAATACAATACAGATTAGTTGGAACTTTTAATCATTTCAAAAAGTATAGGCTTTATAGAGAATGTTGATGTAGGCTACTGACGTGAAGTTAAAGTTTGTAGTAGGAAAAACAAAATACATTGTTGTAAAGATGACATGACCAGGAGAGTAGCATATGTATTTGAGTGATTCTGGACTGAGATATTATCATTTGAACTTCGAGCTACTGTGGGCCACTTATGAAAGCAATAACGCAGAAACAGAAGGGGCTACAGACATGGGGTCAATTGTTCTGGAAGATTTTCACCTCTACTTTCAAAGGTGAATATGGTTGAAGTGTGATTTTATACCACTTCCAATTCTAATACATCCACATACTCTATTGTGGAGTCTATCTGTCTATTGCACAACACTAAGTAAGACAATGAAATGCAGTTTAGCATCTAACCAGAAGTTTAAAAAAGGCAAAGAAAAATGCAGAGTAATGTCCATAATACAGTGGTAGCATAAAGGGTTTAAAAAAGTGTTATGAAGGTGAATGTTCTATTAATAGACTAAGATATACAGTATGATAACAGTTTGAACATGTTCAAAAGTAGTCCTAGTCCAAAAATATAGTGCATAAAGTGAATTAGCACAGTGCAATACAGTTACTATGGGAAAAGTTGGACTATGTGTAGGTTGTAAGAAATTAAATAAGTAGTCAAGGTGTATGTAGGCCATAGACTGTATATATTAAGATGTATCATAAAGTTGGAGGAGAAAAAAAGAGAAAAAGAGTGTCAATTGCCCGGGACACACAGAGTTCAGCCGCTGGACATCTGAGAGGGGGGAGGTGTCAACACCGATGCTGCGCGGGCTCTAAGCAGGTAGCGCGCTTTGACTTCCGAGGCACCAATTAAGCTGGACATTTTCAACGATAGGTAATGAGCACGCATTTCTATGCATTAAAAAGCTAAATATACGGCAACTTTTTTTTTTTTTTTTTAACGGGTAACGTTATGTTAAACATCGCAAAATGTTTATGGAAAACAGCCACTTATCTATTAACATGCATCTTAAACGGTAAACTATAGGGTGCGGTAAAACCTTAAACTTGTTTACGGAGCTATTTTGTATTTTATAGCTCAAAATGAAAGTGGCAGCCTCCATTGTACCTAATTTTGGCAGTTGCAGCTAGCAGTCGCTCTCAAACGGTGGGTTACGTATTGTAACCCTAGTTATATAAGCACAGGCGGAGCCCTCTACTGGACTCTATGGGTACTACCTCTCAACCACACAAGCATTCATCAACTGAAATATCTATAACCGTAGCCGGCCCCCTGGGGCGGGCCTACCTGACTGCGCGTGCAAGCCCACCTTATATAAGGTGGCCTCGCCTCCTGGCTGTCATCCTACACTTCTCTTCAGCGAGCAGCATAGCACAGACAGGGCCCCGAGTAGAGGGCTCCGCCTGTGCTTATATAACTAGGGTTACAATACGTAACCCACCGTTATATCTCACACAGGCTCCGCCCTCTACTGGACTCTATGGTTACACTGGGTAGAGCCCTGATGCCTAAACGCCCTGTCGTCCAACAACATCGAGTCACCACACTGCCCCTGACCGGCTTTTGGTTACCAGCCCCTGCACCGCAACCCCCTCTGCAACGGTTGTGACCGTGGAGAAGTGGGGGCCGCAGTTTAACTGGCTGGTAGGGCACACTCAGACACTCTTACCTCGTGAATAGTGTGCCTGGAAAACGGGGGCTTACTGCGCACCATGTTTCCCGGGTCCCTAAGCAGCATGGGAAAACATAAGTGCACTATGTCCAGGGAGGGGTTCAGATACCTGCTGACCCACAGCCCCCCCCCCCCTCACCAGCCCTGTGTTGCCTCAGCAAGCACAGATGATGAGAAGGAGCCAGACATGTCCAAGAGAAAAAACCTTATGAAGGGGCCTGGCATGGACCGAGACGCCGCCGTGCATATGTCTCCACACTCACTTCGTTAAATAAGGCTGTTGACACAGCCATACCCCGTGTAGAGTGTGCAGGGACCCCCGTGGGGAAGGCTCTCCCCGCCTGTCCGTAAGCATGTGAGAGGCACTCGCAGAGCCATCCTGCCAGGCGTTTCTTGGACAGAGCTTTACCGGCCACGCCGCCCCCAAAGCACACCAACAGTTGTTCAGTGCACCTAGTGGCAGCCGTGCGCTCCACATAACATGCTAGCGCGCGCACCGGGCAGAGGAGGTGCAATTTAGCCTCCCTGGCCCCACTATGGGGTGGAAGATTAAAGCCCCCTAACTGAATAGCCCTTGACCTGAACGAGCTCCTTAGATTCTTGGGAACAAAGGAGGGGTTCGGTATGAGTGTCGCCCCGCTACGGTGACCCCGGATCACTAAGCAACTTGGGTGCACCGACAGAGCGGTCAGCTCCGACACTCTCTTGGCCGAAGTTAAGGCAAGTAGCAACGCTGTGTTCCATGACAGTGCTTTCAGGGAGGATAGCTCCAGAGGCTCAAATGGTTCTGGGACCAGAGCCTCGAGCACCAACGGCAGGTCCCACTGTGGGGCGGAGGCGTGCACTACTGGGCGCTGCCTCCTGACTCCCTGCAAAAACCGCGACATAAGCGGCTGACTGAAGGCTGACCTGCCGCCAAATCCCTCATGGCAGGACGAGATGGCTACTGCAAACACTTTAATTGTGGAATGAGCAAGCCCCCTGTCCACCAGTAACTGCAAGTAGGACAGAATAGAGCCCAACGTACACGATAGGGACTCCCCTCTTCACACCATCGCTGGAATGCCAACCACTTTGGCCTGTAACAGGCTGTGGTGGATCCTGCTCTTGCTGCCTGGATAGTCTGAATAACCTTGTCAGATAGTCCCCCCTGTCTCAGCCTGTCCCTCTCAGGAGCCAAGCCTGGAGAGGTTGGCCCAGAGTGGGTAACGCCCCTATTGCACCTGCCTCCTGAGACATCGCCCCCCAGAACTGAGGAATCGCCCAGGGCTGGCCTACCATCATCTGTGTCACCTCTGCGAACCACGGCGCCAAGCGGCGATCTGGGACCACTAGGATGACTGACAGATGCTCTCGTCTCACCCTCTCCAGGAGGGGGAGAATGAGGCGTACCGGTGGAAAGGCGTAGAGCAGCTTTCTTGGCCATGGCTCGTGTGCAAACGCGTCCACCCCCAAGGGCGGATTGTCTCGCCGAGCCATGGAAAACCACAGGGTACAGTGGCTGTTGCGCCGGCTGTCAACGTTACCCCCTGTCGCAGTCTGCAAACTGCCCGAAGCAATGATGCCTGTCTGCTCTCTGACAGGGTGGCGCGTAGGCTGCCTGCATCGAGCAACATCCCCAGATACTGCACCTGCTGGTGAGGTATGGGGGAGCTCTTCTTCCAATCGACCGCAAAACCCAACTTGGTTAGGTGTAGGATCAATTGGGCTGTGTGAAACATTGCCTGGACCTGACCATGACTATGAGGTCGCCTAGATAAAAGAACACTCTCATGCCACGGTCGCCTAGCGGCTGAAGCGCTGTGGCCACACATTTGCTGAACGTGCGTGGGGATAGGGAGTAACCGAACGGTAGTCTGTTGTACTCGTAGGCTACACCCTGGAAGGCAAAACGCAAATACTTTCTGTGCTTTGGAGCAATTTTGACATGAAAGTAAGCGTCCTTCAGGTCGATGGTTGTGAACCAATCGCCTGGCTGCACCAGTCCCAGCAACTGTTTTACAGTTAACATATGGAATTTTCTGCGTGCAATGTTGAGATTCAGGCTGCGAAGATCCAGAATGGGCCTGAATTCTCCTGTCTTCTTGGGAACCAGGAAGTACAGGGAATAGTTGTCACAGTCTGCTCCATCATTCACCAGTAGTTTTCCATTCACCTGTCTCACCTGTTAATCACACGCACGTGTTTGCTCACTCTCTTTCTCTACTGCACCCATTAGTTTTACTGCCAGTATTTAAACCCTCACCAGACACACACCCGTTGCCAGATCGTACTTTGCCTTCATGCTAGTCTTTCACGCGTTTGTTACCAGATTGTCTACCCGGTTCCGACCCTGCCTGTCCCTGACCTGCCTGCTCTGCCTGTTCCCTGATCCTGCCTGTCTTTGGACTATCCTGCCTCGCCTGCTCCCTGACCCTCTGCCCGGCCCTGACTCACCTTCTGCCTGCTGTCCTCTGGTTCGTTTGCCTGCACATCATCCGGCTGTTACTGTTCTGCTGGTATTCCTCTGCTCTGGTATTATTACCAATACTCCTTGGTTTCTCGAGTGCTGCATTTGGGTCCTTCATAAGATTGTGACAGAACGATCTGGCCAGAACATGGACCCAGCGCACTCCTCTTCACCTAGAGACCGTTTCGAGAGAGTTGAGGACGCTCTCCAGAGGCAGGAAGCCTCGATAGCTTCCCTGGCCACCGAGGCTCATCATGCAAACTCTACACATGACCAGACGCTAACCTATTTAGCTGCGCATCTACAGCAGCTAACGGCTACTGTGCAGCAGCTAGCGGCAGTAGTGGCTGCTCCAGCGCCTCTTCCCATGCCGCCGGCACCCGCTTCTGCATCCTCTCCGATTGGATTTGCCCCTGAGCCTCGGGTGGGAACTCCGGAGCGCTACGCCGGGGAACCGGAGGGCTGCAGCCCGTTTCTTACTAACTGTTCTATCCTGTTCGCGCTGCAGCCACACTCTTTCGCTTCTGAAGCAGCTCGTGTGGCGTTCACGATCAATCATCTGACTGGGAAAGCCCGACTGTGGGGCACAGCTGAATGGGAGCAGCAGACACCCGCCTGCTCTTCTTTCCCCGTTTTTTCCGCGGAGCTGCGCAAGGTGTTTGGACCCGTGTCTGTGGGTCCAGACGCTGCAGGAGGGCTACTGAGCCTGAGCCAGGGTAATGGATCTGTGGTGGATTATGCTATTGGGTTTCGCACCAGGGGCCGCCTCAGCAACTGGAATTCTGCAGCCCAGTGTGACGCCTATCTGCGTGGCTTGGTGGCTTACATTAAAGACGAGCTGGTGTCTTTTGATCTGCCCAACTCAATGGATGTGCATCCAGACACGGAGACGGGAGCGACGGTCGGAGGGAGTTCAACATGCCTGGGCGCCCCGACATCCGGGTTCGACTGGGACTCCTCCCCTCACTCCAGAGCCGCAACCAGGGGGTGATGAGCCCATGCAGGTGGGTCGCACCAGCCTCACCTTGGAGGAACGTGAACATCGCAGACGAGGTAACCTATGTCTCTACTGCGGCCAGGCCGGCCATTTTGTTTCTCGCTGCCCGGTAAAAGGCAAGGCTCAGCAGTAATGGGGAACATACTGGTGAGCCAAACCCCTGGATTTGTTCCCGCTCAGAGACCATTGAGCCACGTCAGGTTGCTATTACCGGATAGCTCTCAGGCACTTGCAGTTTTTATTGACTCTGGTTCGGACGCGAGTATTATGGACGAAGAGCTTATGCTGCAGTTGGGAATAGACCGGGTTCCCTTATCTCGCCCAGTTCCAGCCAGCGCCTTAGACGGTCACCTGCTGGGGACAGTGACTCATCAGACTGTACCCGTTCACATGCTCCTGTCCGGGAACCATCATGAAACTATTCAGTTTCATGTTCTCCGGTCTCCACATATCCCGCTTATCCTGGGTTACCCATGGCTTCGCCGCCACAACCCTAACATTGACTGGGAGACGGGAGCCATTTTGGGGTGGAGCCCCTCTTGTCATCACATCTGTCTAAAACAGGCTGCCACACCTCAGCGTTCGGTGAACCCCAGCCGACTTCCGGATGTTACAGGGGTTCCACCGGAATATCTGGACTTCAAGGAAGTATTCAGCAAGACGAGGGCTACTTCCCTACCACCACACCGGCCTTACGACTGTGCCATCGACCTGCATCCCGGCACCAGCCCTCCCAGGGGTCGATTGTACTCCCTGTCTGCTCCGGAAACAGTTTCCATGGAGACGTATATCAATAACTCTCTGGCGGCTGGGATTATTCGCCCTTCCTCATCACCCGCTGGAGCGGGGTTCTTCTTTGTGGAGAAGAAAGACAAGACCCTAAGGCCCTGTATCCACTTTCGGGGTCTTAATGACATTACTATAAAGAATCAATACCCACTGCCTCTTATCTCCTCTGCATTCGAGTTGCTGCAGGGAGCAACCATATTCACCAAGCTGGACTTGCGTAACGCGTACCACTTGGTACGTATTCGCGAGGGGGATGAGTGGAAGACCGCCTTCAACACAACCTCGGGGCACTACAAGTATCTGGTGATGCCTTTTGGACTTACCAACGCCCCTGCAGTATTCCAGGCGTTGGTAAATGACGTGCTCCGTGACATGTTGGACCGGCACGTATTTATTTATTTGGATGACATCCTGATCTTTTCCAAGATTCTGAAAGAACATGTGCACCACGTCCAGGCGGTTCTCCAGCAATCTCTGGAGAACCGCCTGGACGTGGTGCACGTGTTCTTTCAGAGTCTTGGAAAAGATCAGGATGTCATCCAAGTAAATAAATACGTGCCGGTCCAACATGTCACGGAGCACGTCATTTACCAACGCCTGGAATACTGCAGGGGCGTTGGTAAGTCCAAAAGGCATCACCAGATACTCGTAGTGCCCCGAGTGTTGAAGGCGGTCTTCCACTCATCCCCCTCGCGAATACGTACCAAGTGGTACGCGTTACGCAAGTCCAGCTTGGTGAATATGGTTGCTCCCTGCAGCAACTCGAATGCAGAGGAGATAAGAGGCAGTGGGTATCGATTCTTTATAGTAATGTCATTAAGACCCCGAAAGTCGATACAGGGCCTTAGGGTCTTGTCTTTCTTCTCCACAAAGAAGAACCCCGCTCCAGCGGGTGATGAGGAAGGGCGAATAATCCCAGCCGCCAGAGAGTTATTGATATACGTCTCCATGGAAACTCTTTCCGGAGCAGACAGGGAGTACAATCGACCCCTGGGAGGGCTGGTGCCGGGATGCAGGTCGATGGCACAGTCGTAAGGCCGGTGTGGTGGTAGGGAAGTAGCCCTCGTCTTGCTGAATACTTCCTTGAAGTCCAGATATTCCGGTGGAACCCCTGTAACATCCGGAACTCGGCTGGGGTTCACCGAACGCTGAGGCGCGGCAGCCTGTTTCAGACAGATCTGATGACAAGAGGGGCTCCACCCCAAAATGGCTCCCGTCTCCCAGTCAATGTTAGGGTTGTGGCGGCGAAGCCATGGGTAACCCAGGATAAGCGGGATATGTGGAGACCGGAGAACATGAAACTGAATAGTTTCATGATGGTTCCCGGACAGGAGCATGTGAACGGGTACAGTCTGATGAGTCACTGTCCCCAGCAGGTGACCGTCTAAGGCGCTGGCTGGAACTGGGCGAGATAAGGGAACCCGGTCTATTCCCAACTGCAGCATAAGCTCTTCGTCCATAATACTCGCGTCCGAACCAGAGTCAATAAAAACTGCAAGGGCCTGAGAGCTATCCGGTAATAGCAACCTGACGTGGCTCAATGGTCTCTGAGCGGGAACAAATCCAGGGGTTTGGCTCACCAGTATGTTCCCCATTACTGCTGAGCCTTGCCTTTTACCGGGCAGCGAGAAACAAAATGGCCGGCCCGGCCGCAGTAGAGACATAGGTTACCTCGTCTGCGATGTTCACGTTCCTCCAAGGTGAGGCTGGTGCGACCCACCTGCATGGGCTCATCACCCCCTGGTTGCGGCTCTGGAGTGAGGGGAGGAGTCCCAGTCGAACCCGGATGTCGGGGCGCCCAGGCATGTTGAACTCCCTCCGACCGTCGCTCCCGTCTCCGTGTCTGGATGCATCATCCATTGCGTTTGGGCAGATCAAAAGACACCAGCTCGTCTTTAATGTAAGCCGCCAAGCCACGCAGATAGGCGTCACACTGGGCTGCAGAATTCCAGTTGCTGAGGCGGCCCCTGGTGCGAAACCCAATAGCATAATCCACCACAGATCCATTACCCTGGCTCAGGCTCAGTAGTCCTCCTGCAGCGTCTGGACCCACAGACACGGGTCCAAACACCTTGCGCAGCTCCGCGGAAAAAACGGGGAAAGAAGAGCAGGCGGGTGTCTGCTGCTCCCATTCAGCTGTGCCCCACAGTCGGGCTTTCCCAGTTCAGATGATTGATCGTGAACGCCACACGAGCTGCTTCAGAAGCGAAAGAGTGTGGCTGCAGCGCGAACAGGATAGAACAGTTAGTAAGAAACGGCTGCAGCCCTCCGGTTCCCCGGCGTAGCGCTCCGGAGTTCCCACCCGAGGCTCAGGGGCAAATCCAATCGGAGAGGATGCAGAAGCGGGTGCCGGCGGCATGGGAAGAGGCGCTGGAGCAGCCACTACTGCCGCTAGCTGCTGCACAGTAGCCGTTAGCTGCTGTAGATGCGCAGCTAAATAGGTTAGCGTCTGGTCATGTGTAGAGTTTGCATGATGAGCCTCGGTGGCCAGGGAAGCTATCGAGGCTTCCTGCCTCTGGAGAGCGTCCTCAACTCTCTCGAAACGGTCTCTAGGTGAAGAGGAGTGCGCTGGGTCCATGTTCTGGCCAGATCGTTCTGTCACAATCTTATGAAGGACCCAAATGCAGCACTCGAGAAACCAAGGAGTATTGGTAATAATACCAGAGCAGAGGAATACCAGCAGAACAGTAACAGCCGGATGATGTGCAGGCAAACGAACCAGAGGACAGCAGGCAGAAGGTGAGTCAGGGCCGGGCAGAGGGTCAGGGAGCAGGCGAGGCAGGATAGTCCAAAGACAGGCAGGATCAGGGAACAGGCAGAGCAGGCAGGTCAGGGACAGGCAGGGTCGGAACCGGGTAGACAATCTGGTAACAAACGCGTGAAAGACTAGCATGAAGGCAAAGTACGATCTGGCAACGGGTGTGTGTCTGGTGAGGGTTTAAATACTGGCAGTAAAACTAATGGGTGCAGTAGAGAAAGAGAGTGAGCAAACACGTGCGTGTGATTAACAGGTGAGACAGGTGAATGGAAAACTACTGGTGAATGATGGAGCAGACTGTGACAACTATTCCCTGTACTTCCTGGTTCCCAAGAAGACAGGAGAATTCAGGCCCATTCTGGATCTTCGCAGCCTGAATCTCAACATTGCACGCAGAAAATTCCATATGTTAACTGTAAAACAGTTGCTGGGACTGGTGCAGCCAGGCGATTGGTTCACAACCATCGACCTGAAGGACGCTTACTTTCATGTCAAAATTGCTCCAAAGCACAGAAAGTATTTGCGTTTTGCCTTCCAGGGTGTAGCCTACGAGTACAACAGACTACCGTTCGGTTACTCCCTATCCCCACGCACGTTCAGCAAATGTGTGGCCACAGCGCTTCAGCCGCTAGGCGACCGTGGCATGAGAGTGTTCTTTTATCTAGGCGACCTCATAGTCATGGTCAGGTCCAGGCAATGTTTCACACAGCCCAATTGATCCTACACCTAACCAAGTTGGGTTTTGCGGTCGATTGGAAGAAGAGCTCCCCCATACCTCACCAGCAGGTGCAGTATCTGGGGATGTTGCTCGATGCAGGCAGCCTACGCGCCACCCTGTCAGAGAGCAGACAGGCATCATTGCTTCGGGCAGTTTGCAGACTGCGACAGGGGGTAACGTTGACAGCCGGCGCAACAGCCACTGTACCCTGTGGTTTTCCATGGCTCGGCGAGACAATCCGCCCTTGGGGGTGGACGCGTTTGCACACGAGCCATGGCCAAGAAAGCTGCTCTACGCCTTTCCACCGGTACGCCTCATTCTCCCCCTCCTGGAGAGGGTGAGACGAGAGCGCTGTCAGTCATCCTAGTGGTCCCAGATCGCCGCTTGGCGCCGTGGTTCGCAGAGGTGACACAGATGATGGTAGGCCAGCCCTGGGCGATTCCTCAGTTCTGGGGGGCGATGTCTCAGGAGGCAGGTGCAATAGGGGCGTTACCCACTCTGGGCCAACCTCTCCAGGCTTGGCTCCTGAGAGGGACAGGCTGAGACAGGGGGGACTATCTGACAAGGTTATTCAGACTATCCAGGCAGCAAGAGCAGGATCCACCACAGCCTGTTACAGGCCAAAGTGGTTGGCATTCCAGCGATGGTGTGAAGAGGGGAGTCCCTATCGTGTACGTTGGGCTCTATTCTGTCCTACTTGCAGTTACTGGTGGACAGGGGGCTTGCTCATTCCACAATTAAAGTGTTTGCAGTAGCCATCTCGTCCTGCCATGAGGGATTTGGCGGCAGGTCAGCCTTCAGTCAGCCGCTTATGTCGCGGTTTTTGCAGGGAGTCAGGAGGCAGCGCCCAGTAGTGCACGCCTCCGCCCCACAGTGGGACCTGCCGTTGGTGCTCGAGGCTCTGGTCCCAGAACCATTTGAGCCTCTGGAGCTATCCTCCCTGAAAGCACTGTCATGGAACACAGCGTTGCTACTTGCCTTAACTTCGGCCAAGAGAGTGTCGGAGCTGACCGCTCTGTCGGTGCACCCAAGTTGCTTAGTGATCCGGGGTCACCGTAGCGGGGCGACACTCATACCGAACCCCTCCTTTGTTCCCAAGAATCTAAGGAGCTCGTTCAGGTCAAGGGCTATTCAGTTAGGGGGCTTTAATCTTCCACCCCATAGTGGGGCCAGGGAGGCTAAATTGCACCTCCTCTGCCCGGTGCGCGCGCTAGCATGTTATGTGGAGCGCACGGCTGCCACTAGGTGCACTGAACAACTGTTGGTGTGCTTTGGGGGCGGCGTGGCCGGTAAAGCTCTGTCCAAGAAACGCCTGGCAGGATGGCTCTGCGAGTGCCTCTCACATGCTTACGGACAGGCGGGGAGAGCCTTCCCCACGGGGGTCCCTGCACACTCTACACGGGGTATGGCTGTGTCAACAGCCTTATTTAACGAAGTGAGTGTGGAGCACATATGCACGGCGGCGTCTCGGTCCATGCCAGGCCCCTTCATAAGGTTTTTTCTCTTGGACATGTCTGGCTCCTTCTCATCATCTGTGCTTGCTGAGGCAACACAGGGCTGGTGAGGGGGGGTGAGGGGGGGGGGGCTGTGGGTCAGCAGGTATCTGAACCCCTCCCTGGACATAGTGCACTTATGTTTTCCCATGCTGCTTAGGGACCCGGGAAACATGGTGCGCAGTAAGCCCCCGTTTTCCAGGCACACTATTCACGAGGTAAGAGTGTCTGAGTGTGCCCTACCAGCCAGTTAAACTGCGGCCCCCACTTCTCCACGGTCACAACCGTTGCAGAGGGGGTTGCGGTGCAGGGGCTGGTAACCAAAAGCCGGTCAGGGGCAGTGTGGTGACTCGATGTTGTTGGACGACAGGGCGTTTAGGCATCAGGGCTCTACCCAGTGTAACCATAGAGTCCAGTAGAGGGCGGAGCCTGTGTGAGATATAACGGTGGGTTACGTATTGTAACCCTAGTTATATAAGCACAGGCGGAGCCCTCTACTCGGGGCCCTGTCTGTGCTATGCTGCTCGCTGAAGAGAAGTGTAGGATGACAGCCAGGAGGCGAGGCCGCCTTATATAAGGTGGGCTTGCACGCGCAGTCAGGTAGGCCCGCCCCAGGGGGCCGGCTACGGTTATAGATATTTCAGTTGATGAATGCTTGTGTGGTTGAGAGGTAGTACCCATAGAGTCCAGTAGAGGGCTCCGCCTGTGCTTATATAACTAGGGTTACAATACGTAACCCACCGTTTGAGAGCGACTGCTAGCTGCAACTGCCAAAATTAGGTACAATGGAGGCTGCCACTTTCATTTTGAGCTATAAAATACAAAATAGCTCCGTAAACAAGTTTAAGGTTTTACCGCACCCTATAGTTTACCGTTTAAGATGCATGTTAATAGATAAGTGGCTGTTTTCCATAAACATTTTGCGATGTTTAACATAACGTTACCCGTTAAAAAAAAAAAAAAAAGTTGCCGTATATTTAGCTTTTTAATGCATAGAAATGCGTGCTCATTACCTATCGTTGAAAATGTCCAGCTTAATTGGTGCCTCGGAAGTCAAAGCGCGCTACCTGCTTAGAGCCCGCGCAGCATCGGTGTTGACACCTCCCCCCTCTCAGATGTCCAGCGGCTGAACTCTGTGTGTCCCCGGGCAATTGACACTCTTTTTCTCTTTTTTTCTCCTCCAACTTTATGATACATCTTAATATATACAGTCTATGGCCTACATACACCTTGACTACTTATTTAATTTCTTACAACCTACACATAGTCCAACTTTTCCCATAGTAACTGTATTGCACTGTGCTAATTCACTTTATGCACTATATTTTTGGACTAGGACTACTTTTGAACATGTTCAAACTGTTATCATACTGTATATCTTAGTCTATTAATAGAACATTCACCTTCATAACACTTTTTTTAAACCCTTTATGCTACCACTGTATTATGGACATTACTCTGCATTTTTCTTTGCCTTTTTTAAACTTCTGGTTAGATGCTAAACTGCATTTCATTGTCTTACTTAGTGTTGTGCAATAGACAGATAGACTCCACAATAGAGTATGTGGATGTATTAGAATTGGAAGTGGTATAAAATCACACTTCAACCATATTCACCTTTGAAAGTAGAGGTGAAAATCTTCCAGAACAATTGACCCCATGTCTGTAGCCCCTTCTGTTTCTGCGTTATTGCTTTCATAAGTGGCCCACAGTAGCTCGAAGTTCAAATGATAATATCTCAGTCCAGAATCACTCAAATACATATGCTACTCTCCTGGTCATGTCATCTTTACAACAATGTATTTTGTTTTTCCTACTACAAACTTTAACTTCACGTCAGTAGCCTACATCAACATTCTCTATAAAGCCTATACTTTTTGAAATGATTAAAAGTTCCAACTAATCTGTATTGTATTTGTATATATCATTTCTTATTGTTCTTTCTACTGTATTCTATATACAGTACATATTCTACTGCTGTAGCAACCTATATCTTATCTTATCTTACATTTACATTGTGTCTTCTTGTATCTTAAGGTGATCAACATCCTTCTTGATGGTAATGCTTGGCTGTTACAAATACTGTTCAGTTTGCTTTCAATTGTAGAACTAATTATATGAAAGACATACAGTAGATCTTCATATCATTGTTTTACTTTTTAACTTTGATGCATAACTGCTATTACATTAACACAAAAAACATTAATCATCAACAAATTTCATTTAACACCCTTTCAAACTGTAAATATTGTATCAGACTACTGGTATACATGAACAACTGTAGTAAATATACAAAGAATAGACACTGAACATGTATTGCATGTGCCAGGTGTGATCCATGTGGGGTGATGGGCACATAAGAGCGGGAAATGTATCAAATTGTTCTGTGTGTGTGTTTGTGTGTGCCAGGTGTGATTCACATGGAGGGATGGGCACATAAGGGGGGGAACACATCTAGTGTGTGTGTGGGTCTGGGTCACCTGCCAGAATTTGAACCAACATTTTTTTTTAGTATAATCTTAACTACACACCAACATTTTTCAATTGATCAGCTATTTTTTACCATCTATGAAATATTAGTGAATACATTTGTTTCCATATCTAGGCATGCGTATACTTGGAACAGGCAGGGACAGAATTTATCATTTATTTATTAATTTTGATGGCATTTTACGCCTTTATCTGACAGTAACAGTAAGAGAAAGGATATTTGGAAGGGAAAAATAGGGCAAGGGCTGCTGTACTTGGTCGTCCTGTAGTGACAGTTCAGCAGTGACGCAGCGTCCACACGGCGGCGTGCGTTGAAGCTTGCCGGTGGGCGTGTCTGAAACTCGACCAACAACCAATGACATGAATCTCCCGCCCCGGACACACAAGCACGCGGTTTGATTGGCTAGAGCTTGTACTGGCATATGATTTGATTGGCTGACGCTTCCGTCGAAGCTTCAAAAGTTGAACATTGCTCAACTTTTGAAGCGAGCAACGCGAGCGAAGCGACGCGACCACAATGCAGTTCGGCAAAGCGTGACGTCACCCCATTCAAAGTGAATGGGCAGAAGCGTTGAAGCTTCAACGCACGCCGCCGTGTGGACGGGCCGTTAGTTTCTCCAGATCCTCTGTTGCTTCTGTAATCCTTTGTACCGTCTGTCAAAACAAATATCAAAGTAACAAAATTATGACCAACATTTAAAACAAAATAGTTTTAAATAAACATATTGGTGTCGTCAGTACCTTCATGTATCTTTTGGCCATTGTTTGCTCAAGGTTTGCTGCCTTTTGCTTGTTCCAGCCACTTGCTTGGATTGTAAGCATGTCCGTGCGAACTAAAGACAGAATGTATATTAGGCCAGGAAACCAAAAATACAATAATTGAGTTTGCATGAAAAATACGTACCAGCTTTTGACATGTACTTCGAACATATGGCTGCTCGAGAGAGGAAGCTGTTCACCTGTTCAACCTCCTCCCCTATTGTATTCCCTGCTCCTTTTTGATTCCGTCCTCCCCATCGCAACTGTAAACACATTTAGACGACTGTTACCATTTGGATAATAGAAAAATGAAGAAAATGAGTAATGTTGTCTAGTGCCAATTATTGTATTTACCTCACACAACCATGAATGTGCTTTGGCATGCATGATGGACAGAAATGGACGCATGTTCAAAAGGTTTTGCAGCTCTGGACAGTGGCTCGCAACCCTCTGCAGATATGGCCAGTATTTGCAGACCACATCGGAGCAAAAAAACTGTACATTCCGTGAAGAAAGCTGTTTGCAGATAAATGGATATGCAAAAATGTCTCCACGGAACATATTCAATCCCTTAAGCAAGAACCCATGACGGCAGACAGCAACCTCCACGTCTTCCTCATCTAGTTTGCTGGCAGACTTGTTGGCAGTCTCTCGGGCAGCCGACCACTGACCAGAACCACATCTTCCTTTTGCAGGATTCTAAAACAAATGAAAGAATATAGAGACATATAGACAGGAGACCGGAAGTATGCTGAAGACATTGCCTACACAATGGGGACATCATATTAATACATCCACAAGGTCTTGAAGAAGAACAAATTGATTATTGTACAAAAGTACCATAAAAGGCACTCTAAAATTTCAAATTGAGAAAATTCTACACCCCTGGTTGGCTCTTAAAGCGGTAGAGTTTACGGTTCCCATCGACTGCGACAGCTAACATAGAGGGTGTGCATGAAGGGCACTGAAAATGCTGCACCTCGACCTCAAATTTGGCATAGGTCCATTCCAGAAAGGACTTCTGCAGTGTGTCGCCACATATCTTACCACTCTAAAAGCAAATAGAATGAAATAATAATAAAAATCATACAAATATATTTTGAACTTAAACTACCACAGTACAATTTAAATTGTACAGTTACTTCCATCTTGTACTCACCCGACCGAAGAGCTTTGTCCGATGTTCGAGCATGCTGACAAACACTTGCCGTGACATTCCAGGGGCAGTGATCTTGCGATCTTCGTAGGTAGTAAGTAGTAACCTGTATAACCTGTTTTAATAATTATAACTTTGTCTGTGTAAAATGTATACTTATGAAACTAGACCAAGTGTTCTTATTTTTCCTTTGTTTGCTGTGGTCAATTGTGTGTGCGTTGACTTAGGAATGTAGAGGATCCAGTCGCCCCCCCGGGTTTTTAATGGGCCGGATAGGAGCATGGGGGGGTTGCAGGAGAAAGGTAATAAAACTGACACCATTGAGTCTATGCAGAGATTGTACAGAGAAAGATTGGGATGCGGAGTGGTACGGCCAGGTGCTGAGGATAAACGAAGATAAGGATTGGTACCTCACCCCCGTTCAACCCAGAATTGTTTATTTTATGGCTGCCATAAAAGATGACCTGGGACTGATCGGCGGCGCAGGAGATCCAAACTTCCCACACCTATGGCTGACTCACTCTGATTCGCTGTTTAGACCTCGTCAATGGCTGACTCACTCTGATTCGCTGCCTAGGGCTCGCCCAGGAGTGAGTCCACCAGTGGATGAACACCTAGGGAGCAACCGACACAACTCCTCCCACACAACTCCTCTCTGTTTGTGGGAATAAATATTGTGAATTCTGTACACTCGCGGCCTCTGTTCTGTCTGACTGTCTGATACGTACATCGCACGGTGGAAGAGCTGAGGCCCGAAGTACTTCGTTATATAAGTACTTCGTTATATTGTACTGTTGTTTCTACCATTAAATCAGCTTATTGTTTAATCTCATATCTCTGTCTGAGTCCTTCCTTTTTATAGCAGACCACTCATCAAACGAACGGCGCGGAGCGGGCTCGAACCTTCAACAACTGAAGGGTGCTTAAACCCAACAGTAGTGAACAAATCCACTGCGTACAAGGTCTCAAAATTGACAGTGGCTGGCCAATAGCCACTTTCAACCAGATCACCTATGCCTATCGACCAAGTCTTTCCACAGGTGCAGTTTATTTGTGGAAGGAACAGATCGTATCGCCCTGAAATTTAAAGAGACAAATAATTACTATGATACAGTATCAACTACAAAAAAAAAAGGTTTCTATTGAATGGTAGTTTCATACATTTCTTTGATTTAATTGGTGATAGTTTAAAGTGTGACAAAGAGCTTAAATGCATTTGAATCCCTGGCACAAAAGCGGAATAAATAACAGCAAAAAAAACTAAGAGAAAAGTCTTGAAATGTTCTTACCATTAATTCCAATCAAAATGACTTCCTTTCCTTGTTTGCCCAGTAGCACAATCGCAGCAGGGATGCATGATTGTGCAGGGGAACACAATAGAAAGCAACAATTGTAATTTATTATTAGCGTCTTTTGATCAAATACATCTTCCCCCAGGAAGTTTTTTTAACCTAATTTACTAATTGTAGTATATAATATAAAAGTCCTGTGTGATTTGTAGTTTAAAAAGTACTTCTTTCATGGTATGAGAACTTTCCTCCCTCATCTTCTGTGATGTGAGTGGATGGTGACAGTGGCCTTAAGAACCCTTCTACCATAGAAGATCTGTTGTGGAGTACACTCGATTGGTGTATGGCAACATCACAGGCAGTGCAGGAAAGAGGTCTTGGCAAACAATCTTGACATGTGACAACTGCAACCTTTTGTCGACAGTGTTGGCAAACCCCCTCTTTAGGTTTCTCAGAAGATAACATCTGATTAACCATAAAAGGCCTTAACACCGTCGTTACTTCCACTGTGAAGAGAGAGGTTCTTCACTAGGAAGTCCTAGAAGTTCTGTACCTCTTGCATGAGGGAGCCTTAAAAATGAAGTAGAAAAAAGTACATATATAAAGCAAGGGTAAATCTAGCTAACCACTACATGATAAGTGGGGAAACAATCATCATTAAGTGTAGGGAAAACATACCTAAGCTTTGATGGTCCCAGTCTCGCTCTCTTGACCACTAGTAGATGGTACATACAAGATCTACGCTTCTTGAAGCACCTGCAAAAGTGTGAAGATGGATTTAATAACTTGCTTGAAGAATATGTGAATTTATTGTTCTACAATTAATTGATGTAAACAACAACAAAACAAAAACATAAACCAGTGGCCGAACTCCGCTTACGTTTCTCTCCAGTTCGCCTCCTTTTTGGCATTGGTTGACCGTCCTGGTCCTCATCAAGCCAAACCATTGGTGCTGTCCTTGTTTGCGACCCTCCTGCTGTTGGTTTACTTTGATTCTCCTTTAATTCATAATCAGGACACAGAACACATTTACTTAAAACTTAAATCACCACCTACACATTATGATAATCTCATTATGAAAACTTCACTATCAATGCATTATACATTCGGTCAAAAAATATATAGAACTGTGCTTACATTATAGGCCATGCTATTTAAAGCTAAAGAGTACGAAACATTATGAAAGAATGTCGAACGAAGCTAATGTTATCAGTGTTTCACACGTGCTAACCAATGCTAACGTTAACTCTTCACTCTAGCTTTCACATTTCGGAGATACCTTTAAAACAAACTTACCACAGGGTTGGGGTTAGGGTCATCCAAGAGCACATCAGCAATAAATATGGCGTAACTTTCTTCCAGTGGATTCATTGTGCAAATCAGAAAGTATATGACGACTTTCCAATTGTACTTCTAATATCGCTTCTGAGACTTTCTGCCCGGAGTTTAAAATGTAGCCTATGTAAGGAACTTCCTAAAACCGGCTAAACCGGTAACCTATTGTAGCGACCCTGTATAGGGTGCTGTGTGGGTCACTCAAGCATCTCCCGTCTCTCTGCCAATCACAGAGCTGCACAGTAATGCTGGTCGTGTGCGGGCCTGTGGTTGGGGGAGCAGAGGGGAGGGCTGGAGAGTGTGTGACGTTGACCATGCTGTGGTGTGTGCGACCTGTACCCTGTGACCTATAAACCTGTATTTGTATGCTACCAAAGGAGCTATTAAACCTAAGAACTTGAGGCCTGTTTCCGAATCCTATTGTGGAACATTACACTATTATGACTTCCGGGTTCACAGGAAATGCCAGGCCTGTAGCGCTGCCATTAAGTACACAAAAAAATACCTCATGAATCATGCGCAGCACGAACTGTAAACGAGTGTCCGCCATCTTTATTATTTACATGCAGAGAAAATCAAACATCACGTGACACTAGCCATTAGAATTGCACAGGGGAAAATAACGTATCTATGCCACAATTTTAGATGTGGATTTTGTTAAACTAATACGTTTGTGCTGTGGACCAACACAATATAAATTGACGGGGAAGGGGGTGCGTAGCAATATCACAATATCAGAGGCGTTATTGCGCCGTGCACTAACAATAAAGATAACATCATTAAACAGTTACACAACATAACAGAAATAATATAACATCAGAGAGAATGTTTAAACAACATGCTTGTTAGCATTAGCAACACTTAAAAGACGTTGAATGTACACAATTTCCGGCCATGTTTTTTTTTTCTGCGGAGAGAAAGTTGAAGATCACGTGACATAGACGCCAGCCATTGGAAATGAATGGTGAAAAAAAAGGTAGGGATCCTACAATTTCAGAGGCGTTTTTGAAGAAATACTACGTCCCAAGTTGTGGACCAACGTAGTTATTACACGTTTAGATGTGAGACTGAGTTGGCCTGCCAGGCAAGTCAATGAGCTTACTTGAGATGAGTCTGGATTTACGGAAACAGGTATGAGGTTTGCACAATTTATTTTACGGGGAGGGCAAGCTGGTATTCAGTGGTATTTTTGTTCTTCTTACAATAAAGAAATACCCTCCAGTAGTGATTTAACCGATGCAATTGCAACATCTATCTTAATGTCTTGTCAGGATCTCGACACAAACTGATGAACCCAAATGCACGACCCAGAGACAAAGTCTTGAATGTAAAAAAAATGTAATTTTTATTTCACAGATCAGGTAATCCCTCTTAACAGAGTAGGTACTGGAAATAACAAAAGGCGCTCACAAAGAGGAAAAAACTAGGCATAACAAAAAGAGAACTTAAGAAAAACTTAAGCCTACAAAATTAACAAAAGAAACAAAACCTGACATGAGAGAAAGCGATCCTTTCTGAGCTGAGGCTTGGCACAACCATTCGGAGAAACAAACAAGATGAACTGACACAGGACAGGGAGAGACAGGACTATTTAAACATGAGATGAGTGGGAACAGTTGGAAACAATCAGGGGCGGGGCAGACGCTGATGATGGTGGGAAAAACACACAAGGGGAGGAAGAAACAGGGCCTGAAATGAAAGACAAGAGGTAAGTACAAAATAAAACAGGAAATGACAGACAAAATACATAAACATAACTAACACATTTGACGAGACACAACATGTCTTCAGGAGATGCCATTCACTGTTGCAGGAATGAGTCCTAAAACCGGGAAATGAGTTAGCATTGTACCACTATTAGTTTGCTCGTCTAAAAAGTCAATGTTTTTATAAATGTGATTTTGGTGAGCAGCCTGAAATAAGGTCATTTGTAAGAACCTGAAGAGATTTTAACGTTTTGTCCTACGACATAAAATAAGTCAGTTAATACCCTAATGGCGAATGTCTGATACTTCTAACAAGTTGCTAAATGAGACTACTAAACATCATCACGCCAAACATCAAAAATCATAATAGTGGTCTTTGTTTGTTTGTTTGTTTATTTATTTAAAGGACAGTGCACATTAATCCACATTGCTGTAAATGAGCCAGTATTAGCCAGCAGGCTAATTTTCAACTGTTGTCCTTGGCAAGATGTTAAATAACCACAACTAGACTAAAGAAATAAAAACATAATTAAATAGAATACAACGGAAAACAGCAGTACAACAATAAATAGGAACAGACAAACATGCAAACAGATACTATCATACTATGATACAGTTAAAAGTGTTCACATTTTTGATTGGTTAAAAGCCAGTTCTTATGATAGTGGTTAAATGTATGATAGGAGGTGTTATTCCTTATCTGTATCGGTATTGTGTTCCAAAGGGTTGATGCCCTCACAGAGAAACAGTGTTTACTAAAGGAACTGGACCTAAGAGGGACTACACAGTCCCCTCTTAGGGCAGACCTTGTGGTTCTGCTGTTTGAATTTTTCTGCTGTATAAAAGTGCAGAGTGGTGGGGGTGCCTTGCCGTTTATAATCTTAAAAATTAGACATGCATCAGTGTGTTTTAAAAGATTTTCCCAGCTGAGCAGGTTATGTTTGTCCAGGATTTTGCAATGGTGGTACAGCTTAGGTTTTCTGTCCAAAACTTTGAGAGCTTGTTTGTGAAGTGATACGATAGGCCTCAATGTTGTGCTATTCGCCTGGGTCCAGCTGGTCATACAGTATGTTAGGTGGGGAAGGATCATGGCAGTCATATAGAGTTTTGCTACAGGTGTTGTCAAACAGTTCCTTATATACCTAAAGTTTGCTAGATTGTATTTAGTTATTTGCATTACCTTTCTCACTTGTTTTTTGAAGGATAGAGTAGTGTCAAGGATAATGCCTAGATATTTAAAATGTGTAACTGTTTGAATGACCTCCCCAGACACATAGACCTTGGGTTCACAGTGTGATACAGTGTTGGTCTTGCTAAAAAACATACAGACTGTCTTCTTAACGTTTAGATATAGCTGGGAGTCAGTAAGCCATTGATTTACATGAACCATTGCATCACTTAGTTTGGCAGCAGCTTGGGCCTTGGTTTTTGCATGGACATAAATGACAGTGTCATCAGCGTACATTTGCACCTCACATCCAGTGCACACTGATGGCAAGTCATTTATATAGAGGCTGAATAGAATTGGGCCCAGGATAGATCCCTGGGGTACACCCAGTTCATTCCTCAGGGGTGGTGATGTCTCGCCACTTACCCTTACACACTGAACTCTATCTGACAGATAGGAGCTCATCCAGTCTATTGCACTGGGTGAGAAATTAAAATCAGACATTTTGTGAATGAGTACTTGATGATTTACTGTATCAAAAGCTTTCTTAAGATCTAAGAAGATTGCTCCAACAATGCCTCCTTTGTCCATTTTTGATTTAATATTTTCCACAAGGAAACAATTTGCGGTCTCAGTGGAATGATTGGCTCGGAAGCCGAATTGCATGGGGTGTAGTGTGAAAGGACTACTGTTAAGATGTCCAGTCAATTGCTCAGCTACACATTTCTCAGAGATCTTAGACATGACAGGTAGAATACTAATGGGCCTATAGTTGTTTGCATCAGTTGTGTCCCCGGATTTGTGGACTGGCACAACAATGGCTAACTTCCAGTCTTTTGGGAATTTTCCCTCCCTAAAAGAGGTGTTAATTATTTTAGTAATTGTCCCTGTGAGAGTGGTAGCATGTTTCTTTAGAAACAGAGAATCCAGTCCAAAAGTGTCTTTTGATTTGGAATTTTTTAAAGAAGAAATTATAGAATTAACTTTGGATTCAGAAGTCTCTGTCAGGGAGAAGACTGGCTGTGTACTGTCAATAGGTGATGAGTGTATTTGACCAATTTGGGGACTGTTTATAGTCAGCCTCACAGAATTAACAAAATGGTTATTAAAAATAGCCGCTATTTCCGCTGGTCCCTTACATAAGGTTCCATTGTTATTGATCTCCAGCTGCTTTGTTATTTTATGCCCTTTCCCTGTTAGGTTCTGCAGACAGTCCCAGATTTGTTTATGATTTCCCTTAGATTCATGAATGAGATTAACAAAGAAGTTGGATTTAGCTGCCCTGATTTCCTTTGTAACTCTGTTTCGTAAGGACACAAATATATGCCTGTCAGTCACTAAATTTGATTTAAGAGAGTGCCTTAGAGCATTATCTCTCTCCTTCATTGATTTCCTGATGTCACTATTAATCCAGGGGAGGGTGTGTTTATTTTTGGCATTAGATTTGCTTTTCCTGAGGAATCGTTTTGATATGTTTTGGATTGTTGACATAAGGGCATGTGTGTTGGTATCCACATCTGTACTTGATAACATTTGGCTCCAGTTGATGTTTTTAATTTCCCTGTCAAATTCATCAATATCACTCTTGGGTATTCTTAATTGGTAAGATTTTGTATTGGGTTTCAAATGGAAGCGGGATTTAGTGAGCTTTCTGGCTATGAGAGTTAGGTTGTGGTCAGACAGACCAGTGATGATATTGAAGATTTTAGTCACCCTTTCAGGTTTGTTGCTGAAAATCAGGTCAATTTGGGTTTTTGAGGATGTGGTTATTCTAGTAGGCCCCTTAATTAATTGTGTGAGATCAAATTGATTTGATACCCGTTCTAGTGCCTTATTACTTGCTTTGTCCTCCCAATTGACATTGAAGTCACCCATTAATACTATTTCCTTAGCAAAACTGCATTCCCTAAGCATTATTTCTAATTTGTTAAAAAAAATAGCTTTTGCAGATGGTGGTCTATACACTCCGATGAGAATGAAGGACATCTGTGGTGACAGGCTAACATTAAGACAGATATGCTCAAGCTCATTCTCAACAGAGCATTGAACCTCATTACATGATATGTGGTCTTTGATATAAAACAGTAACCCCCCACCCCTGCCCACAGCTCTATCTTTCCTGAAAACATTATAGCCAGGAATATGTATGGCTGAGGATGGGGAGATTTTATTCAGCCAAGTCTCTGACAAACATAAGTAGTCCAAGTTAGAGTCTGTTAAGAGATGTTTTATCTGATCACTTTTGGGTACAAGACTGCGGATATTCAAGTGACCTCCCAGCAGACCACTGGGTTTTGCATGATGGTCCCACAGCACTCTGGCATTGTTCACTGTTTGAAAGAAGTCGTGTTTTCGCAATTTTTTAATTGCTGGATTTAATCCTGCGGCTTTCC
>CM062265.1:34875311-34970311 GCA_031216635.1 Dissostichus eleginoides | reverse complement strand
GCTCCCCTCCACGTACCATAGCAACAAGCCAATGAAAAGGTAAATTTAAGTAACTCCACCTCAAATGGATCATCCTTCTGTCACGGTTGAGCGAAGCAGGCAGGACCCAAATGCATATTTCACAGAAACCTTTATTAAAAGGTTACAAGAAAAATACAAAGCTCTTCCCAGTGAACACAGTCAACGACAAACAAGGATCTAACAAAGACAGACAGAAAAACCAGACTTAAATACACACAGGACTAATCAAAGAAACAAGAGACAGGTGAGGAGGGAGGAGAAAACACAGGGGCACAAGGTGAACACAATCAGGAAAACAAGTAGGAGGGAACACAGAGACAGGAAACCAAAGACAGATCTAGACAAGACAAAACACAACGCAGACAGATCGTGACAGTTTCAAATAGTGGATCTGGATGCCCATTATAACATTTGGGGGAAAATTGTTTCTGGACAGGTTTGAGTTTTTGGGTTATGTAATGTATGAAGAAGTGCTGCTCTGTTTGCACAGCAGTTCCTCCCAATCGGCGTAATCTCTCCACTTTCGGCAGCCATGTTTTCTTATGCCTGCCTGTATATGGCAAACTACGGGCACTCAATCTGTACTTTGTCAACACGTTTCTGTGTTTAACATCTGTGGTCAGGTAGATCAACCTTTCCCACACCAGACATGTCAGAAATTCATGAGTCAAAGCCTAGAGAGGGAACAAGGTGTTAAAGTTATTTTCCTCTATTATAATATATGACCACAGATGTGACGACTAAAGCAATTAAAGCAGAGCAGAGAATTCTCCTTACATTTCCTCTAGCTGACAGAACTTTAGGGTACCGATTCAGAACGGCGAGAATCCCGATGGTACACTAGCTTTCAGTTAGCTTTCAGTTTGTTGTGTCTCGTCAAATGTGTTAGTAATGTTTATGTATTTTGTCTGTCATTTCCTGTTTTATTTTCTATTTCAAGGTTCAAGGTTCTTTATTTGTCATACGAACATAGCTACAGAGTAGTTATGTCGATGAAAATCTAAAAAAAAGAACCATTCATTCACCTTTTTTTTTTAAATATACGAATATCCGAATAACGAAATTGAAACCCGAATAGTACTCCAACGATCGAATATTCGGATATTCGGATATTCGGGTACAGCCCTACAAACTTCACGATGGTGTTGGAGCTGTGTATGGCCACGCAGTCGTGAGTGAACAGGGAGTAGAGGAGAGGGCTGAGCACGCAGCCTTGAGGGGCTCCGGTGTTGAGGATCAGGGTGGAGGATGTGATGTTTCCCACCCGCACTGCCTGGGGTCTGCCCGTCAGGAAGTTCAGGATCCAGTCACAGAGGGCGCTGTTGAGCCCGAGGTCTCTGAGCTTGATGACCAGCTTGGAGGGCACAATGGTATTGAAGGCTGAACTGTAGTCAATGAACAGCATTCTCACATATGTGTTCCTCTGGTCCAGGTGTGAGAGGGCAGTGTGGATGGTGAGGGCTATGGCGTCATCTGTGGACCTGTTTGCTCTGTAGGCAAACTGCAGGGGTCCAGAGAGTCAGGGGGGGGAGGAGGTGATGAAGGTTTTGACTAACCGCTCAAAGTACTTCATTATGATGGAGAGTGCTACTGGGCGGTAGTCATTGAGGCTGGTGATTTTTGTCTTTTTGGGGACAGGAACGATGGTGGAGTGTTTAAAACATGTGGGGACTACAGACTGCAGCAGGGACCTGTTTAAGATGTCTGTGAACACCTCTGCCAGCTGAACTGCACACACCCTGAGAACACGGCCAGGGATGCCATCAGGTCCAGGAGCCTTGTGTGGGTTAACCCTTCTAAAGGATTTACACACAATGGGCTCCTGATCCTTCCCCAGCCTGGCTGCTCTCAAATCGTGCAAAAAAACTGTTCAGCTCATCTGGGAGACACTCCTGCAGCACCCCCGCTGCTCCTTTGTAGTCTGTCTTGTTCATTTACCTCTTGTCTTTCATTTCAGGCCCTGTTTTCTTCCTCCCCCTGTGTGTTTTTCCCGCCATCATCAGTGTCTGCCCCGCCTGTTCCCACTCACCTCATGTTTAAATAGTCCTGTCTCTCCCCTGTCCTGTGTCAGTTCGTCTTGTTTGTTTCCCCGAATGGTCGTGCCAAGCCTCAGCTCTGAAAGGATCGCTTTTCACTCATGTCAGGTTTTGTTATTTGGTTTATTTTTTGTTGGCTTAAGTTTTTATTAAGTCCTCTTTTTGTTATGCTAGTTGTTTCCTCCTTGTGAGTGCCTTTTGTTATTTCCACCACCTACTCTGTTAAGAGGGATTACCTGCACTGAGAAAAATAAATATACCTTTTTTATATTCAAGACTTTGTCTCTGGGTCGTGCATTTGGGTTCATCAGTTTGTGTCGAGGTCCTGACACAGTTAGCTTAACTATTTCACGCGCTTTATACATATTTGGTTTTTCTTTTGATATTAACGGGCAATTTTCAGTAGAAACAGGTGGGTTTTCAGTCTGAGGTTCCTGCAGTCCAGACATCAATGAGGAGTTTGAGCCAACATTTTGGAGCCAGGATTTCAAACAGCCTGGGTTATTTTTGGTTTACCTGGGTCAAACTTGAAGTATGGAAAAAGAAGCGCTGCAGGCGAGTCCATTAAAAACACCAGTTCTTATTTCTAAACAGCGTTAACGCAGAGATCTCAAAGTGAAACCGGGGCTCCTGATCAATCATTACACATTTAGTTCATGAGTTCACAAACAGCAGGAGGTGTGTGTGACTTGAAACCTTGCCTGGGGATGTTACACCTCACAAGGGAAATAAAAACTCTGTGGAGCATTAACAAACGTGTAGCTCTCAAAGTCATTCTTATTCAATTTAATCCGTCTATGGATACGATGGACTTCCATAAATAGTTGATGTAATACAATAACTGAATGATAATTATGGTGTCACCTTTTAAGAGGCAACATATACAATTCAAAAGTACATTGTGGCAAATAAATCTGGCAAAACAGGAATTGTTTTGTTGCTCATGAAATAATAAAGCATTGAAAGCGTTTAATTCCTCCCCTTGAACAGAAATGTGGACCCTGAAAATGTCCACATGTTGTTGTGAAGAGTAGGCACCTAAGTGTTTTTGGAGGGCCTGGGGTGGAGGGTTGGAGCGAATACAATACATTTGATCTAATATTGCTGTTCCATAATAAATGCCTACACCAATGGAGAGCTATTATTGTGAAAAAACAGCATCGGAAAAGGAGATTTGAAATGGCAATAAAAAAACTTTGAAATCATCAATTGGCAAGCAGTCCATTCTGATCCTTGAAATATTTTATTTTTTGAATACCCCCTGACCAGTGCAATACATTTTTGCAGAAAAAGTGGATCAGAGCTCAATAGAGTACTGCGCCATCAGTGTCTGAAACAACCATCTTGGGAGAGAAAATCAGACAGCATTGTAGGTGTATTTAATTGTGTGTATTTGATAGGTTGCCCCGACAAATTCAATGACAAACATGGGCTTCCTTTTCCATTTATTTCCTCCTGTGTTCAGTTGCTATTGCAGCTGCATTTCAACCTATCAAATCTATATATCTTTTTACTTTAATCTGACGTTCAATATCGGAAATGTGGCTTCCTGGTTGAACTGAAATAACATTTTGATGACCTTAATTGTAATTGTTGGAGTCAACAATTGAATTGAAAAAAGGGAGTTTGTATATAAAATGGCAGTTTTATTAAAGGGTATTATAATGTCATTATGTTTGTTGAAATAAAAAATAATAACTGCATACCCCTGTAGTACTCCAAATTCCCCCGTGGGTCACACATTTCCTCTTTTAAGAAACACTGATCTATTCGTTCATTGTGAGTCCCTGCATAACTTTATTTTACTCTCTATCCATTTATTCCTCTCCTCTTACCTGACCTCCTCTTTCCTTCCTCCCCATGTCTCTGCCATGTTATTTACTCCATGTTGAGACTTCTTCCCCTCTGTGTTTCTAAGTCTTGTTTTCTGTGAAGCACGGAGAGCAGAGGGAGGAGAGGCTGTGTAATCAACGGTGATTCAGAATACTCCATTCATCTCCCTGCTCCCATAGATAGAAGCCATAGGGGACTCACACACACACACACACACACAGGCACACACACAGACACACACACACACACACACACACTTGCAGAAACACATCATTAAAACAACCACACTGCACAGTGTTACAATTATACATGTAGTAAAGGAAAGGAAATGTGCAGTGAAACGCACTTTCAATGAATTATTGTGTAACACACAGTGAATGCACAGACTTTGTGAATGGCTTTTGATTGCATTAAATTGTTTATAATTTCCACAACCTAAAATACGAATCCTGAACCCTCAATTGTAATGGGGAAGCATAACTATATCTATTAAAAATAACACAAGTTTTGCTGACATAACTTGAAATGTAGAAGAAAAACATTTGTTTTAATTGTAGATTGCATTTTGTATAAAGTTGTTTTACTTATCTAAAGACTATATATTTAAGAAATTCTGCTACTGCTTTTACATCATCTATTTTATTCTACTGTTCATTAACGCATCATGTTCAATTGGTCACAAGACTAAGTGAGTCTGCAGCCATGCTAACGGCTTTCTGAGGCTAAAGCTAAATGCTAACATCAGCAAGCTATACTGCTAACTAGACCGAAATGTCTTGCTTCTGTAAAGCAAGAATAATGTAAGCATGCAAACATTTTCCATTTTGTACAAAACACAACACAGTTCAGGCTGATGGCAATGTAATTTACTGGTGCAACTATTACATCATAAAATGTATTATGTCTCTAATGTAAAATAAGTTAGCATGAATTGAGAAGGTTTTATAAAAACTTGCCCTTTCCATACAGGTTTTCTAATGTAATACTAAATAATAAAAGAATATGTAAATGCAAACACTGCTAGTCACAAGTATAAGTTGCTTCTGCGACAATGTATGATTTTACAAAATTAGTTTGAAAGGAAAATTGAAAATCTATCCACAGATGATAATGCAATGCTTCAACACACAGGGTACTTAGCTTTCTCATTATCATTAGCTTTCTCCGCAACGATTTATCTTTATTTTGAATGTTTTATATTTAACAGTTTATTTTATTTATAGTCAGTTAATCTGAGTTTGGCTGAGAGGATATTGTACTTAAAGATTCCGAGCCTTCAGAATCTGTTTGCTAAACATTTTAACAATAATCCTGCGTTGTCAGTCTGATTAGTTCATTTATTACTTTTTGCAGTAGTGTAACGTTCCAGGTGTTAAGGCTTCAAAGATACTTCTGTGTAACAAGAACTCAGGAACTTTATTACTTTTTGGAGCGTCACAGACAGCGCCTCCGTTTATTATTGTAGAGTCCCACCACACTCTCCTTCACAACTTCAGGAAAGACTGCGCATGCTCAAAACACATGACCTCTCAATCCAATGCTTACATGCGTCCCTCCTTACTGAAATAAATGTCCTCATTTCCACACACATGGTGAGAACACAACAAAGCATAAAAAAACAATACAACAACGAAAAACCTCAAAACTTAACAAAATTACACAATACCCTGCAGAACAATACATGTACGCATGATATAAAAACAAATAAAAAATCTTTGAATAAAAACAATGACAAACAAAACACAATTATGCAGCATAGAATACACAGGAGAAAAAGAAGCACACAAGCATGTAAACACCAGTCATTCAGCCCATAACAAAGTCCATAAAGCGGACAGGAGGCCGCGCTAACCTCCCAGCTCGAGACAACGTCGGTGCGGCTTGTTCGAGCTCAGGGGAATCACCAGCCCCAGAACATGCCCAGATCACAGTCACTTTCCCCATCGGAAAATCTCAAGCGTCCAGAGCTCTGTGGGGAGACTGCATCGCAACGGAAGAGGCTGAGAAAGGTTTAAGAGAGACCTTGATGGTCCCTCCAAGGGAAAGGCTACCGGCAGGTTGTATCGCCGTAGCCTGTCATAATGGACAGTTGGAGAGAGGCCTCATCCCCAAACGGGCTACTTAGTTGGTACGTGACCCCCACTTCATCACCCCTATCCATTCGCCTCTGCACCAGATAAGGCCCCTTCCAGTGGGAGCTTACGGTGGCTCTCAGTGGGATCATTTAACCACACCAAATCCCCAACTTCATACGGGTCGTGCCTCACTCTGGCGTCATAGTACGACTTCTGCTGCTTGCAGCAAAATTGTTATCCCTTGTCTGATCAAACGCCGCGTCCAAGCGTCTGAGAAGGGAACCAGCAAAGTCTTCCCGGGGACCCTGCACCAGATCATCCCGCTTTGGACCCAGTAAAACATCCACAGGAGTCCTGGCCTCCCTGCCATGCGTGAGAAAATACGGCGTGAAGCCTGTGCTGGAATGTACACTGGTATTGTACGCAAACGCGACCTGTGACAGAAAAGAGTCCCACTCCCCCTCACATGATAGAAGAGATTTGCCAACTGATCGATAAGTGTCCTATTAAACCTCTCTACCATGCCATCAGACTTCGGATTGTAAGGCGTGGTGTGCGTCTTCTTCACACCTAACTGCCGCACAAATGCCTCACAACATCTGATTCGAACTGTCTGCCCATATCAGTGTGCAGAGTTTCCATTACCCATGCTCCAAGATGTAGTCCTGGAAGAGACACTCCGCGACCGTGGGGGCTTTTTGATCGGGGATGGCATACAAATTTTGTGAAATAGTCCTCAACAACCAACACATACCGGTTGCCTTTTGATGTGACCGGCAACTCCAGTATGTCAGCCGCCACACGCTGGAAAGGTCTAACTGCTTGCGAAGTTCTCATGGGGGCATGGTGTTTAGGCACCGGGGACTTCCTTCTCTGACAGGCATAACATTGGTCACACCATGATCGAATGTCACTGTGCATAGAGGGCCAATAGCACACACTTCTTGCACGTGCCAAAACGCGTTCATACGCCAGGTGAGCAGTCAGTGGAGCACCATGCAAGTGTCCCAGGACCTCTGGAACTAAGACAGCAGGAACAACAACCTGAGTAGACTGCCCTGCCTCAGACAGCCAAACAACTCTACATAAAAGTCCCTCCACAAAAGTCAGCCGGGGAAACTCATGCCAAAGTCTCTTCACACCCGACTAGCATCTTTTAACCTCCATCTAGGGGGCCGTTGGCCATGCTCCAGCCAGGCCAAAACTTGTCCGATGTCTGCATCCTTTTGCTGGAGCTCCCTAATACCGGAGCCATCATGTGACAGAGTGAAGATTAGGGTCTGGTCCACTGAGACCCTGAGTCAGGAGAAGGAGGGCCTGAAATCGGTCCCTGGGCTTGGGCCGTGGCAGGAGTCCCCACAGCACACACATCACTAGGACCACTGTCCCCAGCGCTAGGGAGAATTGTACTCAAGGGAGCGGGTGTGGCATCGAGACTGCCTGAGTCTCCAAAGCTTCAGGGGTGTCAGGCCTGCGTGAAAGGGCATCTGCATTTGTGTGTTTGGCCCCACTCTTGTGCACAATCACCCAGTCGTATGGGTCCAGCTCCAGAGCCCAACGGCTACGACACCCCGTCCTGTCATTGTCAACTGAAGTCGTCGCAGACCCAACAAAGGTTGGTGATCTGTGATAATTGTGAAGGGGAGAAGACCCAAGTAATGCCTGAAATTACGCACTGCCCACACTATCGCCCACAGCTCCCTGTTGTAGGTAGACCAACGCCGTTCAGCTGCTGTGAGGGAGCGACTAGCGTAGGCCACCACTCTCTCCAGGCCATCCACTTCTTGTGACAGCACAGCCCCCACAGCAATCTGCAAAGCATCTGTACACAGCACAAAACTCTTGGTGAAGTCCGGGTGACACATGATAGGTTCGGCACAAAGACCATCCCGCAAAAACTCAAATGCCCCCTGGCAATCCGCTGTCCACTGAAAAGGGACATCCTTTCCCGTCAGATGGTTGAGGGGGGCAGCACGCTGGGCAAAACTCCTCACAAACCTTCTATAATAAGAGCAGAGACCCAGTCACGACTCTCTGAGCCAGAGCCTACTGCCAAGGAACCAGAGGCAATCCTTCCACTAAAGTGTGTGGTTTGGGCGGTCTCCTGGCAGATAGAAAATTATGTGAAGCAGGCTAATGTTGTGAGCCCAGCACCTAGTGGGTGTCCGAATAATCGTCTGTTTGTGTCATTACGCTCCAAGGTAATTCACTGGGCTCACACCTCTAAGCTCACATGTCATCCAGGTATCCGGCGAACGATGTTAACCATAAAACAGCGTTTCTGGTGGCCAGCCATGGTAAAGGAGGTGACGGAATACGTGGCTGCCTGTCCCATGTGTGCCCGTAACAAGACCTCATCCCTGGCTCCGATGGGTTTACTTCAGCCTCTGCCCAAGCCCCAACGCCCTTGGTCCCATATCTCGCTGGACTTTGTCACCGGAATACCACCTTCTAAGAGTAACACTGCCGTCCTGACGGTAGTAGACCGTTTCACCAAAAGGGTTCACTTTATCCCTCTGCTTAAAGTGGTTGTGACACCATCCCACCTACTGTTGTGCAATGCAATGTTGGGCTACTAGTCATCTCGAACCATCAGTTTAAAAATGAATTTGCGATACCGTATTGATAAATATCAATAATTTCGAATATCGCGGGAAAAGTCCATCACTCAGTTTCCTTTTTCGGGACGAAGGCGGAAGTGCGTCACAAAGGGCCATATTTATTCTGCTCCCATTGAGCCAGACAGGGACAGAAGGGATTTGTCACGCGTAGAGATGGTTCGACGATGCGTTGTGTCTGGCTGTTCCAATACAGCAAATGAGGAACTTAACATCAGCATACATAGCTTTCCAACGGATGTCAAGCGTCAGCGCACATGGGAGAAAAACGTGCCGAACACAAGGGCTGGCTGGTCTGTGATGAACCCCACATCGACCTACATATGCAGCGCCCACTTTCTGGCCGAGAATTTCGAGGAAAGGCCTTTGTTGATGGCTGAAACTGGGATTGATTTTTCGCGAAGACAGATTCTGAAGCCGTCAGCAGTGCCTACTCTCTTTCCCACGCCTTCCCAAATCCGTAAAGGCTGCAAAGACTTCGCCAACCCCCCAGCTAAACGCCCCCGAAGTGTCTACTTCGAGCAACAAGAGAAAACTCAGGTAAGAACAACAACCTTTAAACGTGATGTGTTTTTTAGGATACTCTGTGTGTGTTTGTGTGTGTGTGTGTGTGTGTGTGTGTGTGCGTGTGTGCGCGAGGGAGGGAAAGAGTCGGGGGGGTTGTCGTCTCCACTGTCCGACTCGGAGTTAATTTCATCCGATTCAGAGGCATATGGTTCGAATCTGTAGGGCATATAGTCAATATCGTACGAGGCTATCACTATCAGATGCTTCATCCTCATATGAGCTCTCAGACACATTCAAAATTAAACTACAATCGCAGTCGGAGCTTGCTGCTGTGTGCGCCATCGTTGTTTGCATACAGATACTGGACTCCGGAAGCGTTCGTCTTCCCTCTGTGACGCGGCACACCTTTTCGCGGGAGTTTAAGAATCCCAGAGCAGACCCAGAGAAGATCCAGAATATGGTCACATTGAAGGGCAGATTAACGGTTATCAAAGTACAAGTTTTCAAAAATCACTTCAGTAACGGTTTCAAGGGGACATTATTTACTGAAATTAATGGTTTGGATGATGGGGGAAAACCGTGTCACAACCACTTTAAACTTCCCTCTGCCAAGAAAACGGCAGAGGTCATACTCCCACAATACTCTTCCCTTGGCTTCTACAGGCCTCTCCCCCTTCCAGTACGCCTATGGATATCAACCCCCGCTGTTCCCAGCCAACGAGGAGGAGGTCAGAGTCCCGTCTGCGCACGCCATGGTTCGACCATGGCGTGCACTTGTGTGCGTGCGCAAGCGAGAGAGAGAGAGAGCACACCGGTACCGGAGATCGTTGTTGTTAGCTTCTGGTGCTAGCGAGCTACGCTAACGGATATAAGGTTTAAGTTTTTTCAGCAACAAAGTGGAGGAGAGTCCTCTCCTGTCAGAGTGAGAGACTCAGTGAGCTTAAGGACTCTCTCAGTGTTCAGATAGTTAACTTTAGTCTAAGTTATCTCAGTGGGTCTCAAACGTTTTGGTCACCATTAATGTAAACAATTATTTCCGAGGCACACGTTTATATGATCATTATAGTTATAAAAAAATAAGAGAATAAATGAAAAGCAGGTATGATATGACAGTAAAAAAAGAATAAAGTTTAAAAGGGTGATTTTTAAAATATCCATAAAGAAAAAGTAAATCTGTTTACAGTTCTGTTTCATATGGGTGTTGAGAGAAGTATCCATAGATCTCTTAATTTTGCTCTCAAAGTGCACCAGATTGATGCTTTTAACTTCAATATTTAAAAAGAAATCTTCCCGGGGGAGCTTGCCCCTATGTGAGGTCCACACACCACCTATAAAAATAGCACTTTACCCTGCTTACACCTATATGCCGTGAGCTGATTATCGAGCCTTCATTGTAACAGTCGGGGTACATTGTGTATTTGCGTGGGGAGTGTTGCACTAGAAAATTCAGCTGTAGCGACCGGTACATTAATGGGAAACCCTACATGTTTGAGCACCCTCTATGAAACGTCAAGCTACCCCACAGCACCCCCAAAATCAATCTCTGGCGCTGCCACTGAGCCTGATTATTTGTGTTGGGGGGGCCCGACTTTTTTTTTCTCCAAAGGGGGGGCCTGAGAACCACTGCGCTAGGATGAAGGCAGGGGCAGATCGGTCCCGCCATGCGGCTCCCGTCTACAAACCGGGTCAGCGAGTCTGGTTATCCACTAAGGACTTACCCCTACATGTTCATTCCAGGAAGTTGGCACCAAGGTTCGTGGGTCCTTTACCAGTTCAGAACATTATTAATCCTGTCTCGGTGCGTCTCCGACTCCCCAGATCTCTCAAGGTCCACCCCACGTTCCACATCAGCAAGATCAAGCCTGTTCAGGAGAGCGCCCTGGTTCCAAGGCCCCTCCACCACCCCGGATCATCGACGGGGGCCCGGTATACACGGTCAAGAAGCTACTAGCGGTCCGCAAACGGGGCCGAGGACATCAATACCTGGTCGAATGGGAGGGATACGGTCCTGAGGAACGCTTATGGGTAGCTCCTGCACTAATCATTGATAAAACTCTGATCAGGGACTTCCACGATCATCTTCCTGATCAGCCTGGTCTGTCAGGAGTCGTCCCTAGAGGGGGGGGTACTGTTGTGTCTCGTCAAATGTGTTAGTTATGTTTATGTATTATGACTGTCATTTCATGTTTTTTCACGTCTGGTCATGTCTGTTTATTTAAGGTAATTTCATCTCTAGTCAGTCTCTGTGTTTATTGTCATGTCTCGTTTTCCATTTCCTGTTTTATTTTGTACTTACCTCTTGTCTTTTATTTCAGGCCCTGATGACTACGTTCCCTCCATTCATGGATCACCAGGTGGTTCCCCCATCATCTCTCCCCTCCGGACGGAGGAGACAGATATGGGTCCCGGCGTCGGTCCTTCTCTCCGCCGCCACGGAGAGCCGAACCTCACAGCGTTCTTTGGAGATCAGTTTGTCGCCCGACAGACCGACCGCATACACCAGTGTGCGTTCCAGGCGTCAGCGGCGGCAAACAACATAGCGTTGCTGTCCAATGCCATGGTGGAAATGTCCGAGCAGTCTAAAACCATGTCCTCAGTGGAGGCTGAGGAGATTGGTAAGGCGGCCAGCACTGCACTTACCCTGTGCGCGTCAGTCGCAGTCTCGCAGGCGCGGATTGCGGCGTGGGCGACGCAGGTCCACCGGTACCTCTGGCTACAGCAGGGGTCTATACCGGAAGGTGCAGGGAAAGATTTAGTTGAGGCTCCAATCGGTCCAGACGGACTGTTCGGTCCCCAGTTCCACACCATGGTGGAGGCTATGAAGTCTGCGTCAGAACAGGCAGACGACATAAGACGTCACGTCGGCTGGCTTCAGGACAAATGTCCCCAGCGACAGCAGCGACAGCAGCGACAGCAACAACAGCACCCGGAGCAGTCTCAGCGGGGGCAACGCGGGCGGGGGCAACGCGGGCAGCGGCGAGATCAGCAACGGCGTCAGAATCGCCCTTCGGCAGCTGCAGGGGCACCGTCCCAAGTCTCCGCTCCTCCGCCGCAGAGACAGGATCTGCAGGCGACGAGTCGGAGGGGAACGAAGAACCCCCGCTCCTGGTCTGCTCCTCCGAGAGAGCCTCCGAGGAAGCAGAACCGAAGATGACTTTTTGGGGGGGTTATGTGGGAAGAAAGAATTAAGAATAAAAATGATTCAAATTCCAACAGTGTGTCTGTAGCAACTGTTTCTCACATGTCCCCCACACTAGTCAGGCCGGCTGCCGTTAATCTATCGGTTAATAGTAAAGTAACCTGTATATCCTATATAACCTGTTTTAATAATTATAACTTTGTCTGTGTAAAATGTATACTTATGAAACTAGACCAAGTGTTCTTATTTTCCTTTGTTTGCTGTGGTCAATTGTGTGTGCGTTGACTTAGGAATGTAGAGGATCCAGTCGGCCCCCCCGGGGTTTTAATGGCCCGGATAGGAGCATGGGGGGGTTGTAGGAGAAAGGTAATAAAACTGACACCATTGAGTCTATGCAGAGATTGTACTGAGAGAAAGATTGGGATGCGGAGTGGTACGGCCAGGTGCTGAGGATAAACGAAGATAAGGATTGGTACCTCACCCCCGTGCGACCCAGAATTGTTTATTTTATGGCTGCCATAAAAGAGGACCTGGGACTGATCGGCGGCGCAGGAGATCCAAAGTTCCCACACTTATGGCTGACTCACTCTGATTCGCTGTTTAGACCTCGTCAATGGCTGACTCACTCTGATTCACTGCCTAGGGCTCGCCCAGGAGTGAGTCCACCAATGGATGAACACCTAGGGAGGAGCAACCGACACAACTCCTCCCACACAACTCCTCTCCGTTTGTGGGGATAAATATTGTGAATTCTGTACACTCGCGGCCTCTGTTCTGTCTGACTGTCTGATACGTACATCGCACGGTGGAAGAGCTGAGGCCCGAAGTACTTCGTTATATAAGTACTTCGTTATATTGTACTGTTGTTTCTGCCATTAAATCAGCTTATTGTTTAATCTCATATCTCTGTCTGAGCCGTTCCTTTTTACAGCAGACCACTCATCAAACGAACAGCGCGGAGCGGGCTCGAACCTTCAACAACTGAAGGCTGCTTCACCCCAACAATTTGGTGACCCCGACGTGATGAGTAGGGTCTCATAGAAGGAACACCGGCAGCCAGCGGACGAACTGTCCAGGGAAGACACCTCGAATACCTCTGACAACTAAACAAGGGCCCTACGACTGAAAGGTGAGCAGATACCTGTTATTATCAAAATCTGTGATTGGCTATACTACAAAATTTTAGAGTTGTCAGCGGCATTTTCAGTGTTTTAGTCTTACGGTAGAAAGAACAGTACTACAGAATAACACTTTCCAGTCTCAAAGAGGAGCTGTAGTTGTGTTATATGTGGGGTATTTCAAGAGGAGAAACGCAACTTTCAAAATCAATTTGAAATGACCGGATCTCGCAAACTCTTGCTGTGGGGTTAATCTAGAAGACTAAACGTGACGATAAAGAGATTCTGTAGACTGGGTTTCGACTCCTTGCCAAAAGCCACATCGCCGAAAGGGGTGTAGAAGCGCTTCTGGAAGTCTCTCCATCTGTTGAAATATACATCGCACTATAAAAGTCAACTAGACTGTACGGGGAATATATTAACTGTGTAACGAGATTGCAGTGGTTATAAATTTAAAGGAAGTCCAGCTGCAATGGTCGTCGAGATTTCAGTGGTTTTAAAATTTAAAGGAAGTCCAGCTGAAATACTCTGAGAAATAAGGTGACACACACAGTAATTCTTAGACGAATTCTGGGGTTGGGGCTCATCGACTAAGTACACAGGCAATCCTTAGACGGATCTGGGGTTACATTAGGTTTATTTATTTTGAGTGTGATTAACTGTGGTTGTATATTATAATATTTTCAACATCAATTTGAAAGGACCGTCCCTGAAAGTATTGTAGAATCTTATTTGTATCTGATAGCATATACGTGACGATCAAAGGTTATTGTAGACTGGGTTTCGACTCCATGCCTTGGGCCGCATCCTCCTTAAGGAGAGGCGCTCTTTTGCAGTCTCCGTAACTGGTTGAAATACACCTCGCAACGAAAACTATCAGACTGTATACCTGTGGGAATAAAACTACAATAATTAGTAAATTATAGTACGCAGGGATATCTGGTGTTTTTTATAAGAAACTAAAACCGTTAGGAGAGCGCTCTTTGCAGTCTCCGTAACTGGTTGAAATACACCTCGCACGAAAACTATCAGACTGTATACCTGTGGGAATAAAACTAAAATAATTAGTAAATTATAGTACGCAGAAATATCTGGTATTTTTATAAAAAACTAAAACCTTTAGGAGAAGCAGATACGAACGAAGTCAAAATGGAAGGAGAATTTGAACGTGAAGAGAGAGAATTAGGAGTCCCTGTTCCGGGGAGTTTAAGGGAACAGTGGGGACAAGCAGAGAGATTGATACTTAGCGGACTTAAGCCCGGAGATCATAAAAAGGCGAGCAGCGATCTCCGTTTCTTACACGATCAGATGATCGCAGAGAATAGAGTAGAGGGTGACGAGGCAATAAGTCTCCTAGCCACAGCACTCAATACATACGAGCGACAGTTGGTTCAGAAATTAGAAACTCTCAACAAGCAGAAGGCAGGTTTTATCAGGGCTTCTAAACTTAACAAAGAAAGGGAGCTAGTTGACAAGCTAAGGAGAATAGGCCATAACGCAGCCTTAGTTATGAATGGAGTGGCAGTAACCTGCTCTCTGAGCAAAACTCCCGCCAAAAATCTGCCCGCCATAGCAGCCCCACCCAGTCCTGCACCAGCCCCTCCCACAGAAGTGATAGAGCCAGTCAGGAAGGAGAAGCCATATGGTGGGCCCCTCCCAGACATCCCAGAGGGCGGTCCCCTCCTCTATCCAGATTTATACAACCCCTTTAAGACCCGACCCCCTCCCTATACGCTTCCCTCCACCTCTAACCCCCCCTCACCCAGTTCCCCTCATGACATTAAAGGAACACCTGTATCAACACATACACCTACAGATGAAGAAATACTTGACTTTGTTGCAAAACGCGTCAAATTTTTTAGGACTAAAAAAAAAAAGGATGAAACCTCTGCCTCTGACAGAGAAGACACGGCAAGTCAAGACGGCACAGGGGACTCCACCTTCCTCTGAAACAGGTTGATATAGCCGGTGTCGGACTTTGTTTATGAACACATTAACTGAGGGACAGGTTTCTCCCCATTTGAGCTGACCCACGGCCATCAGTTTCCGGGTCCTGGAGCATTAGCAGTAGGGAAAGAAGTAGAGAATTAGCTCAAACCATATTACCAGCAACTTAAGGGCTTGGTATGAGATTTCTCCACCCAGGTGGCTGACGCCAAAGGGGGACCGGAGAAGCACGAGGCTAACACCGCAGAATTCATCTGGCTGAAGGTCATCCGTCCGAAGTGGCTCAACCCAAGGTTCACCGGCCCGCACAGAGTGACTCAGAGGACATCACATGCAGTTCGCCTCGAAGGAAAGGGGGAAACGTGGTATCATTGGAGCCAGTGCGCCGTTGGAAAACCTCCAGCAAGGACGTTAGACGACATCAGAACTGACATCGCTGCAGCAGGACGAGAGAACGACACATCTGACGACGACAGCCCAGCAGAAGCAACGACCCACACAACAGATGACAAGGACAAAGACACAGAGGTAACAACAGGCGATCTTGGAAAGGAGATTACGGCCGGCGAGGAGGCGGACACGAGTCTACTCTGAAACACACGACTCCATATAGGACCCGACTTTTTTACTCCCACCTTTAGGGGCACTTTCCAATAAGTAGCAGCATTTTTATGCCCACCTATAGGGCCTCTTTCTAATAAGAGTAGTAGGTTATATATAACGAGAGGTTAGCCCTATAGTTAAAGGGCAGTGAAAGTCTCCCCACTCACCAGACCTTCTATTTAACAGGTTTTACTGAACCTTAATTTAACAGGTTCTGGGAGCACAGTATTTACCATTACAGGGTACTATTTTACACCCTAGTTTTAAAATCTCCTTAGGAGATTTTAGCATTGTGTTCAACCTAATTACAATAACACGGACCACTGATTAAAGGTACTCAACAATGACAGACTGTGGATTACACTTCCTTATTGTTTGTTGGTGTACTCTGCTAGTGGGAATCGTTTTACTTGGGACACTGTTTGTATCTTGAACACCATTCTTAGTTATATGGCCCATTAGCGAATTGCCTTATTATTTGATTGGGTGTTAATTCCTTGTGTCCTAGTAAATCTCCTATTATTAATAACAGAAATAATGTGTGTTCACCCTTGCCTTTATTTTTGTTTTAATGATTCCATTGACCACCCAGACTCCATTCCCCCGCCAGAGGAGTCCGTAACTAGGGTCAAACGGGCCAAACATGAGGTAGTTGTTACCAAAATGTCTCCTAAACAAACCTTCACTTTCCAAGCAGGTAGTGATGGAATAATGTAGACAGGATCAACTATGTACATTACAATGTGCTCCGTTTAGCTAATCTCACTAGGGACCTGTAGAAGGACTCGCTGAACAGCTGGGGCCGACTTCCCTTATGGCTGAAACAGAATAGAATGGCCCTTGACATGCTGTTAGCTGAGAAAGGAGGTGTGTGTTCAATGTTTGGTGATATGTGTTGTACTTTCATTCCAAACAATACGGCTCCGGACGGTTCCGTCACAAAGGCTTTAGAAGGCTTTCGCACACTATCCATAACTATGCATGAACAATCAGGGATACACAACCCCTTGGAGGAATGGTTTACAAACATGTTTGGTCAATGGAAAGGTTTAATAATGTCTCTTTTGATTTCAATAGCTACTTGTATTGCCATTTTAGTAACATGTGGTTGTTGTTGTGTGCCTTGTATCCGCTCATTGTGGGACAGACGCAGTAGAAAAGAATGACAGTGGTTATGTTTTGAATGCTATGTGTGAATTGATCTCTGGAGGTGAGATCAAAAGGGGGATTAAAGTAACCTGTATATCCTATATAACCTGTTTTAATAATTATAACTTTGTCTGTGTAAAATGTATACTTATGAAACTAGACCAAGTGTTCTTATTTTCCTTTGTTTGCTGTGGTCAATTGTGTGTGCGTTGACTTAGGAATGTAGAGGATCCAGTCGCCCCCCCGGGTTTTAATGGCCGGATAGGAGCATGGGGGGGTTGTAGGAGAAAGGTAATAAAACTGACACCATTGAGTCTATGCAGAGATTGTACTGAGAGAAAGATTGGGATGCGAGTGGTACGGCCAGGTGCTGAGGATAAACGAAGATAAGGATTGGTACCTCACCCCCGTGCGACCCAGAATTGTTTATTTTATGGCTGCCATAAAAGAGGACCTGGGACTGATCGGCGGCGCAGGAGATCCAAAGTTCCCACACTTATGGCTGACTCACTCTGATTCGCTGTTTAGACCTCGTCAATGGCTGACTCACTCTGATTCACTGCCTAGGGCTCGCCCAGGAGTGAGTCCACCAATGGATGAACACCTAGGGAGGAGCTACCGACACAACTCCTCCCACACAACTCCTCTCCGTTTGTGGGGATAAATATTGTGAATTCTGTACACTCGCGGCCTCTGTTCTGTCTGACTGTCTGATACGTACATCGCACGGTGGAAGAGCTGAGGCCCGAAGTACTTCGTTATATAAGTACTTCGTTATATTGTACTGTTGTTTCTGCCATTAAATCAGCTTATTGTTTAATCTCATATCTCTGTCTGAGCCGTTCCTTTTTACAGCAGACCACTCATCAAACGAACAGCGCGGAGCGGGCTCGAACCTTCAACAACTGAAGGCTGCTTCACCCCAACAATAGGCAGCAGGACTTGTTGCATAACCCAGCTGTTTTTAACTTGTCGGTTAACAGACAGAGGGGCTCGCCGTTCGAGCCGGCTGTTTCTGATCGGTCGGTTAGCAGGCAGCAAGGCTCGCTGTATAAGCCGGCTGTATTTAACCAGTCGGTTAATAGACAGCAGGGCTTGACGTTTAAATCGGCTACTTCTATCCTTTTGGGTAGCATGCAGCGTGGTTTTTTCTCTGTCCAAGTTGTGCCTACACACGGTCGTAATAAACCTAGCGCGGTTATTACGCACGGTGTGAATAGCACTGCACACACCTCCGCGAGTTTGAGCGTGAACACGCCTCAGGGTCCTGTTTATGAGCCTTCTCCAAAACAGAGACAGGATGAGAGCTGGTGTGAGATGCAGCGTGTGGAGACCCCTTCACAGCCCTTTCGGGCGGGGCCCCCCTTGGGTTGCTTCACAGGCAACAGCGGCAAGGGCTCTGGCATGGCTCGTCACCATGACTACCACAGCACACCAAGAACAGGTACGCCCGCTCTCAGAGCGGTGCTCAGAGTGGCGGCGACTATGTTTGATGGACGGATGGATGAGCAGGCTGATCAGCAGAGGGTACTCTCTGCAGTTTGCCTCACCCCCCCCCCGCAGTTCGAGGGGATTCAGGAAACACTCCTGTCATCCCAAGAACAGTGTCTTGCGCTCCAGTCAGAGCTGCAGGAACTCCTGTTAAAGCAGGGGTAGGGAACCTCCGCAGGCCGTAAACAGGTATAAAATACTATATGACAGTAAAAAAAAAGTTGTTATTAATTAAGCCCTGAGGCCCCCCCACAAGGGGCCCCCCCAACGTTTTTTTTTCGAGACTGTGTCTCAGGGCTTCTTAACATTTATGAAACTATTAATGTTCCATACCCTTTTAATGGGAATAAACTCCGATAACTGACAATATGAACCATTTTTAGCTAAAAGAAACACAAGAGTAATACCAAGCCTTTGAATTAGCCTTGAGCGAAAAAATGCTAAGTAGAAATGCCCTTATTACTTATCTTAACTGCACAAACAAGATATCGACTAGCAAGCTGAGATTCCACAGATTCCATACATGTAATGTCATCACTGTACGACCCCGAATTCACGGAGCTATCAGCCAGAAAAGAGAAAAAAAACAACATCCGGTTTCAAAACCATAACAATAATTAAGCCTTACCTTTTTTTATTTGTGATCAAAAGTTGGGTTCAACGGAATAAAAACGCTGCTCAAGGTTAATCCAGTGTCTCTGTGTCACGTAGAATTTTTTTACTGATTATCCATCATCATATTTATGGCAATATACTGGGTATAAAGTTTTGCAGTCCAGGGCTGTACTTTCAGATATGCTTCGTTTGTATCTCTATGATGTCCGCAGATGTAATGTTTACGTGGATTTGGGAACTGCCCATCGATTCTATTGGATCGAATGGTTAAGAAAAAGGTGTAAATCACCCAAATCGACCAATGGGTTCCAGAGATATGGTCCTGCGTAAAGTATAAAGAATGCCAGCCAGCGTCAGCACATTACGCAGCAGACTCTACGCAGTGTTTACTACGTAAGGAAGCAGGAATTGCAGCAGGACCCAGAGCGCGCGGAGCACAGACCGGACAGCAGATAACAGAGCAGATTACAAGATTTGCGTTTAGGACTTTTTCTATACTTTGACTTTTGTCAAATAATGGCTCGCAGGAAAGAGACTTTTAATACTTTACAGGCAGTGGAAATTCTGACTAAAATATTGTAACATTGTAATGTTTGAAATAAATCTGCTCCAGTTGGAGTCAAACTTCATTTTGTATGTTTCTTTTTTTTATTTCTTTTTTTTTTTACAACAGTTGTATTTGGATGGAATGAATACCTATAGTGATAATTCAAAGTAATAAAATGATTTTTACAGTGAAAAAGGTCAAATGGAACTGATGGTTCCCAAATTATCCAGAGGTGAGTCCGCCTGGACTTTATTTTTCTAAACCGCTCTAAAAAGGTCAGATTTCACTTTTTTTGCATCAATCTTGAATACAGGGTACTTATTATATGTTATAGTTTGGATTCCTAAAGCTTTTAGTCTGCTAACCCATCATTCAAGGGTGGTTTTCACTATAAGTAATGGGTTTTTTTAGGCGGAGATTAGAATTGACATGTTTTTACTATGTTCCATCTGAATTTACTTTAAAATAAAAAAATCTATATTGATTCTGACACTTCTACATCCAACTCACAGATGTAACCTTGCTTTGAGAAAAAAGATTATTAATTTACCCCTTTTAGAAGTGAAGATATATCATTTGTTGTGTTAATGGCATTTTCAAGCCTGAAACCTGAAAAACAGGCTCAGGGTTTAAGAGGTTAAAGAGAACAATTTCCAGGGTTCCTCAAGGGGAAGAAAATCTGGGTTTTTACTCCCGTTGTTTTCTTATCCCGAAAAAGACCGGGGGGATGAGACCCATCCTCGATCTGTCAGCATTCAACAGGGTTATAATGAAAAGACCTTTTCATATGCTGAAAATCAAACAGGTACTGGAGTGTGTTCACCAGGGAGATTGGTTCACCTCTATAGACCTGAAGGATGCTTACTTCCACATAACCATCATCCCGAAACACAGGAAATTCCTGCGTTTCTCATTCCAGGGAATATCGTACAAGTTCAATCGACTGCCGTTCGGATATTCCCTGGCTCCACGCACTTTTTCAAAGTGTGTGGAGACGGCTCTGGAGCCGCTACACAGAGGAGGGATGAGAGTGTTATTTTATCTGGACGACCTGCTGTTGCTGGCTTGCTCCAGGGAGGAAGCTGCTTTACAGACGGTACAACTCGTATCTCATCTGTCAAGCCTGGGTTTCATCATCAATTGGAAGAAGAGCTGTCCTCTTCCCTCCCAGGTTATCATTTATCTGGGAGTGGAATTCAACTCAGCCCGCATGAGAGCACGACTCTCACAGCGGAGAGTGGAGAATCTGACAGCCCCGCAGGGTGGTGACAGCCCTCTCCGTGATGCAGCTGTTAGGCATGATGTCAGCTGGTCACGTGGTGATCCCCCTGGGTCTCCTTCACATGAGGAGACTCCAGAGGTGGTTTATTCGCCTGCGTATCGACCCCGTGCGTCAGAAGAGACGCATGGTGTACATTCCTCCTTCGGTGGGTTTAGATCTGACCTACTGGAAAAATCTCCACGTCCTGTCAGTGGGGGTTCCCCTGGGCAGAGTGACGTCACACACCTCGATGTTCACAGACGCATCTCTCTCAGGGTGGGGAGGAACGTGCATGTCGCAGGCAGTGGGGGGACAGTGGCCGCCTCACATGTCTCTCCATATAAACGTGCTGGAATTACTCTCCGTATGGAGAGTAATCCAGCACTTCGCCCCGTTACTGTGGAATCAACATGCGTTGATTCGAACAGACAACAAGGCAGCGGCAGCCTACATAAATCGTCAGGGAGGTGTACGATCAGCGCAGCTGCTGAACATAGCCAGGCGACTGTTGTGCTTGGTGCACACACACGTACTCTCTGTCAGAGCAGTGTATATGTTGAACAGAGGGGCAGACCTCATGTCCAGAGGAGGTCCTCGACAAGGGGACTGGAGCCTCCACCCCGAGCTGGTCTCCCAGGTGTGGAGCAGGTTCGGGAGAGCGGAGGTGGATCTGTTCGCTGCACGCGGGAATGCGCAATGTGCTCTCTGGTTCTCCCTGAGAACGCAGGATCACCCCCCCCTGGGGGTGGACGCGTTCGCACACAGACCTTGGCCCAGGGTGTTATTGTACGCTTTCCCGCCAGTCCCTCTGATCCCTCGGTTCCTGGACCAAGTGCAGGAGGAGCGACTGACAGTGGTCTTAATAGCCCCGGAGCGCACGGGAGCGTCCTGGTTTCCATGCTTACAGCGGATGCTGTCGGGGAGACCGTAGGAAATTCCGTGGTGCAGGAACGCTCTCTCCCAGGTGGAGGGAGCGATCAGCGGTCACCCAGTGTTAGGCCAGCGTTTGTGGGCATGGCGCCTGAACGGGAACACTTAGAGGGGCTTGGCCTCTCTCAAGATGTTGTGAGTACCAATCAGGGATCAAGGGCCACGTCCACCAGGGCGTCCTACACAGCCAAATGGACAGCGTTCCAGAGTTGGTGTGTAGGGAAAGGCACCCGCTGACAAAACGTTTTCTACGAGGAGTACAGAGTCTCAGACCTGTGTCACGCGCTTTAGCGCCTCAATGGGATTTGGCTTTAGTGCTGCGCGCACTGAGTAAAGCTCCTTTTGAACCCTTAGATCAGGTTCCCCTGAAGTTTTTGTCAGCCAAAGTAGCTCTGCTCTTGGCTCTGACATCAGCTAAAAGGGTGAGTGATTTGTCTGCTCTCTCTGTGGCTCCGTCATGTCTCCAGATCCAAGGAGATGGCAGCTCAGTTGTTTTGCGCCCTAACCCGGCTTTTATGCCAAAGGCGATCACAAGCTCTTTTAGATCGAGAGTGATAACTTTGGATGGCTTCTTTCCTCCTCCTCACACATCAAGGAAGAAGCCACATCTCATCTCCTCTGTCCCGTGCGCGCGCTGTCATGCTATATTGCACGCACGCCTGCTTTATGCAGGTCCCAGCGTCTGTTTGTGCATTACAGAGAGCGCTCATTAGGGCAGCCTCTGTCTGCACAACGCCTGTCACACTGGCTGTGTGAGGCTGTGTCACAGGCGTATGTCTCCTCTGGTTGGATCCCCCGGAGAACATCAAAGCGCACAGCACCAGAGAATTTCAACCTCTACGGCGTTGCACGGAGGAATGACAGTGGAAGACATTTGCACTGCTGCATCTTGGTCTTCCCCCTGTTCTTTTATTCGTTTCTATTTTGAGGGATGTCTCCCATTCCTCTCTGACCACACTCATACTGAGTGTCCTGTCAGAGTGAGTAATGTCGGGGACTCAACTACGGGCCCTCTCTCCTGCCTGTCGGCACTTAGAGAGCTGCCCTTTTCCCCTCTTTGATCGTTTTAACAAGTGGGACTTTGGTATCTACTTTTTATAACGACAGGTAGCCTATTTAGCCTACCTTCATTCAGGGGCGGACTGGGACACAAATTCAGCCCAGGACGTTCAGACGCACGGCCCACACACCGGCCCGCCGCCCACGCATGCGGGCCACCCTTGTAGCCTACAGATAAATTATACATCTACTATGCTCATATATACTGTTATGGCTAGATTCCCGAGTCAAGCCATAACATAAAAGAGATGGATAACAAGAGTAAGGTGCAAAATGAAACCTTCCTTTATTTAAGGTTTCTTAAAAATGTCCGTGTCATGTGTGAAGTGTGTCAAAGTGGATATGTAGGAGTCAGTAACGTGAATGTACAATTGGGATTAAGGACAAAGTACAGCAAATGGGTATAGTCAAAAATGGTTGCCTGTGCCTGGCTGTAAACAAAAAGAAGTGCCAATGCACATGCAGCTCAGATATCAATCAATGCCATGTGGTCTAACCAACAAATGATTCTAATAGTCATTATGAGAGCACTTGTCCAGTATTAAATAATCAACTTCAAGGAATACAACAGGCACATACCCTCTCAGAAACCCCAAAACAAAGAGACTGTTCTACCTTACATCACCAGCAGGTGTCGCAGCAGCTCACTTGTCTCTGCGACCCTGTCAATCACTCCATCAGTGTCCAGACCATCAGAATCTCCTTCTCTGTGCACTGAGCATGAATGCCTCCATATGCTCCTGGCTCAGGGTGGTCCTCAGTCGATTCTTCACATATTTCAGTGTGGAGAAGGTCCTCTCACAGGCAACTTGACTGAATGACAGTGTTAGGAGGAACTTGTAGCCCAATCCAATGACATGATAGGCATCAGTCAGCAAGTTGTACTGTGACAAGACATGATGCACACAAATAGCACAGTTTTTGCAGTAGTTGCAACTGTTCTCTAGCTCCAGGTCTTCTTCTCTTCCATCCTCCCCTCCGGTTGTCCTGACATTGTATGCATCCAAATGGGGCATCTTAAGTCTTTCCCAAAAGTTGGCTAGGCTTGACAGCTCAGCCTGCAGTCTTCCAGCAGTGGCTCTTTCATCATACTTCTGCAAGCATTCGCTCAGCTTTTGCAATGCTTCTGTTGGAAGGCCCATTTCCTTTATTTTAGGAAATTCCGAGGATCAAGACATGCAAAGTCTGCGCAGAGTGGTCCATTTGCAGCATAGCGACTCTGAATGCTCTCTGTGACTGTGTCCCAGAATTACATTGTGGACCTTGATCCTGTATCTGCCTCAGCGTCTGACACAGGCTCATCTTCAGCCAACTCACCTGGCATGGCCTTCTTTCTCCTGACCCGTTTCTCTGGGAGCACAGCTTGGACCACAACTTCACAGTCCCTCCTTCTCCTGCAGCTTGGCATTGGCACACTCCACAAAAGCATCTGCTGCTCTTTTCACCTCATCAAACCCTGACACACTTGTTGAGGCTCTCTTGGGTCCCTATTATTAACCGATGGGCAGTCAGTAAGTCCATGCCGCTGGTTTGGAGATACTTGAGAGGGGTGACGTGATTTCAAATATTCGGAGAAAGATCTGAGCGGTCAGTATTGTCTCGAACCTTAGGAGAGACTCTTTGTACCCCCTGGCTTTTGCTCTGACATGTGGCTTCATGAGTCCTCTTCTTCAATCCTTGTTAATGTTGACACCAAGTCAATAAACAAGGCACGGTCAGGATTGCCAAAACACCCGAATATCTTGCTCAGAGCCTGATCCTTGCCCACCACCTTGTCTCCCCGATTGTTTCCCCGAGGCCGGGCAAAGTAATCAAAGCTCACTTCATCAGTCTGCATCTCCCTGTCTTTTGGTTCTCCTGTGCTGGACCCTGCAGCTGTCTCCCTTTCCTCAGGATGAACTGTACTTGACCCTGCAGCTGTCTCACTTTCCTCAGGGTCAACTGCATAAGAACATCAGCAATCAATTAAATGACCAATATTATATCAATATCATGCACAGTAATGTCAATCACTAAAATGAATGCAATAGTGAATTGGCCACACAATCTCTGTGTCCTTATTATTTTAATATTAAAATTATTGAATATTAATATTATTTAATATAATTATTTAAAATTATAATATTAATATTATATAATTTAACTTGGAATATCATGAACATGACTCTATCCTAATGCATCTAACTTTAGCACATATAATAGTCTGGCCAGCCCTGCAGCCCGTTCTAGGTTCTGATTGGCTCTCTAGGTTTGGCATTCTAGCTTCTGACTGCTGTCCAGGTTGTCAATCACAGCCGTGGGCATTTTATACTAGTCGTAACATTGCTAAACTTTTTCATGACGGTTTTCTCAGTCAACTAATGCTATTGCTAACAGTAACATAATTAACACAGCCCTGCACACTGCCCTGCTGTCATTATATGCCGGGTCTGTGGTTCATCATCTTCCTTCTCATTCTCCTCCTCATTACTGCGACTGGGAGCGGGAGCCCTTCTACTAAACAGCTCTGTGATTTTCGAAAATGTTCCAGCTTCTTCCTGTTGCAATTTTCGTTTTTTCATTCTGGCTTTTTCAGCCCCACCCTTTCTTTTTTTATTGTTCTCCATCTTGTCTTTCTCAATTTCGATAGCTAACTTACTGATCAATCATCAAACGAAGCTAGGGAGCTTGTCTGATGAGTGGAACTCTGACGCGGCCTCGCCCTCTTTCCAATTGGAAGAGACGACTCATCTCTCCCGGCCCAGCCCCTTCAGTTCATCTATTAGCCTACTTTCAAAACATAAGATTGACAGTTTGACAACCTATCAATAGCCCCGTTTACATGGAATGTTTTTCCGGTCGTATCCGATCACTAAATAAAGCGATCCACGTTCACTCGTATACATGGGCCAAGCATTAAGCTGATTACAATTTCACCGGTACCGAAGTGGGCCGATCGAGTGGGGCAGTGGGCCGCGTCGAGTGGTCCGACCGGCCCCACTTCGGTACCGGCTACGGCCCATCGGATTCGTCCCGAACGTCCCGATGGCCAGTCCGCCCCTGCCTTCATTCCCGTATGGAGAATATTCATTTTTTAATGCTATTTTTCCTGGGAATGTGATGCTCCATTACGCATGGCAAAATGGACATGGGTTATTAATTGAGTAGGTGTGGTTTTGGGCTTCTGGTAACGGACGGACCAGTGGGGCGTAGACTACATCCTGCTTCGCCCTTAACCCAATAGCGATAGCCTTAGAGGGCGAAGCCTTATACGATATAGAACTGGGGTTACGTACTGTAACCCAGTTTCTATGAGTATAGGCGCAGCCCTCTAAGGTTCGGGCCCCACTGGCTCCGCGAATAGCTGAAGAAAAGCAGTTTGTGTGGGAGCAGATTGTAGGGCCTACTTCCTATTTATACGGAAGTGAGTCCGTAGGTGGGGCCCACATCGTAGGTGGGCGTGGATTAAGTCTGTCAGTGCTGCGCATGTGCAGGGGGATTACCCAATAGCGATAGCCTTAGAGGGCTGTGCCTATACTCATAGAAACTGGGTTACAGTACGTAACCCCAGTTTTCACTCCTGTCAGGTTTTGTTATTTTGTTTATTTTGTAGGCTTAAGTTTTTATTAAGTCCTCTTTTTGTAACGCTTAGTTTTTTCCTCCTTGTGAGCGCTTTTTGTTATTTCAAGGTTCAAGGTTCTTTATTTGTCATAGCTACAGAGTAGTTATGTCGATGAAAATCTTAGGTCACAGGTTTCCCCAACAGTGCAACACAATAATACAGATAAACAGAAAGATATAGTGCAAGTATATATTAAAAAGTAAATACAAAAAGAAAAATAGTTTAAAAAAAGTGAAATAGTGAAATAAGAATTGTTGGAATGATATATTAGATAAATAGATAAATAATTACTAAGTAGCAAATGAATGTTATGGATGTTGTTTCAACAGTTCAGGTGTTTAACAGTCTTATTGCCTGTGGGATGAAACTGTCTCTGAATCTGGTGGTTTTTGTCTGGATGCTGCGGTAACGCCTGCCAGACGGCAGCAGAATGAACAGTTTGTGGCTGGGGTGATGGGGGTCTTTTATAATCCGGAGGGAAACCTCCATGGATGGCAGCTCCGTCCTGGTGATGTTCCACAAAGTTTTGGATGTGAAGAAGTTCCTCTCTGCTATATTGTATAGCAGAGTTGGTGCGGTCGGCTTGCATGTTGCGAACCATGTTAAAAGCAAAATGGCAAAAAGTAGAAAAAGGGCAAAGTTGAGAAGAGCCAAACGCAATGCGGCCATCTTCACCGGCGCATTTGCTGTCATTCCACTACCTACTCTGTTAAGAGGGATTACCTGATCTGTGAAAATAAATATACATTTTTGTTACATTCAAGACTTTGTCTCTGGGTCGTGCATTTGGGTTCAGCAGTTTGTGTCGAGGTCCTGACAGCAGGTGCTCAGCTGCTGTCACTCAAACACTGACACGCTGATATTTCCCTCCATAAACACTTTTTTCATCACTTTCAACAGTAAGAACTATCAGCAATACATTCGATTTTTAAATCAAAACAAAATACTAAATATCTGCCAGCACCTGACTGAACGACATAGATGATAGATTTTTATTCTTAATTTAGAATTTTTACTTTGTTGCCAATTGTTTTGTATTGCAGCAATACATTTCTTCTTTAAACCTCCAGAACAAAGTGCTGTACAGGAAAATAAACAAAACAAAACATACAAAAAGTCACACAGCTCAGCTAACACACCATAAAACAAGTACAAGTAAAAACAATAGACAATTTAAAAGCAATAAAAGCAACGCTCTAAAAGATGTTAATACGCTAAGGAGAAGAGGTGGGTTTTAAGAAGCGATTTAAAAGCAGGCAGTGTGGCGGCCTGTCTGATGTGCAGGGGCAGATCGTTCCACAGTGTGGGAGCTGCTACAGAGAAGCAACGGCCCCCTCTGAGCTTTGACTTGGTTCTGGGCACATTCAGGAGCAGTTGATCAGCTGACCTGAGAGGGCGGTTGGGTGTGTAAGGGTGTAGCAGCTCAGAAAGATATGGTGGGGTCATGCCATTTAGGGATTTAAAAGCAAATAAAAGGATTTTGAAAAGAATCCTAAAATGTATTGGCAGCCAGTGGAGCGAAGCCAAAATGGGGGAAATGTGCTCATATTTCCGTGTGCCAGTTAAAAGCCTTGCTGCTGCATTTTGCACCCGCTGCAGACAAGCGAGGGAGGACCCACTGACCCCCATGTAGAGAGAGTTACAGTAATCCAGCCGAGTGGTGACAAAGGCGTGGATTACTGTCTCAAACTGCTGTCTGGAGAGAAAAGGTTTTACTTTGGCTAGCTGCCTCAAGTGATAAAAGCTTGTTTTTACCACAGATTTAATCTGACTCAAGTTTAGTTCACGTCCATTTAATGTCAAGGTTCGTAATGGGGGCTTGGTGTACTGAGCCAGGGAACCCAGGTCTACAGAAGTGGTGCCAGTGGTGCTACCAAAAACCATAACTTCTGTTTTTCCTTCATTTAATTTTAGGAAGTTGCACCCATCCAGGCCTTTATGTCCTCTAGACACTTTAGCAGTGGGCTAATTGAGTAACCCTCCTTCCTTTTTTGTTAGTGGGACATAAATCTGGCTATCATCAGCATAGCAGTGGAATGCGATGCCGTGCTTTCTAAATATGGACCCAAGAGGGAGCAAATAGAGGGAGAATAGCAGGGGGCCTAATACTGAGCCCTGTGGGACCCCATACAGGAGTGGAGCAGAGGATGACTCGGAGTCACCAAGGCTGACAGAGAAAGTTCTGTCCTTCAGATATGACCTGAACCATTCCAGGGCTTTCCCCTCAATGCCCACCCACTTCTCCAAGCAAGAGATCAGGATGTCATGGTCGACTGTATCGAAAGCAGCAGTTAGATCAATAAGTAGAAGCACAACGCAGTCCCCAGAGTCAGTAGATAAAAGGATGTCATTAAAAACTCTTAAAAGCGCTGTTTCAGTGCTGTGCATAGTTTTAAAACCGGATTGGAAAACCTCCAGTATATTGTTCTCTTCCAGAAAAAACATAATTTGACTGTAGACAATCTTCTCCAGGATTTTTTACATAAAAGGCATTTTGGGCCTAAAATTAGCCAGCACTGTGGGATCCAGACTAGGTTTTTTAATACGAGGTTGCACTACTGCATGCTTCAGGTTTTCAGGGACCTTCCCTGAGAGCAGACTGCTGTTTATAACTGCCAGCACAGATGGTCCAACAGTGGGGAAAACCTCTTTAATTTGGAGAACCAGAGGGCTTTAACTTGGAGACAATTGGGGTCATTTGCAGGAGCAGAGATTTGAGCTCTAGTGGAGTTTACCTTATTAATAAAAAAGTAAAGAAAGTCTTCACAGACCGCAGTAGAGGCAGTGGCGCCAGCAGGGGGGGGCCAGGGGGGGCCATGGCCACCCTGATATATTTGTTGGCCCCCCCACTGGCCCCCCCACCACACACCGCCTCGCCAGTCAGGTATGCGTAGTAGTTTATCTGATATTTAACAACAAATACACAGCCAGCCATAGCCGCGGGAAGTAGGGGTGCTGGAGGTGCTGCAGCACCCCCTGTTGGCGAATGGTGTAAATTTGAAAAACAGATTTTTCTTTATAAATATGTACATTTAGTGCACCAATTGAAATGCCACTGTCAATGTGGTTTGGAAAATCGGGACTTATCCGGTGTGCACTTGTGTATTCTGGAGAATCACAACACTTTAGGCTTTAGTGTGTTAGCTTTAGGTAGCAAAAAACGGAGATATGCTTACCTTTAGCTGTTATTCTGATCAAAAATTGTGTTCAATGGCATTAAAACGAGAAAAACGCTGGAAGACCTGGAAAACAGGCTCGGGGCTCAGTAAAGGCTGGCTTGACTTCAGGTATAATTTCTGTAAACACACTTTGGCGGCTATCCTAGTTAGCGTTAGTTTAGCTTGCTAAGCTAACGTTAGCTGATGTCGGTATGCTGGGCTGGTGTAATGCGTAGGCTACTATTAATCACTGCTGTGTGTAATGTCAATTTGCAGAAAATGAAGAGAAAGTCAACAGACATCTCTTCTTATTTTAAGAAGAAGATGAGTAAAGGAGAGACAGAGCTGGCAGGGGAGCAGCAGCATAGGGCTAGTGAGGAGGAGGAGGAGGAGGAGGAGGAGGAGGAGGAGGAGGAGGAGGAGAGAGAAGAAGAGAGGAGAAAGATGAGGGAGAGGAACATTTTGTGCCTTACAATAAAATAACTTATTTAAATTAAGCTGTATTTGTCTTTTTAAAAGGAAAGAACAACTAGCATATATAAAAAACAAACAATAAATCACCTAACACATGTATACATAACACAAACAAGGTTCTTTTAAATGTTGTTTGAAGTAAAATGTTAACTATCCGTATTATATTCACTTCAGATGAATAGTATCAGAAAATGTAAAATAAGAAACCAAAGTATATCAGTAGGTGATTCTCTTTGCCATTGTTTCATCTAGTCTATACTTTTACAACAATTAAATTATTGGTTTTGGTGGGCCACCCCAAGATTTTCAGTGGCCCCATCTGGAGGCGCCACTGAGTAGAGGTCTCCATAACGGTATTCTGGGGGGCATTAAGGACCAAATCAATAGTCTGAAACAGAACACGTGGCTTGTGACGGTTTGACAGAAATATGTCAGATAAATGTTTGCTTTTTGCCTCTTTCACAGTGATCTGATAGAGACGCCAACACTCCCTCAACATTTGAAATGAAACTTGCAGTTTGTACTTTTTCCATTTACGCTCAGCTCTACGGCAATCCCGTCGGACAGCCCGAGTCGTGTCATTTAACCAAGGCTCAGATTTAGTTTTAGGTTGCCTGGTTTTTAAAGGAGCAACAGTGTCTATGGCAGCTTTGCAAGTGGAGTGAAACCATGAGCTAAGCTCATCCGTTTCAGGTGACATAGGTTATATAGGCTACTGATCTGTTTAAGAAATGATAAAAGGAACAACAAAACCAGGGGAAGCATTTCTTTAATGAACACATTTTGGTACTGAATCAAAAAGACATGGAGCCGTTTTTACTGAGATCAGTAGGGCAAAAAATGTTTTTTTCTAATACCAGGAGGTAGAAAGCAGCAACACTGACATTTATTAAATGTCACAGGATAACTTCAGGTTAAAAGCTACTTCAGGCAGATTTCCCCAAATCCATTCAGTTAAGAGACATGTTGCTGATAACACTTCTGTTCTTTTACTAAGTAACAATATGAATCCAGGAGTTGTACTTTTCGCAGTATTTTTGGGTTGTGTTATTTGTGCTTTAACTGAAAAAGTCATAACTAAATGAAAGGAGAGAGTCACAGAGTTGTATTTGCTGTTTAGTTTGTTTCCGTCTGCCACTTTAATGAAGAGAACACGAGTTAACTCACTTCAGATAACTCTTAAATGAAGAAATAAAACTGAACTCTGACCCGCAGTGTGTTATCACAACGTAATTGTCTTCCTGCCAGGCCCAAACCGTGGCGTTGTCAAGGCAACTGTAATTTACATTGGCCACGTCAAAATCAGCTGACACTGATGTGAGAAGACAAGATCACCCAGAGAGAGGGAGAGGAAGAGCAGGGAAAATAAAGAAGGAACACTTGAAGATGTCTCCTTTACGCCATGTATTTGCAATACATATTTGTTATATACAGTGGAGGAAATAAGTATTTGATCCCCTGCAGATTGTGTAAGTTTGCCCACTTACAAAGAAATGAACAGTCTATCATTTTAATGGTAGGTTTATTTTAACAGTGAGAGTAAGAATATCAAAAAGAAAATCCAGAAATTGACATAATATAAAAGATAAAAATTGATTTGCATTTAACTGTGGGAAATAAGTATTTGATCCCCTTGCAAAACATGTGTTAGTACTTGCTGGAGAAACCCTTGTTGGACACACAGAGGTCAGACGCTTCTTGTGGTTGGTCACCAGGTGTGTGCACATCTCAGGGAGATCTCAGAAGATCCTCTCCAAATCCTTCAGGTTTTGAGGCTGATGCTTGGCCTCTGGAAGCTTCAGCTCCCTCCACAGATTTTCTATGGGATTAAGGTCTGGAGACTGGCTAGGCCCCTCCATCACCTAAATGTTCTTCTTCTTTAGCCACTCCTATGTTGCCTTGCCGTATGTTAAGGCTTATTATCTTGCTAGAACACCCCTCCACGACCCATGTTCAGTGTCCTGGCTGAGGGAAGGAGGCTATCGGCCAAGGTTGTTTTCATGGAAACAATCTCATCTCTTAAAATTCACAACTTATTATGAATTAAACATTCACAAACTTATAATTATGTATTCACATGTTTAACTCTGTTACATATGACAACGAACAGAAGAGCGTAGGGCAGAATTAGGAGGGAATTCCGTCTGGTAGCGTTTGTGCACCTTTTTGAAATGCCGCTCTAAATTACCCTTCTTCGGTAAAGCCACGCTCGCATTGCAGATGAGACAGATGGACTTTGAATTGGAATAAACAAAAAAAAATCATCCTCCCACTCGGAGGTGAAAATGATATATTTTGGGCTTTTTTGCTTCTGCCATAATTGCGGTCTTGTGTGTGTGCGGACTGTCACTCCTGTTGACACGGACAACGTCAGCTAACTAGTGCCCACTGCCCACCAGCCACGCCCCGACACATGGGGTCACGCCAATCACAAAGCTTTGATTATGTTATAGGACATTAACGATAAAACAGAATATTGTTGTTCTATTTTAGACACAAATCTCGCGATCAACTGGGAATCTCCCCCGATCGACACCAACAACACAACACCATCAGAGCACGGTGCAAAGTCTCTATGCGTCCGCCATTCTTATTAAACATCCATGTAGTCCGCTCACTCCGCTATATATAAAAAAAGTAGTTTCCCCAAAGCAGACGCATATTCATGACGTCCGCTGGCGCATCATAAATACGTCGGATAGTGAAAGTGCAGTTGGATTCTCAAAGCACCGCAGTCTCTTCTCCTAAATCCTTTTGACTTCTCTCTATCCACTATTCCTAACCCTATGAGACGTTTCATACAGAGGTCAAGGAATAGACGATAGCTGATTTTGGACTATTTCGACTGCATTCTAAGTATTCTCTCCGCTTTGCTTGACAAACCCCGTGATTAGTCCTCAAGCTCTGTGATTGTGTTGGAGTGGCAGTGCGCCAAGGTTACGCCGAGCGTCAAACAGCACTTTGAAATGGAATGAAGCCACGGCAGACTATCCAAAACATGATTCGAACGAGTCCAACCCCACCCACGGAGATGAAAAAGGTCGGAGATGAAAAACTTGGGTCACAGGTTCCTCCTCAACAGTGCATTACAAGACATCTATCAATATGTGTGTATCTCCACCATTAAACTGTCATATTCTGCACATTTCTTATTCTATCTACATACATCTTATAAGAGTATAATTAATATGTATAATATCAGTTAAAATAAGTGCTTCAACATAGTTAACATTGCAGGAAAGTTGATTGTCAAGTCCCAAAACAAATTATGCAATATATTAAACGTTAAAGGAGAGGTTTCATGGCCATTTCCACTGATCATAATTCCATTGTTGAGGTATACTAAAATAGATTTATACTGTGCATTTTTCCAAACTCACATTGGTTTCGCATACAGCATCTCTGTAAAGTGTGTGTATTCAGCAGTATTCACTCTCTCCACTAAACGGCTCGTTGCAGCTCTTGCGCCCCCCTCCCTGTGAGCCCAGTGTGCTCCGATTTGTCAGCTCGGGCAGTCTGTTCTGATTAGTCAACCACCAGAGAGGCTCCGCCCATGTCTAACAGTGCTTTTTTCGGCTCGCTCTGAGCGGAACTTCAGTCTTACAATGGCGTCGGTACAGCCGTATATGTTATACGCTAACTAACCGAACTGTACTACAACTGTTGTTATAGAAGAGTAAGCTATTTTTACCTGTAATAAACTACTACTGTTTGATGAAAAATCAAATCATGGTTTGCTATATATGAATGATATGTTATAGGAGCAAATAATTCAGGGAAGAAAGGCTACTAAGTATTTCCATCAAACTTTATTTTTAGAAATGTACAAAATGAACATGTGTAAATATACATATATACACTGTATATCATCCATTCCTCCCCTTATAGGCGTTTTCGGCATCTTGCCTATCGCAGCTTTGTAAGCTGCTGCCGGGGCTTTTTGGACGAGGCATCAGAGTGGTCATCCCGTGTGTGTTGTCCGCCAGATACGCCAGGAGTTTCCTGATCTGGCTGGACGAAATCAAATGCAAATCACAAAATATTAGAGAAACTTAGTTGTTTTAGATTCGTTAGTAGTAGTTGTGGTAGGAGTGTGTATCTAATCTAGGGTGACCATTTTGATTTCCAAAAAAGAGGACATGCTGCCCCCAGCCTCGAGATACTAAATGATACTCAACGTTTACTCAAAGATGCCTTATTGTTTTAAAGTATGCCTCCTCTGTATGGATATAAAATTATTATTTATATTATTTTACTGTATATAACACAATAATATCTCTCTATAAGCAAAGACACACCAAACCAAGGTTACTCAACAATCAACATGCTTTATTATGCCTAGAATTATCTCTGACAAATCTCAAATGCACAAGAATAACTTAAACATCAACCTGTAACAAAATAATAGCTCTCTTTTCAAGTCTTACTGGACAAAAATAAATAACAAAATATATGAAATAGTAGAAAATAGAAAATCCAGCTTTAACAAATAATCTCTTTGTATCTTGTCAATGTAAACAATAAAACAGTAACCTCACAAAGATACTAATCTAATTATTTTAAAAGTGCACTATGCAGTTTTGGATTTCACATTTGCATAATTGCCATTAGTGAACATAACATAACATAACATTTGATTACCTAAATCAAACCAAACACATTTTGAGGCACCATGAACCAAATATAAGCCTACTTTAAATGTTTGTAAACACAATTCCAGGCCCTGTCATTGTAAACAACCACAGTGAAACGACAACTTTTCACATATTTCTAGCTTCAAACAGTTTTCTAGGGTCCCAATTTAAAATTAAAAGTTTAAAGTTTCTCTCCCACAGCTACATAGCTTTCTCTCTCTGCATAGCTGCATACTTCAATCTTCTTCATCCTGCTTTTCTTCTTCATCCTCCTTGTCTGCCCATCGATATTTAGCTGTGGAGCTGATCTTTCCCAGCAGTTTTCGGTTGCTCAACAAATAAGCATGAAAGTCTTTGCAAGACATGTCTTTCAAATTGTATTGCACAAATAGAATCCCCTTCAGTGACTCAACAGACAGCTGGTTCCTCTCCTTGGTCCACTGGCTCTGCATCAGTGAGAAAACCCTCTCAACATTTGCATTGTGAGAGGAAAGTGCAAAGACAAACTGTGCAATCTTCAGTAGTTCTGAGTAACATGCAATGCTTTTGGCCTTCTCAAAATATTTGGTCCACTTCTGGTGCACCTGCAGGCCACTGAACTCCTCATCACGGTTGCACCTTTCTGTGAATCTCTTCAGATTGGTGACCTGGTCAAAACACTTGACATCATCAATTACCACCCCCTTCTCTCCTAGGAACTTGATGCAGGCCTCCACATCATTCCACTCTGGTGGCTCACTCAGATCCATCCACGTGAATGTGGAGAACTCTTCCATGGGAGTCATCCACTTCTCCAGATACTCCAGACATGTACTGTACAGGCCTTGCACATCAGCACAGAACTGGTCATATTCCTTACCAAGTCCATCACTACGCTTTTGTGCCAGTAGTCCCTTAACTTTAAGGGACATGAAGTTGTTGCTCTTGCGTTCAAGAAGAATGGTGTGGATGCTGTTCATTATTTTCTTTACCTCCATAATGGAGTTCTTCTCCTTTTCCATGTCTTGAATGTGGGTGTGGAACGCAGACATGAGTGAGTGCATGTGCCAGAGGTAGATCTCACTGAATTCGTTTTCAAAAAACTTCTTGATCACTATGGGTGGTTTTTGCTGAGACAGAAAGAATGCCTTTAAGGCTGGAAACATCTGTATCATCCTCTCAATGCCTGGGAACAATGACAGCCACCTTGTCTTGCTGTGAGAAAGCATCCTTCTGTATTCAATGTCAACAAAATCACAGTACTCCTTCAGGCTCTCAGTGCGCACAGTGTAAATGTGGAAGTACTGGTAGATTTTGAACATGATATTCTCAAGGTCAATATCTATTGTGTCTGCCCCATGATGAACACAATTATTCAATATGTGTGCTGGGCAACCCACACCGATCAGAGTGTTCTTCTGCAGCAACCTCTTCAAATTTGCAAACACATTCTTTCCCCCTTCATCACGTCGGATTCCTCCAAAGTTTGTGTTGCAATTGTCGCCAGTAAATGCAATGCATTTTTCAGACAAATTGTTTTTTGCCAATGTTTCAATGAGATATTGTGCAATGGTTTCTGCTGTCTCATTTGGTGTGTCTTTAACCTCGATTAATTTTGTTTGCATGCCACCCCTCTTCCAGTCAAAGTACTGGATTATGATTGGGAATATTTTCACTGCTCCGTGGTTACTCCCGTCTGTAGAAACACCACAGTACTGGATTTCTTTGAGTGCTTCATGTGCGACATCAATCGAGTGGGGCGCTATAACACCATTGACAATGGCTTCGGTTTTAGTGCGCGCACTACTGAATTTTTTGGCAGTGTCAGAGTCTGGAAATGCTTTTTTTAGCAAGGCACTTGTGCAATCCATAGATCTGTAGCTGTTGTGATGTTTCACAGTGTGAAATGCAAACGCACCCTCCGCTGCATTTACAGCATCCTCTGTTTTGCCTGGTCTAACAAAGAAGTCTGTCAACTTTGCCGACAAACTCTCACCTTGCACAGCTTTCCTATGTTTGTCTGTGTCCATGTGCGCTTTAAGATCGCCTGCACCTTTATTGGACACACACACGTATGTGCAAGCTTTGCACACGGTGCACTCCGCCTCCCATTTGTTCCGACCGGGTCGGTACATTTGGAATTTCTTCTGCAATTCATCTGTAAAAGTACATTTGCGCTTTGGCATTGTGAATGTGAGCTGCGGTCCGCTCTGTCCCCTTCCTCTGTTTGTGTGTCAGCGTAGTTGTAGAGCCGCCCACAAAGCTTCAGACTCAGGGATTACGTCACACACGCAACAGAGTACCGTAGTATTCTGTGCAATGCGCCAGTCAATTTAAGTACATGCAAACGGTCCGCGAAAAATTTTCATGAATTTATAAACCCCCCCGGACGACCCGGACAGGGCGTGAAAAGAGGACATGTCCGGGCAAAAGAGGACGTTTGGTCACCCTATCTAATCTATCTATCTAATCAACACATGCTAACCTACGTTTGCTAGTTGTTCAGTGTAATATGCCAATCTACTATGAACAACAGCTAGTCTAGGCTAGCAAGAACATGTTTACAATTGCAATCTTATACGGGTAGTCTGCTACGTTCGGTCATTCATTATAGCTGGCATAAAAACAGTGTTTTCCCTATCAAACTCATGTCTAGCTGTTAGTAGCCTTCTTGTTTACCTCGGTAGCATACACGCTAGGAACGCCAGCTATAATGTAATTACGTTTCGCGACTGACCGTACGGTAAATCACCCGGAGTATACTGTCTATGAGTATTTCGTGTGTGAATGCAGACATTCTCCTGCTATGAGATACATGTAAGGCATCTGCTGACATTGGAGTTGATATATGGAAACGCTAGCAACTTAGTTAGCCCTGTTAGCACTGTGTCAATGGTTTAGCAGCCAGAAAAACGTTTACCCATTTACACAGTCGTGGTAGATATACCTTGTTTGTTTTAAACATCATAAATACACAAACAACAATGAATACTTACAGGTTGTGTACCCGAATCTCCCGCTGTTCCAAACAAAGTAAGAACAGCATCGTCCTTCAGTGTCCTACGCTGTGCATATCCGGAATGAATCGCTCCAAGGTTTGTGAAGCTATGGTCCGTGAAATGCTGCACACAGAGTACAATACCGGCTCGAACATCTAAAGGAACAGTGTTAACAAGAAATGTCAACCACTGACTTCGTCGTGGTTCTGCCCTCGGTAAGGCATGCATTGAAGATTTCCCCTCACAAGACAGGAAACAGACCCTCTTTGGTATGACTGGATACAGTTTTGAACTGAACCTGAGATTCCAACATTATATATGCTCGGCTGGCAGAGGGTGCGACCATAGCTCTGGGCGTGGATACTGGCCATTCATACGTCACAATAACCAGGAAGTAAACAATGGACAATGACGTATCTCCAACGAGGCGTTTTGGGGAGGTATTTTCTGTGTTAGAGTTTTACTCGCTACAGGGTGTACTTTGAGGGTTTTGACTCTGCACACCGTTTACATGCATAAAAACCTTCATAACACACAAGGGGACGGGTAATAACCGGAAAAGCATGACACCTCTCCTTTAAATACTTTATCAGGCTTAATATTTATCTGTAGATACCCCCAAAGCTTTTTGCTTATTTTAAAAGAAGACCTTAACCTAAAGTATTCTTTAATGTTTAAATAAAGCCTTATTAGTTTGTTTGTCTGTTTTGCACATCCTATTAATATCTTTGGACATCCGGCACTAAACAGTTGTATTGTAGAGATCACTTACAGCAGGGGTGCCCACACTTTTTCAGCTTGGGAGCTACTTTTAAAATGACCAAGTCCAAGTGATCTACCTACCCAATCTGTGCCCTAAAGTAACCTGTATATCCTATATAACCTGTTCAATAATTATAACCTGTTTTAATAATTATAACTTTGTCTGTGTAAAATGTATACTTATGAAACTAGACCAAGTGTTCTTATTTTGTTTTGTTTGATGTGGTCAATTGTGTGTGCGTTGACTTAGGAATGTAGAGGATCCAGTCGCCCCCCCCGGGTTTTTAATGGGCCGGATAGGAGCATGGGGGGGTTGTAGGAGAAAGGTAATAAACTGACACCATTGAGTCTATGCAGAGATTGTTCTGAGAGAAAGATTGGGATGCGAGTGGTACGGCCAGGTGCTGAGGATAAACGAAGATAAGGATTGGTACCTCACCCCCGTGCGACCCAGAATTGTTTATTTTATGGCTGCCATAAAAGATGACCTGGGACTGATCGGCGGCGCAGGAGATCCAAAGTTCCCACACTTATGGCTGACTCACTCTGATTCGCTGTTTAGACCTCGTCAATGGCTGACTCACTCTGATTCACTGCCTAGGGCTCGCCCAGGAGTGAGTCCACCAATGGATGAACACCTAGGGAGGAGCAACCGACACAACTCCTCCCACACAACTCCTCTCCGTTTGGGGATAAATATTGTGAATTCTGTACACTCGCGGCCTCTGTTCTGTCTGACTGTCTGATACGTACATCGCACGGTGGAAGAGCTGAGGCCCGAGTACTTCGTTATATAAGTACTTCGTTATATTGTACTGTTGTTTCTACCATTAAATCAGCTTATTGTTTAATCTCATATCTCTGTCTGAGCCGTTCCTTTTTACAGCAGACCACTCATCAAACGAACAGCGCGGAGCGGGCTCGAACCTTCAACAACTGAAGGGTGCTTAAACCCAACAATTTGGTGACCGACCGACGTGATGAGTAGGGTCTCATAGAAGGCACACCGGCAGCCAGCGGACGAACGGTCCAGGGATGACACCTCGAATACCTCTGACAACTAAACCAGGGCCCCACAACAGAAAGGTGAGCAGATACCTGTTATTATCAAAATCTGTGATTGGCTATACTACAAAATTTTAGAGTTGTCAGCGGCATTTTCAGTGTTTTAGTCTTACGGTAGAAAGAACAGTACTACAGAATAACACTTTCCAGTCTCAAAGAGGAGCTGCAGTTGTGTTATATGTGGGGTATTTCAAGAGGAGAAACGCAACTTTCAAAATCAATTTGAAATGACCGGATCTCGCAAACTCTTGCTGTGGGGTTAATCTAGAAGACTAAACGTGACGATAAAGAGATTCTGTAGACTGGGTTTCGACTCCTTGCCAAAAGCCACATCGCCGAAAGGGGGTGTAGAAGCGCTTCTGGAAGTCTCTCCATCTGTTGAAATATACATCGCACTATAAAAGTCAACTAGACTGTACGGGGAATATATTAACTGTGTAACGAGATTGCAGTGGTTATAAAATTTAAAGAAGTCCAGCTGCAATGGTCGTCGAGATTTCAGTGGTTTTAAAATTTAAAGAAGTCCAGCTGAAATACTCTGAGAAATAAGGTGACACACACAGTAATTCTTAGACGAATTCTGGGGTTGGGGCTCATCGACTAATGTACACAGGCAATCCTTAGACGGATCTGGGGTTACATTAGGTTATTTATTTTGAGTGTGATTAACTGTGTAACGAGATTGCAGTGGTTATAAATTTAAAGAAGTCCAGCTGCAATGGTCGTTCGAGATTTCAGTGGTTTTAAAATAATTAAAGAAGTCCAGCTGAAATACTCTGAGAAATAAGGTGACACACACAGTAATTCTTAGACGAATTCTGGGGTTGGGGCTCATCGACTAATGTACACAGGCAATCCTTAGACGGATCTGGGGTTACATTAGGATATTTATTTTGAGTGTGATTAACTGTGTAACGAGATTGCAGTGGTTATAAATTTAAAGAAGTCCAGCTGCAATGGTCGTTCGAGATTTCAGTGGTTTTAAAATTTAAAGAAGTCCAGCTGAAATACTCTGAGAAATAAGGTGACACACACAGTAATTCTTAGACGAATTCTGGGGTTGGGGCTCATCGACTAATGTACACAGGCAATCCTTAGACGGATCTGGGGTTACATTAGGATTATTTATTTTGAGTGTGATTAACTGTGTAACGAGATTGCAGTGGTTATAAAATTTAAAGAAGTCCAGCTGCAATGGTCGTTCGAGATTTCAGTGGTTTTAAAATTTAAAGAAGTCCAGCTGAAATACTCTGAGAAATAAGGTGACACACACAGTAATTCTTAGACGAATTCTGGGGTTGGGGCTCATCGACTAATGTACACAGGCAATCCTTAGACGGATCTGGGGTTACGTTAGGTATATTTATTTTGAGTGTGATTAACTGTGTAACGAGATTGAGTAAGAAAAAGGTTGATAGGCGCTGTGAGAATGGGTCTGCAGAGAGAATTTCGCCTTGATGCCAACTGGCTGTTATCAGCCTGCAGCCAGGGAGGAGAAATCAGCAGAGCTGCCTGCACTGAGTGTGTGTGTGTGTGTGAGGAAGTCCGTGGATTGGTCAATTTGGACCAATCAGCGCGGGCTTAACGTAACGGCTAAGCGGTCCTACGACGCTGGTTATCAACTCGGTAAATCGAGCCAGGGTTTCTCTCTCCAGCTGAGAGCGCGTTCACGTGAAAGGGACAAGTGTACTAACAGCGCAGCGTCATACTTCATTAATGAAAAGTAAATAATATTAGACAAATATGAACTTTAAACATCCATGACTTAAACATATAATAAAGGATACAAGCCACATAGTTGCACCTGCAAGGTGAATATAGAGCAACTGGTTAAAAAATAAATAAACTACCGAGTGTTTGAAAGCGTACAACAGTTTTATGTTATCACTGTTGCCCATCTAAGACACGAGTGGATCTGACTTTAATTACATTTGAGTTGAGTGTTTCGTCAACCTAATGTGTTGCTTAAAATAATACTTCTGCATACAGTATGTGACAATGTAAGTGTTGCACGGTCAGATACGGCTCGAGAAGCTGACTTAGACAAGGAAATATATGATATATTATGATATTATATGATCGATGATGTGATATGAATGATAAGTGCGACACGTCGGCGTCTTCTCTTCATACGGCAGTTTAAACTGTATTTCCTTTATCCTGTAATATGACTTGATAGATTTAAACTCCGCACGCTGAGCTCTGATCAGGCGCAGCTTTCACTGAGTTGATCTCTATTCTATAGACGCCGGAGGCAGGCAGCGTCAGGTAAAACAAGTTATTTAGCCTTCCCAAACCTGAGCCTTACGCGCCGCCAATAATACACCTCGCACCGAAAACTATCAGACTGTATACCTGTGGGAATAAAACTACAATAATTAGTAAATTATAGTACGCAGGATATCTGGTTTTTTATAAGAAACTAAAACCTTTAGGAGAAGCGCTCTTGTCCGACTCCGCAACGGGTTGAAATACACCTCGCACCGAAAACTATCAGACTGTATACCTGTGGGAATAAAACTACAATAATTAGTAAATTATAGTACGCAGAGATATCTGGTTTTTTATAAAAAACTAAAACCTTTAGGAGAAGCAGATACGAACGAAGTCAAAATGGAAGGAGAATTTGAACGTGAAGAGAGAGAATTAGGAGTCCCTGTTCCGGGGAGTTTAAGGGAACAGTGGGGACAAGCAGAGAGATTGATACTTAGCGGACTTAAGCCCGGAGATCATAAAAAGGCGAGCAGCGATCTCCGTTTCTTACACGATCAGATGATCGCAGAGAATAGAGTAGAGGGTGACGAGGCAATAAGTCTCCTAGCCACAGCACTCAATACATACGAGCGACAGTTGGTTCAGAAATTAGAAACTCTCAACAAGCAGAAGGCAGGTTTTATCAGGGCTTCTAAACTTAACAAAGAAAGGGAGCTAGTTGACAAGCTAAGGAGAATAGGCCATAACGCAGCCTTAGTTATGAATGGAGTGGCAGTAACCTGCTCTCTGAGCAAAACTCCCGCCAAAAATCTGCCCGCCATAGCAGCCCCACCCAGTCCTGCACCAGCCCCTCCCACAGAAGTGATAGAGCCAGTCAGGAAGGAGAAGCCATATGGTGGGCCCCTCCCAGACATCCCAGAGGGCGGTCCCCTCCTCTATCCAGATTTATACAACCCCTTTAAGACCCGACCCCCTCCCTATACGCTTCCCTCCACCTCTAACCCCCCCTCACCCAGTTCCCCTCATGACATTAAAGGAACACCTGTATCAACACATACACCTACAGATGAAGAAATACTTGACTTTGTTGCAAAACGCGTCAAATTTTTTAGGACTAAAAAAAAAAAGGATGAAACCTCTGCCTCTGACAGAGAAGACACGGCAAGTCAAGACGGCACAGGGGACTCCACCTTCCTCTGAAACAGGTTGATATAGCCGGTGTCGGACTTTGTTTATGAACACATTAACTGAGGGACAGGTTTCTCCCCATTTGAGCTGACCCACGGCCATCAGTTTCCGGGTCCTGGAGCATTAGCAGTAGGGAAAGAAGTAGAGAGATGGATAGCAAACCATATTACCAGCAACTTAAGGGCTTGGTATGAGATTTCTCCACCCAGGTGGCTGACGCCAAAGGGGGACCGGAGAAGCACGAGGCTAACACCGCAGAATTCATCTGGCTGAAGGTCATCCGTCCGAAGTGGCTCAACCCAAGGTTCACCGGCCCGCACAGAGTGACTCAGAGGACATCACATGCAGTTCGCCTCGAAGGAAAGGGGGAAACGTGGTATCATTGGAGCCAGTGCGCCGTTGGAAAACCTCCAGCAAGGACGTTAGACGACATCAGAACTGACATCGCTGCAGCAGGACGAGAGACGACACATCTGACGACGACAGCCCAGCAGAAGCAACGACCCATACAACAGATGACAAGGACAAAGACACAGAGGTAACAACAGGCGATCTTGGAAAGGAGATTACGGCCGGCGAGGAGGCGGACACGAGTCTACTCTGAAACACACGACTCCATATAGGACCCGACTTTTTTACTCCCACCTTTAGGGGCACTTTCCAATAAGTAGCAGCATTTTTATGCCCACCTATAGGGCCTCTTTCTAATAAGAGTAGTAGGTTATATATAACGAGAGGTTAGCCCTATAGTTAAAGGGCAGTGAAGTCTCCCCACTCACCAGACCTTCTATTTAACAGGTTCTGGGAGCACAGTATTTACCATTACAGGGTACTATTTTACACCCTAGTTTTAAAAATCTCCTTAGGAGATTTTAGCATTGTGTTCAACCTAATTACAATAACACGGACCACTGATTAAAGGTACTCAACAATGACAGACTGTGGATTACACTTCCTTATTGTTTGTTGGTGTACTCTGCTAGTGGGAATCGTGGTTTTACTTGGGACACTGTTTGTATCTTGAACACCATTCTTAGTTATATGGCCCATTAGCGAATTGCCTTATTATTTGATTGGGTGTTAATTCCTTGTGTCCTAGTAAATCTCCTATTATTAATAACAGAAATAATGTGTGTTCACCCTTGCCTTTATTTTTGTTTTAATGATTCCATTGACCACCCAGACTCCATTCCCCCGCCAGAGGAGTCCGTAACTAGGGTCAAACGGGCCAAACATGAGGTAGTTGTTACCAAAATGTCTCCTAAACAAACCTTCACTTTCCAAGCAGGTAGTGATGGAATAATGCAGACAGGATCAACTATGTACATTACAATGTGCTCCGTTTAGCTAATCTCACTAGGGACCCTGTAGAAGGACTCGCTGAACAGCTGGGGCCGACTTCCCTTATGGCTGAAACAGAATAGAATGGCCCTTGACATGCTGTTAGCTGAGAAAGGAGGTGTGTGTTCAATGTTTGGTGATATGTGTTGTACTTTCATTCCAAACAATACGGCTCCGGACGGTTCCGTCACAAAGGCTTTAGAAGGCTTTCGCACACTATCCATAACTATGCATGAACAATCAGGGATACACAACCCCTTGGAGGAATGGTTTACAAACATGTTTGGTCAATGGAAAGGTTTAATAATGTCTCTTTTGATTTCAATAGCTACTTGTATTGCCATTTTAGTAACATGTGGTTGTTGTTGTGTGCCTTGTATCCGCTCATTGTGGGACAGACGCAGTAGAAAAGAATGACAGTGGTTATGTTTTGAATGCTATGTGTGAATTGATCTCTGGAGGTGAGATCAAAAGGGGGATTTAAAGTAACCTATATATCCAATAATTATAACCTGTTTTAATAATTATAACTTTGTCTGTGTAAAATGTATACTTATGAAACTAGACCAAGTGTTCTTATTTTCCTTTGTTTGCTGTGGTCAATTGTGTGTGCGTTGACTTAGGAATGTAGAGGATCCAGTCGGCCCCCCCGGGGTTTTAATGGCCCGGATAGGAGCATGGGGGGGTTGTAGGAGAAAGGTAATAAAACTGACACCATTGAGTCTATGCAGAGATTGTTCTGAGAGAAAGATTGGGATGCAGAGTGGTACGGCCAGGTGCTGAGGATAAACGAAGATAAGGATTGGTACCTCACCCCCGTGCGACCCAGAATTGTTTATTTTATGGCTGCCATAAAAGATGACCTGGGACTGATCGGCGGCGCAGGAGATCCAAAGTTCCCACACCTATGGCTGACTCACTCTGATTCGCTGTTTAGACCTCGTCAATGGCTGACTCACTCTGATTCACTGCCTAGGGCTCGCCCAGGAGTGAGTCCACCAATGGATGAACACCTAGGGAGGAGCAACCGACACAACTCCTCCCACACAACTCCTCTCCGTTTGTGGGGATAAATATTGTGAATTCTGTACACTCGCGGCCTCTGTTCTGTCTGACTGTCTGATACGTACATCGCACGGTGGAAGAGCTGAGGCCCGAAGTACTTCGTTATATAAGTACTTCGTTATATTGTACTGTTGTTTCTACCATTAAATCAGCTTATTGTTTAATCTCATATCTCTGTCTGAGCCGTTCCTTTTTACAGCAGACCACTCATCAAACGAACAGCGCGGAGCGGGCTCGAACCTTCAACAACTGAAGGGTGCTTAAACCCAACAGCCCCCATGCAAAGTCATGAGGCCCTCTGTGCCGCGCGCGTCGACGGGGGGGGGGGGGTTTGGTGCTAGTGAACTGCGAGCACCGGAACCTCGCAGCGGCGGAGAAACTGTGGCTTCAGCTTCACATTCACTTGAATGGGGTGACGTCACGCTTTGCCGAACTGCATTGTGGTTCCGTCGCTTTGCTTTGCTCTAGTTGCTCGCTTCAAAAGTTGAGAAAAGTTCAACTTCTCAAGCTTCGATGGAAGCGTCAGCCAATCAAATCATATGCCAGTACAAGCTCTAGCCAATCAAACCGCGTGCTTGTGTGTCCGGGGCGGGAGATTCATGTGATTGGTTGTTGGTCGAGCTTCAGATACTCCCGCCGGCAAGCTTCAACGCACGCTGCCGTGTGGATGCTGCGTTACACCAATAGCGCCGCATAAGTATTGCGCTTCAGATGAGGCTCCCTCTGCGAGGTGAGGCCCCCTCCGCGAGGTGAGATGATAGGCTAACTTTTTTCTTTTTTTTACAATGCCATGCGGTCTACCCACACTACCTTTGCAATCGACCAGTCGATCGCGATCGACGTATTGGGCACCCCTGACTTACAGTATCTTCTTGATATTTTCTATTCTATATTTCTATCATTGACCTTCTACTTTCCCCCTATTTTGTATGTACTCTTAATATTTTTATGTTTTCATCAAATATAACATATTCAACAAAAAAATTCAATAACGTGCTTTAACCACTAGGTGGTGCGGGTTAACAGTGTTAACACAATAAAATATGCTGCTGTTTCCTAGTTTAGTTTATGTGGATGTATTTTGTACGATGGCCCTGAAGTGCAAGACACCACAGCATTTCAGAAAACACTACAGCATTTCAGAAAACACTGCAGCATTTCAGAAAACACCACAGCATTTCAGAAAACGCTACAGTATTTCAGAAAACACCACAGCATTTCAGAAAACGCTACAGTATTTCAGAAAACACCACAGCATTTCAGAAAACGCTACAGCATTTCAGAAAACACCACAGCATTTCAGAAAACACCACAGCATTTCAGAAAACACCACAGCATTTCACAAAACACAACAGCATTTCAGAAAACACCACAGCATTTCAGAAAACACCACAGCATTTCAGAAAACGCTACAGCATTTCCGAAAACACCACAGCATTTCAGAAAACACAACAGCATTTCAGAAAACACCACAGCATTTCACAAAACACAACAGCATTTCAGAAAACGCCACAGCATTTCAGAAAACGCTACAGCATTTCCGAAAACACCACAGCATTTCACAAAACACAACAGCATTTCAGAAAACACCACAGCATTTCACAAAACACAACAGCATTTCAGAAAACGCCACAGCATTTCACAAAACGCCGCAGCATTTCACAAAACGCCGCAGCATTTCACATTGGACGGAAAGGGTATTCCTTTAGGGAGAACACTTCTTGTTTGTGATTGGACAGAGCCAGTCAGAGAAGCACTGCTGTGATTGTGTTTTTTTCTGACAGTCAAGAATGACGCTTCGTGATTCGTCACACCACGACAGCGCAACATGTCCCAACACATCAGCCGTTAGCTGTTAGCACACACTCAGAGCTTACAGCTCCTCATATCTGTTCAGAAACTGGACAAAAGTTAAACATGTACAAAACACAGACTGTCTATGTCATGGCGAATACAGTCGCTGCTTTATTTATGTCTGTATGATGTTGTTGTGAGTGTGGACGGCAGCAGCTAACAGGTTAGTTTAGCCTGATCGATCCGATTCCGATAGGATTTACATGGAGATACGCCCGCCCCCCTCTCCAGTGCGTCTTGTTTGAATCACACAGCTGACAGCCGCGGTGAAACTCGAGCGATTAGAGCGATGCGAAAAACCATGAATTAATGCTTTATTAATTCATGGTTTTTAAGGGACTTATCTCCATGTAAATACTACGGTAGACTACCCAATATTCGCATCGCTTTAATCGCTCGAGTTTCACCGCGGCTGTCAGCTGTGTTTGCTCCTGTCATTCAAACAAGACGCGCTGGAGAGGGGGCGGGGCGTATCTCCATGTAAATCCTATGGGAGATACCAACTACAACAAATGAACATATTTGACCGTGATTTAATTGTAATACACGTTTCAAAGTGATGCCGAAGTAACTACATACTGATACCGGTTAGTAAAAACCATGAATTAATGCTTTGACAAGTCTGCAGACAAGACGGCAGGCGAAAACCTTTCAAAATGCGTGTTTTCTGAATGGAATCGGATCGATCAGGCTAAACTAACCTGTAGCTGCTCCGTCCACACTCACAACAACATCATACAGACATAAATAAAGCAGCGACTGTATTCGCCATGACATAGACAGTCTGTGGTTTGTACATGTTTAACTTGTGTCCAGTTTCTGAACAGATATGAGGAGCTGTGAGCTCTGAGTGTGTGCTAACAGCTAACGGCTGATGTGTTGGGACATATTGCGCTGTCGGGTGCTGAGCAATCACGAAGCGTCATTTCTTGACTGGCAGCAAAAACAACCAATCACAGCAGTGCTTCTCTGGCTGGCTCTGTCCAATCACAAACAAGAAGTGTTCTCCCTAAAGGAATACCCTTTCCGTCCAATGTGAAATGCTGCGGCGTTTTGTGAAATGCTGTGGCGTTTTCTGAAATGCTGTAGTGTTTTCTGAAATGCTGTAGTGTTTTCTGAAATGCTGTGGTGTCTTGCACTTCAGGGCCACCGTAATTTTGTTATCCACACATATATTGTTTTGATATTTGTAACACCAAACCGACAGAAAAGATGCTCTTTACATGACCCAGTGGTCTAGATTCTAGTTAATAAAAAATTATATTATAAAACATAATATTAAAATTAACTCTTATTTTGAAAATACAGCTTCCTGTGTTCGAATGAGCTGCTCCGACCCTCGGTCCTGACGGACTCCAAAAGTCCGACATTATACAATCAAACAAATAAATAAAAACAAGGATAATTGTGTCTTATTGTTCTTATTGAGTAAATAACAGTGTGTGGTTTAGAAAAGAATACAAAATTAGAAGGAAAAAACGATGAAACAATACAGATTTCAATTTTCTGAGCCCCTACTCTCCCCCTAACTGACGGCAACAAAAGTCTGACATTATACAATTAAAATAAAGAAGTAAAAACAATAAGTGTGGCTTGATATTGAGTAAGAAAAAGGTTGATAATCGCTGTGAGAATGGGTCTGCGGAGAGCATTTCTCCGCGATCCCAACTCGTCTATTACCAACGTTCAGGGAGCTCTATGCAAGTCAATGGGACTCCCTGATAGTTGAAAGTCTACGCTATAGGGCATCCACTGAGTTTGATAGTGACGCCAAGGCAGGTCTCCCTTGAAAAAGAGATCGTTTGATCTCAATCGGATTTTACCTGGTTAAATAAAGGCTACAAACAAACAAGGGATCCTGACATAACGTCACTATAGTACGAGTTGGGAATCAGAATGTGTTGTCAGAACTGCCTTAATTCTTCGTGGCATATACTTAACAAGGTGCTGGAACATTCCTCAGTGAGTGTATATATTTTTACGCTTTTATATTGAAATACGATGTGCACCTTTTTACTTAACTTGTGATGATTATTATTGTAAAATAAAGCAACTGTCACAAAACCTTATATCCTCCTGGGATAAATAAAGTATTCTGTTTTTATTAATTAAAGTGACATTCTTTTCAAAGAGGTACAAACTGAGGGAGTAAGATGGAAAACTAAACAGGGGGTGTCAGTCAAATCTAGTATTTTGAAATCTCTCCAACTCATACACCCACACCCCCCCCCCCCACACACACACACACACACACACACACACACACACAGCCATGTAGTCCACTGAGATTATGCAATTGAATTTGTGTTATTCCATCATAATCCTGCCTGGGTATTAACGTTTAAACTTTTATGAGCAGAGTGCAGCAGCTCCATAGAGCTCTCTTATTCTCCTCCTCTTCTTCAACACCTGTCCGACTTGTTTTGTTTCTTTGACAAACACACATGCAAAGTTATTAATTTATTTCCTTTCTTTATTTGCCATTTTCTTCTTTATTCTAAACAGTCACAAAGTGATACCAAAAATACACTAAAGACACAACATCCACAAAAAACGAGGGACGAGGTGCGTCACGTGGAAATGTATCATTGGTGCTCAGTTGACTGCCTGAACTAGCTCGCAGGCTTCGCCCCATTTGTGTATATCACACTAAATAAACCTGTATATATTCCAAAAGGAAATAAAAGAAAAGCGAGACGTAGTGAGAAGGACAGAATATATTGGTGAAACCACGATAGAATTATATGAAGTAATATTTGTAACAAGATATTTAAGTAATACTTAAGTAAAGGCATTTCCAGTCATGTTTTCTTTCAGATTTGCCAATTCAGTAATTGTTTTAACCTAAACCACAATCATTTTGAAAAGACTGTAAGCAGTTACTGCTTACAGTCTTTTAACAAGCATAAACTGACACGTGTTGCTGGATATTCTAACACAAAAGTCAAACATGAGATATAATTTTAAAAAACGTTGCATGGGAATACATTGAATCCTTTACTACAACTGATTATCAAAATGCATTTGAAGGTTTCTTCAAAATCAAGCATTGGCCGGGAATGTTGTGTATTAGACACACACACACACACACACACACACACACACACACACACACAATCACACACACACATAATGACGTCAGTCTGTCAGTCTCGCAGTGTCTCTGGGGTTCATCCAGCAAGAGACAGAAGGCTGAGCAGCCAGAGGTAAAGACCTCCACTGTGTGCGTGTGTGTGTGTGTGTGTGTGTGTGTTTGTGTTTGTGTGCACTCGTGTTTAATACTTTGTGATGTGCGTAATCCCGCGAGATATAGCGAATAGAAGTACTCATATCTTGTAGTAAATGTAGAATTACTCAGATATTGTACTTGAGTAAAAGTACTCAGATCTTGTACTTGAGTAAAAGTAGAAGTGCTCAGATCTTGTACTTGAGTAAAAGTAGAAGTACTCAGATCTTGTACTTGAGTAAATGTAGAAGTACTCAGATCTTGTACTTTAATAAATGTAGAAGTACTCAGATATTGTACTTGAGTAAAAGTAGAAGTGCTCAGATCTTGTACTTGAGTAAAAGTAGAAGTACTCAGATCTTGTACTTTAGTAAATGTAGAAGTACTCAGATCTTGTACTTGAGTAAAAGTAGAAGTACTCAGATCTTGTAGTAAAAGTAGAAGTACTCAGATCTTGTACTTGAGTAAATGTAGAAGTACTCAGATCTTGTACTTGAGTAAATGTAGAAGTACTCAGATATTGTACTTGAGTAAAAGTAGAAGTACTCAGATATTGTACTTGAGTAAAAGTAGAAGTACTCAGATCTTGTACTTGAGTTAAAGTAGAAGTACTCAGATCTTGTAGTAAATGTAGAAGTACTCAGATCTTGTAGTAAATGTAGAGGTACTCAGATCTTGTACATGAGTAAATGTAGAAGTACTCAGATGACATGTTATTATTTGTCCACCTAGGGAAAGAAACGTTTGTGAAACGCAGCTGGACGTCGGAGGAAAGTGCTGCTGTGGAACAACACTTGACGATATGGACAAACAAGAATCAGGTTCCAGGGAAAGATGCATGTGAGGATTGTATCTCTGCCGAACCTCAAGCCCTAACAAATAGGGACTGGGGAGCCGTTAAATATTACATGAAAAATTGAATTTCTGCTATCCAAATGAAAATGAAATAAAAGTGAACCAATGCAAAATACTTTCAATGTTGAAAGAAGGATTTCAAGTACCATTACCAAAACTAGGGGCTTTACCTAAACCAAACCAAATTCTCATCTTTGAATCGTCAACTAGTACAAATTAAAAGGAAATCAATTGCATACCAATAAACCTGTATGTATTCCAAAAGGAAATAAAAGAAAAGCGAGACGTAGTGAGAAGGACAGAATATATTGGTGAAACCACAATAGAATTATATGAAGTAATATTTGTAACAAGATATTTAAGTAATACTTAAGTAAAGGCATTTCCAGTCATGTTTTCTTTCAGATTTGCCAATTCAGTAATTGTTTTAACCTAAACCACAATCATTTTGAAAAGACTGTAAGCAGTTACTGCTTACAGTCTTTTAACAAGCATAAACTGACACGTGTTGCTGGATATTCTAACACAAAAGTCAAACATGAGATATAATTTTAAAAAACGTTGCATGGGAATACATTGAATCCTTTACTACAACTGATTATCAAAATGCATTTGAAGGTTTCTTCAAAATCAAGCATTGGCCGGGAATGTTGTGTATTAGACACACACACACACACACACACACACACACACACACACACACATAATGACGTCAGTCTGTCAGTCTCGCAGTGTCTCTGGGGTTCATCCAGCAAGAGACAGAAGGCTGAGCAGCCAGAGGTAAAGACCTCCACTGTGTGCGTGTGTGTGTGTGTGTGTGTGTGTGTGTGTGTGTGTGTGTGTGTGTGTTTGTGTTTGTGTGCACTCGTGTTTAATACTTTGTGATGTGCGTAATCCCGCGAGATATAGCGAATAGAAGTACTCATATCTTGTAGTAAATGTAGAATTACTCAGATATTGTACTTGAGTAAAAGTACTCAGATCTTGTACTTGAGTAAAAGTAGAAGTACTCAGATCTTGTAATAAATGTAAAAGTACTCAGATATTGTACTGGAGTAAAAGTAGAAGTGCTCAGATCTTGTACTTGAGTAAAAGTAGAAGTACTCAGATCTTGTACTTGAGTAAATGTAGAAGTACTCAGATCTTGTACTTTAATAAATGTAGAAGTACTCAGATATTGTACTTGAGTAAAAGTAGAAGTGCTCAGATCTTGTACTTGAGTAAAAGTAGAAGTACTCAGATCTTGTACTTTAGTAAATGTAGAAGTACTCAGATCTTGTACTTGAGTAAAAGTAGAAGTACTCAGATCTTGTAGTAAAAGTAGAAGTACTCAGATCTTGTACTTGAGTAAATGTAGAAGTACTCAGATATTGTACTTGAGTAAAAGTAGAAGTACTCAGATATTGTACTTGAGTAAAAGTAGAAGTACTCAGATCTTGTAGTAAAAGTAGAAGTACTCAGATCTTGTACTTGAGTAAATGTAGAAGTACTCAGATCTTGTACTTGAGTAAATGTAGAAGTACTCAGATATTGTACTTGAGTAAAAGTAGAAGTACTCAGATCTTGTACTTGAGTTAAAGTAGAAGTACTCAGATCTTGTAGTAAATGTAGAAGTACTCAGATCTTGTAGTAAATGTAGAGGTACTCAGATCTTGTACATGAGTAAATGTAGAAGTACTCAGATGACATGTTATTATTTGTCCACCTAGGGAAAGAAACGTTTGTGAAACGCAGCTGGACGTCGGAGGAAAGTGCTGCTGTGGAACAACACTTGACGATATGGACAATCAAGAATCAGGTTCCAGGGAAAGATGCATGTGAGGATTGTATCTCTGCCGAACCTCAAGCCCTAACAAATAGGGACTGGGGAGCCGTTAAATATTACATGAAAAATTTAATTTCTGCTATCAAAATGAAAATGAAATAAAAGTGAACCAATGCAAAATACTTTCAATGTTGAAAGAAGGATTTCAAGTACCATTACCAAAACTAGGGGCTTTACCTAAACCAAACCAAATTCTCATCTTTGAATCGTCAACTAGTACAAATTAAAAGGAAATCAATTGCATTCCGATTATGCTGCTAGAAAGAATCATTCATGTTTTCAAAGATTTCCTATTTATCTTTTAGGGTTTTCCCTCTCCTGTAGTGTAGAACAGGCGTTTCAAAGTGTGGGAAGGTGAGCCTCCCCTCAGAGAACATAAGAACAGCCGCGCCCCCCTCCCAATTATTATTGCTGTTATTATTATTATTATTGTTGTTGTTGCTATAATGCAGGGGTATTCAATTGCATTTCAAGGAGGTCCAGTAAGAGAAAATGTCATTAAATGCTCTGTTTTCGCTGTCTACCTTCCGCCATTTGAAATGACTCTGACCGTTTCTCTCCTCTTGTCTCGTATCTGTGTGTGTGTTTGAATCTATCGTGCTCACTCACTGACTGCACCGATTTGATTGGCTGAGTAGCGTCACCTCCTTAAAACATTAAACAATAACTTTTTTAAACCTTTTTATCTTTATGTTTTAAACATATTGTATAAAACTCCCCCACTACTTGGACTATTCCTTGCACCCCTCTAGAATAAGCCTGAATGGTTTCAACCATATTGCATCAGTAACCTGCACTTGTTGTTATAACAAGATTGCAAGGACACTGGTAGTGATCGGACAATTGAGTGTTGTTCAGTTTGTGTGTTGTGGAACATGCGTGTGCGTGCATGAAAATATACCACACACCCAATTACAATTGCATGTTCAATTCACCACCGTGGAAGTTAATAAAGTTGGAACAGCCTGTGGACAGCCGTTCTTCCTTGAATGTCAGTCGCCGACACCTTCTTACAGAGGACAGGCAAATCTAGCTGCAGCACGACCCGTATATTTTCGCACGCCGTGTTCTCAACACATATTTATTTAACATTTTTAACATTTTCAACATCGTGGATACATCCTTATATGCTCCCGGCAACACACTGAACGTCAACTTTGCCTCCTTATTACACTCACCCCTACTTTAGTGGGAACAATGAGTCTGCGTCTTTGATCCACACAGGAATAAACGCAGATCATACTCTGGCTGCAGCCTTAACCGGCACTTGCTTTTGATCAAAGTCAATGCGGAAAACCCGCACTCACACAGGTAGGTGGAGGTGAAGGGAATTAGCACTTTTACAGCCTTTTTGGCGAGGTGGGGGAACTCGGTCTCCACAGACAGCCAAAAGTGGGCAAGTGTCACTTTACTCGTCTTTTTCTCGTTATTTTTTGTCTCACGCTGCGCCTCCCCTGAAGCTCTCTGGCGCCCCCCAGGGGAGGCGCGCCTCACACTTTGAAAACCGCTGGTGTAGAAAATATCTTTTTGTGAATTTAAATGGTTTGCAAAGTCTAAAATCCCTCATTGAAGCATGGATAAATGTCACAGGAGAGAAACTTTATACAAATTTGAACCTCAAAATGACCAGAATATGTCCTTGTTAAATATAACTCAAAAGAAGGTAAAAGTCTACTGATGTGTTAGGTCTGTTTGTTTAGTTTTTTGTGTCATGGGATTGGTCAAGTTGTACATTTTGTTTTAACGATATAGAAACACCCCAATAATATACAAATAAATGTTTATTGCATTAAAAGAATGTTGTAGAGAGTTTATATTAATTATAATTTTGTCTCAAGAATTACTAATAGTTGCCTCTAAGAAAAAACAATGTTGAACAAAAAGGATCTTTAGGGGATTATTGATTTGGTCTCCATGGTGTTAATCAATGTTACTGCCATGTCTACTGTCTAGTTATCTTCTATGTCAAGAGGAGGCTAATCACTTAAGTAATGACTTATCTTACCAGCAATGTGAATTTGTTGGTGTAAAAAATATCAAAGTAGAATGTAAATGTTCCTGATGCTGTTCTGCAGTTTCTTTGGTAACAAGGAAAGTCCATTCAACTCAATAATGTCTCTAGTAACTTTGATCCCTTCCAAGATATGAAAACTATACATATGTGTGTGTCTGATCCCTTCCAAGATATGAAAACTAGAAATATGTGTGTGTGTGTGTGTGTGTGTGTATAATGGACCTCATAAGTGCTGACTGCTAGAAACTGAGCCCCACTAAGCGGGTAAAAAACTAGCATGATGAGAAAAGCTTGGAATTATGTTTATTTCAAGTGAATTTCTTTTCTATATTGCCTGATTTTTTACAGAGGTCTAGTACAGTTGGAAAGGGTGGATCCCACAATTGGGAAAGATAAGTTCGGGCCCCACATTTGGGTTTCACAAGACTGTGTGTGTGGGTGGATCTGTGTGTGTGTGTGTGTGTGTGTGTGTGTGTGTGGTGTGTGACAACAAGTCCCATATATGCTCCTCTTTCTCTGATGCCATGCCTTTCTGTCTGTTTGCGTGTTCATGTGCAGAAATGGGGAGGGGAGGGATGAAGTTATATAACCGACATGATGGATCACCAGGTAGCCCTGTAATGTGTGTTGTGTTGTGTGTGTGTGTGTGTACCTGTCATAATTTTAGTGAGGGCAGATATATATATATACACACATACAAAGCTTTCCTACGTTACATCAGAAAGCCCTGTGATAATTCTTTTTTTTTTTACTCTAAGAATTCTTTAATATTTTTCATAAATAGGAAACATGTACAAAAATTCAGGCTGTCTTTAAATCTATAAACATAAGACACAGGAGTGATATGTTCAACTCCCCATGACACCTCTGATGGTGGGTAGATAATCTTGTATCAACATGTAGACGTGAGAGGAAGCAATAAGGAGATCCTAAAAAAAACTTTATCCAAGCATGACACAGCAGGTAAAATCATTATCGTTATTCATGCGTTTGTCAATAACATGTTTGTGTGTAGAGAAAACATAATAAAACACATTTACGTGTTCATTTTAAGGCAAGTTCTCTATTTGTGTCTGCAGATTTATCCGAAATTCACAGAAAGTTATCCTCAGATAAACCTCACTTGAATATTGAAACATAACATTTGAGAACAATTGCAAATATATATTTTTGAGTGATTACAGGAAAGGTGAAGATAAGTACAGAGACCCATTAACAGACAAACAAAATCCATCTCGCAAAGTCTCCATCTCAAATAAATCCTCAAAGACAGAAGCGCACACACACTAATTTCTGATAATCTGTGGATCCGTCAGTCAATATGGCTATTTCACAATTAACATAATCATATACATCATAGATGATATTTGGGAAAACATTTGATTTGGAGAGGACTTAGGTTAAGGATCACATGTGAATTCACATCACAAGATGCACCATCTCCAACTCAAATAGTCCTCACAAAGAAGAGAGCACACTTATTTCTGATAAATATCTATGGGGTTCATAAGTAAAAATGGCTACTTAACAATAAACATGTTCTTTTTTTATTCATTGAAAAATATTAAACACATTGGTTTGAAAAGAACCAGAGTATTTTTATTCCACACATTCTTCTTCATGGTCATCACCGGACACCTTACTAACAATGTTCCCCTTAAATGCAGTCTTACTGGACTAAACACATAAAGCAGAGCATTAAGGAAAAATAATTAACCTTCAGGTGGTGTCACACACACACACACACACACACACACACACACACACACACACACACACACACACACCCGGAAGTTCGTGGCGGGCCATTTTAATGCGTTAATAACAGGAGATAGAACTGCAACTTTTGGTAATTAGTAGTCAATAAAGGTTTTGATTTGCAATATTTATATAACATATTGATATGTGTATGTAGTTACATCAATATGTTTTTTAAAAAAGTAAAATTCGCTAATATTTGAGGATTAAGATAAGATAAGAAGTACTTTATTTATACCAATTTGGGAAATGTTTGCGTTGCATCAGCAAAAGACAAGGCATTGTACATTAGATAAGTTAAAAGACTAGAAATAAACAATCCAAAATGAAAATATAAATAGATAGTGTGAACAGCTATCTTACCTGCCTTGTTAACATATACATGTTAGGCTAACGTTGCCTTGGTTGAAGAGCCTGTTGCTGTTGTTTATTGCTTTGAATTCTTTAAAACAAATGTTTTGTTCTTAAACCTGTATGGTAGTCAGGAGCATCACCTAATGTTTATTGATATATTTAGAGGGAGGGGATGGCAAGGAATGTTTCAAAATTCAGATTAGATTAGTTTCTACCATTTCTTTAATTTATGGTGGTTTGAGTAATCCCATGGTAATTGAGGACATAAGTAATCTTAACCTGTTAAACTCGGAGCCTGTTTTTCAGGTTTCAGGCTTGAAAATGACATGCCCAGAACAAACTATAACTTCACTTCTAAAAGGGGTAAATTAATAATCTTTTTTCTCAAAGCAATGATAAACCTGTGAGTTGGATGTAGAAAAGTCAGAATCAATAGAGATGTTTTTATTTTAAAGTAAATTCAGATTGAACATAGTAAAACAATTTAAATTATAGTTTCCGTCCAAAAAAAAACATTACTTATAGTGAAAACCACCCTTGAATGATGGGATAGTAGACTTAAAGCTTTAGGAAACCAAACTATAACATATAATAAGTACCCTGTTTGTTTACTGTTTAGAAGTCTCAAATGTGCACTCCAATCCATATCAATAGTGATGTATCACAAAAATAGCTCTCTTCCTTATTATTGTGTAACGTTAACTATATTATACTAGCTTGAACTCCAAAATGGATATCCTCATTTCACCACCTCCACCCACTACAATCACACGCCCCAATGTTATATTTAACTAATATTTAACTCCCACCACCCCACATAAAATCACGTTTAGAAGCCCCTTTTCTCTAATTCCACAACGTTGGACGAAATGACATTAACCTGTTAGACCCTGAGCCTGTTTTCCAGGTCTCAGGCTCGAAAATGACATTCCCAGATCAAATGACCATATCTTCCCTTCTAAAAGGGGAACATTAATAATCTTTTTTCTAAAAGCAATGATAAACCTGTGAGTTGGATGTAGAAGAGTCAGAATCAATATGTTTTTATTTTTATTTTAAAGTAAATTCAGATTGAACATAGTAAAAACTGTAAATTATGGTGTCCGTCCAAAAAATTATTTTTACTTATAGTGAAAACTACCCTTGGATGATGGTAAGGTAGACTAAAAGCTTTAGGAATCCAAAGTACAACATATAATAAGTACCCTGTATCAAGATTGATGCAAAACAAGTGACATTTGACCTTTTTAGAGACGTTTAGCAAAAAAAACTCCACTTCTGAGATGATCTGGTGAAAAACGCCTTTTAAAACCGTTTCTCTGGAACCCATTGGTCGATTTTGGTGATTGACATCTCTGTCTGACTGTTAGAGCCAATAGAATCAAAGGGGAGCTTTCACATACACACTAACCTTAAAACAAAAAGGTGGGGGTTTTGCGCATGCAGTTTTGCATGAGAGTGAAGCTGTCTCACGCTCTGACATCTGAAAACGGAAAAGCAGGGTTTATTGCTTATGGATTATCAGAAATAATTTCAAAGGGACACAGACATTGGATTAACCTATGGATCAACCTTCAGCAGCGTTTTTATCGTTTTAATGCCATTGAAGACCACTTTTTGACCAGACAACGACACAGGTAAGCCATTTTTGCCATTTAAGCTACCTAGCGCCACATGTTTGATGTACGTTCTTGTTAATATCCCCGCGAGTTCTTATCATGGAGTGATAATGTATGTACCTATCGATTCTGTGTCATCTCATGATGCTATTCGATATCTTGGATGTGCAGCTACGATAAGTAATACAGTGTGCGAAAAAGCACACGTCCCACCGTCCGGGACGTGTTATTTACAATATCGGACAAGTAGATCTTTCAATTGACTTGTCCGGCGGACAAGTGACGTTTTTCACCCTCATTTATTGACAAATTATTGATAAATTCAGTTTACAAAAGGCAGAACTCATTCGCAAATTGTACGTGTCCGCCATTGTTCGTTTAGAATGTTAGTTTCGGTTCTGCTTGTTGATTCCTAAGGAAATGCATCTCGCCGCTTTCTGTACAGTTAGAAGGGGGCGGGGCGGGAAGTGTAGCACAGTGGCAGGGTTGGGACGCAAAACTCGGTTCCGAGTAGGAACAAATAACAATTGTCCGGTCCCAGGATTAATAAGAGTTGTGAGGACAGGGGGCGAGGCCGAGCCCCGCGGACCGCAGCTCTCTCTCTCCACGCTCCGTATCAGCTGATCGCTGCATGGTGCGTCTCTCTTTGTCAAACTTTCTTATGTTCTTTCTCTAACACGTAATGAAGGTTATTAAGCGTTTTAGCTCCTATGTTGTTAATATTGACCACCATTTCCTCCATAATATTATTCCATAATAATAATAATACATTTAATTTATATAGCGCTTCTCATCTGCCAAGACAAATCTCGAAGCGCTTTATGAAGTAAAGCAGCCTCCCTGTCTGTGTCCTCGCGCTGTCCTCACATCCCGGACCCCCAGACTCGGAGGAGCACAGGGATGTCAGTATTGTTTATGAAGCATGGTATAGAAAGTACATTATTGAAATGAAATACTATTTATTTACTTTTACAAACAGTGAGCAGCTGGGCAGCTGCAGCATGTGTATTGCAGGACATGTGTAAGCGTGCAAGCGTCTTTGAGTTGTAGAAAAGCGCTAGGCCTATAGGCTATAAATAATGTAGTATTATTATTATTATTATTATTATTAGGTTGGACATGTGTGGTTGGACTCTGTCTCACAGGCAGGTTGCAGTGTAACATCAGAGGAGACTGGGCCAATTGTACATTCTCAAACTGCACCACTTAGAACTAACCAAACAATGCAGAGATTATTTTTATATAATTTTATTCAATAACCGTAAGAAATTAAACAGTATGAAGTGATTTGTAAATAGGAATACAGATTTGACTTAATGTTTTCATAAATATATTTTTCTCCCAGTTTGTCATTATTTTTACCGTCTCAAAGAACCAGAATCGAGAACCGAAAATAACCGGAATCGAAAAGCAGAACCGGAATCGTTAAAATCCAAACGATACCCAACCCTATGTGTGATGCAGTAAAATCTTACCGCTCACTTACGTTAGCGGTGTCGTAAAAACCGTGGGAAAATGTAAAATACGATGGCGAAGAACAATTTTTGTCCATTCTGGACAAGTGAAAAATGTATTCGGACAAGTAAATTGCCAAACTCACTTGTCCTTGGCCAAGTACTCTCTAAAAACTTTTTCTCACACTGTAATAAGGGTGTTATGAGTGAGTTTCTGTGCAGTAATGCGTTAGCATTTTTCGCTCGTTACTAATTCATAGGCTGAATTATGGGGATTGTGGGGGTTTAAAAAAAAAAATCTGTTAGCTGAGTTTCTTCCCGTTACATGGATATAAAACATTCATAGTTTATTAAATATTAAGATGCCCTCAGACACTGTTTCATGCAGATGACGCGTTTTTCCGCCCGGTACCGGGGGAGCGGTGTAGAACAGGTTTTGAGAGAATGGAATTTACAATTAAATGGCTGATCATGGTTAACGTGTTGCTAACTTTATCCGGTATCCTAGCCTAATCTGTTATCGTTCCCTAAATCTACTCATTTAGAGGGGGATAATCCACTAACATGCTTTAATTCACATGTTAATTTGATTCAGATGTGCTGATAATATCCGCAATATAAGTCTTTAAACGTCTTACCTTTAAAAGTCCATCACAAACGGTCTATTATGCTGCAACTCTACTGCGCTGCTAGCCTTGCCGCTAACTTCCGGGAACTATTGAGAGGCTCCACGATCTGCCATTGCTGTCAAAAAATGGTCCATTGGAGTGAACGGAGTTGACGCAACTCTCAATATACAGCTCTGACTTGGACTATACACTGCACACAGGAAGCCGGAGCATATACATTATATAATCATGATCACACACAGAAATAATTATCAAACAAAGCAGAAAGAAAAGAGAGAATCTGACAGAGAGTCTGAGAGAGTTTGAGGAACTGTAAATTGTGTTATCCCTGTGTGTGGGTGTGTGTTTGTGTGTTTGTGTATAACCATGGGAGCTGACCGGCTTTGCACCAGCACATGTGTGCAGCTGTTGTGTGTGTGTGTGTGTGTGTGTGTGTGTGTGTGTGTGTGTGTGTGTGTGTGTGTGTGTGTGCGCGCATACAGAGGTGACATTGATTTGTCTTTGAGGATGAGGCGGTGCGTCCCACGTGGCTCCGTCTCTTTATTTCTCAAACCTCTAACCTCCTCCTCTCCTCCAGTCCCACAGCCTCGTTGACCTCCTCCTCCTTCTTCCTTTCCTCTCCATTTTTCACCTCTCTCCTCCCCATCCCTCTCCTGTCACTCTCTCTTCTCTAATCACAATGAGGAGGAATGTGTTTAATCTCACTAAAACACAAGATGAGTCATTTGCTTTAAAAGCAGCTCTTCCTCTGTGTGATGTGTTTCCTGGAGCTGGAGGCAGAAGGAGTGTGAATCAGGGCTTTATCTTTGCTTTTCTATTTAGAAATGTGAAATTGTTGCATTGATTTTATTTACATGAAGGAATATAAATGGGTTTGTTTTAGGTTGCTGTTGGTTTAAGAATGTTATAAGATATATTTTGAATTGTGATATCTATGGAGTTATGAAGGTATATTTGAATTTTGATATTATTTCCTGGAAATCAAATTGGAGTTTATTGTTAAAGAGGCCTTATTGTGTTCTTTGGGGTTTTCCCTCTCCTGTAGTTTGTTCTATAGGTCTCTGTGCATGTCAATGGTCCGCAAAGGCTAAAATCCCTGTGTTCCCTCCAGAGGGAGTTTCTCTCCCAGACACTCCCCCCCTGCCTGGGGGAGTGTCTGGGAGGGCAGGACACCTGGAAGTGGTTGACCAATCACAACAGAGCCGGACAGCTAACCAATCAGAGCAGACCTGACTCTGCTTTCAGACAGAAATACATAACTTTTGAGAAGGGTCTAGCTGCGGCCGCGGCCAGTACACGCCAGTACACGACACTACACGACACGCCCCCTACACGACACGCCCACTTTACACGACACTACGGTGGCTGAAAGACGTACATGGCAGATTAAAAACGAATTGCAAACTTTATTGTAGCATTTTAAGCAACTATTAGGCAAATAAATTAATAACCTAGTCTATCCGTTTGAGACACAACAGTATAACTTTCAACCCAAATCATTTTGTCAACAAAACGGTGGTTTAGTAAACTTTTTTTAATATATAAAATAGGTTTTAATGAGATAATCTATTAATTATGTTTGTCTAACTGCTACACATGTATTTATACTAGGGCTGTCAAGTTAACGCGTTAATAACGCGTTAACGCAAAAAAGAAAATTAACGCCACTAATTATTTTAACGCGATTAACGCATGTGTATTTTTTGTCCTCGGCCGCCTCGTAGTTTCAGAGCGCATCGAGTTTAAAATACCATCTACAAGCTGACGCTGACAGCCCCGCTCCTGCCGCCCGCTTGCGGCAGACCACACTTCCACACTCACCGGCAGGCCCGGACTGGCCATCGGGAGGACCGGGAGGGTGTGTGTATGTGTGGCGCGAGCGAGAGAGAATGCGCACACCTTACGTGTATTGTTGTTGTTAGCATCTGGTGCTAGCTAGCTGCGCTAACGGATATAAGGAGCTGTTTCAATGAAAACAAAGGAGCGACATTTCGCCGACAACTGCGCCGAGCACTTGACTTTATGCAGGTAGCCAGACAGTGGGACATTGTACGAAAAGTCAGCACACTCAGCACAGATAGTGCGCGCAACATGATCGCAGCGTCCAGGCAGCTCCCGTTCGAGCATATGCCTTGAGTTGCACATAGCTCCAACGATCCTTCACAGTGTCTCTCCACACACACACACACACACACACACACACACACACACACACACACACACACACACACACACACCACACACACACTATGTATGAGAGAGGTTCAAGGTTGAATTGAGGCGAATATTTCTAATGCTCAGAGGTTGTTGTGTTTAATATTCATGAGAATATTTGTCATTGTTCAAATGATAATAAACAAACATTTGCATAAAGCATATTTGTCCACTCATATGTTGATAAGAGTATTAACAACTTGAAAAATATCCCTCTAAGGTACATTTAGAACAGACAAAAAATGTGCGATTAATTTGCGATTAATCACGATTAACTATGGACAATCATGCGATTAATCGCGATTCAATATTTTAATCGACTGACAGCCCTAATTTATACATAAATGTATATATTTGTGAACATCTAAATATAGTTGTTAAAGGTTTTAAGATATACATAATCACATCATGGGGTCATTAAGGACCAAATTAGGAGGGCCAGTCAGGCCACTAATGAGCTCAATCATTCACATGTATTATTATTACTTTATAAATTAAGAGTAGGCTACTAGGGGTCTATTACAAAACCTTTGAAGGAATCGCATCAACTAAAATAAACGTATGGCAAGTATGATCAAATTAACATAATGTCAAGATATGGCCAATAGACAATCAACATGCTTGAATATAAAGGAAGAAGAACAATAAACAGATGAACATTTAGGTTTTATGTGTAAATTGTGATTGAGCAAACCATCTTAATACATCTGGCAGTCTAAGACAGCAAACTAAGCTTCTTTAACTGCTGCTAGAACACAGTTTTACCATGGGGTATTTCTAACAAGACCAACAAGATATACAAGGCTTCCAAAACAGAAGAAACCAACTCAATACAGTATTTTAATTTCCTTCAAAACGACAAAAGCACAGATAAAAACCAAATAACAATAACATAAGGGAAAAGTACTTGAAGTGGTTACCTGTTGTAAATACCTTGGTATCTGGCTTTTAAACCTCAGTCAATAATCTGCTTAAAAAGCTGAGGGTTAGGCTAGGTTTCTTTTTCAGAAACAAGTCCTGTTTCTCGCTTGAGGCCAGGAAAAGGCTCTGTGACCTTTTGACCTGTGCTGGACTATGGTGATCTGATCTATATGAATGCACCTGCCCATTACCTGATCAAGTTAGATGCCCCCTATCACAGTGCGCTGAGATTCGTTACTAACTGTAAAGTACTTACTCATCACTGTACCCTGTATGCCAGGGCAGGTTTGCCTTCTCTAACTGTACGGAGGCTCAGTCACTGGTACATGTTCATCTATAAAGCCATGTTGGGTAAACTCCCATCTTATATCTGCTCTCTGATCACACGGAGAGTTGCAAGTAGCTATTGCCTGAGATCTCATGATGTGTTTTTGTTACATGTGCCAAGTGCAAGGACTTGAAACTGAGCAATTGGTTCCAATGCATGATTTTAAAGCTCGGATAGATGCTATGCAATTTGATACTGTTGGTCATTGGCGACGGTACACTGTAAAAAAAATCTGTAATGTAGGCAGTAAATTGCTGTATTACCCACAGTAATTTACTTTGAATTTGTAATACAGTGTGATACTGTACATTATGCTGCATTGTGGGAATATTATCCTTATGCGGGAAATGTATACAGCACTTTAAAACGATACTGTAATATTACAGCAATACTGTAATGTTACAGTACAATGTACAGTAACATTACAGTATTGCAGCACTATGTACATAGTGCTGCTGCATTGTGGGAATATTATCCTTAGGCGGGAAATGTATACAGCAATTAAAAAATTATACTGTAATATTACAGCAATACTGTAAATAGTGCTGTAATGTTACAGTAACTATTGTTGTTACTGGACAATATTTCGGGGTGAAAATATCAGGAGCAAGAGGAGAGAACCTCTGTGACCTTTAACGGATTATTTAGGTTTATAAAGTTTATTATTGCCGGTTTTTTTCCCCTAAAAGTTCGTATTTTATTTCGAGATTGAGTTGCAGTAAACAGCTTCAACAGTCAGCGGACCAAATGGAGGAGAGAGATTCAGAATGTCCTCACCCAAATCGAGGAGGAATCCTCCAACCAAGATCTCTCTGCAATTCTGGTCATGATGGCACATTTCAAGGAAAAGAAGAGGCTCTTTCCTTTTGGCTGATGTAAGTGGAGTTATACATTATGATCTTGTGCAATGAAAATGTAATAATTTATGCCTTTCAAATATTACTGTGTGTGTGTGTGTGTGTGTGTGTGTGTGTGTGTGCAACCAAGGATGAAATTGAGGCTCAACTGACCCTACCAGGCACACCAAGGCTCATCATGTTAGGTAAGGATTTGGTTTGACACTTTACTTTTGACATGTAAAGCTGAACATGTATTTTAATTCCACATGTTTTGTATGTGTGCTTCATACATGTATGATCTCTATAGTATTTAATTGTTCAGTTTTGAAGTAGAAAACATTTTCAATGATATACTGCCTTTTCCATTTTGTCCACTTCTCTTGCAGGGGACCCTTTTACTTTCACATAATTACAGAAGATTTACTGTTGTGATTTCACTACTTTTGTATTTTAATCTGTCATGAACTGTTGTATTTTAATCTGTCATGAACTGTTGTATTTATATCAGTTATGAACTGTTGTATTTATATCTGTTATGAACTGTTGTATTTATATCTGTTATGAACTGTTGTATTTATATCTGTTATGAACTGTCCTATTTTACCATGTTTTTTATATTGAACTTAATATTGAAATCAAATCAATAAACATATTTTATTTAAATTGTATCCCAGTTTTTGTTTATCGTTTCAGGTAGCACCAAAATGAGACAAGGATCTAAAATTGGTTAAAGAGAAAACTGCAGTAATATACTGTTTTAATGCACACATTACTGTAAAATTATACTGCAGAACAGTAATGTAGTTATTTCACAATACCAGTATTGTATAATCACAGTAAAATATTCTTTTTGAGATTACAGCAACATACAGAAATACAGTAATATAAAAATACAGCACTGATTTTGATACTGTAAACAAAATACAGGATCGCTACTGTAAAGTAAAAATACAGTAACTTGTTGGCAACTTTGCTGCCAGTAATTTACTGTAAAATCCCCTGTATTTTTTTTTACAGTGTATGTAAGTGTAGCCCTGTAAATATGTTGTATGATGTCCTTTTTGTTTTCTGTAGTTTTCTGTTTTCATGTGTAACCGACTTTGCTGCAGGTCTCCCTTGAAAAAGAGATCGATGATCACAATGGGATTCACCTGGTTAAATAAAGGCTTGAAATGAAATGACATCTGATGTTAGAAATATGAATATAAGACGAACAATTATAGTATGTTTGCTAAAGGAGAATATTTGTATCTTATAAAATAATTCCTATAACATCTTCTGTATAACAAGTCCTATTTGCAATGACCTAAAAATGGTTTTCAACGCACAAGGTAACCCTTCTCTTGCGTTCGGTCATACCCCCTTCCCATACTATTTTCGGTGTTTTGCACAGTGATATTTCTGGAACCCCTTATCCCATTTTGATGGTTGACATCTCATTTGAACAGTCAAAGCCAGAATGACAGCAGGGGTGAATTTCATTTTATAATTTTGCAATAAGTCAAAGATATGTTTACTGTATATTATAAAAATGCCTGTCATGTAGGCATACTGGAGATGGAAAGGCTTTAGTCAGTGTTGTAGCTGAGATTCTTACCGTTCCAATGATGTATGGGATGTATTAATAATAACTTGGATTTATATAGCGCCTTTCATGAGACCCAAGGTCGCTTTAAAAAGAAGAGCAGGAGTAGAAACAAACATAACAAAAGGCAGTCAGACGAACAGTTAGACAGTCAAAACAACAAATAGATTTGGGGCCAAAGGCCTTGGCAGACAGATGGGACTTGAGGGCCCTTTTGAAGGCGTCAAGCGTGGGGATGTTGCAGATCTCCGCAGGGAGAGCGTTCCAGAGAGTGGGGGCTGCCATACTGAAGGCTCTGTCCCCGAAGGATCGCAGGTTGGTGCGGGGGGCCAGAGTCTGAATACCGCAGCTTCCGGGGTAGGGCATGTGGGAATTGTATTGATTTGATACAAGCAAGCCAGTGTTTCATTGTGTACTTTCAACTACAGTATATGGTCCGGCAAGTTCAGCATTCACTGTGATGAATATAAAATAAGACACTGATACCGTTTTCCTCAATGAACATTTATTGAACAGAACATCATGTGGAAAATCAGAGGGGCACCATTCAAGCTGGTCTGCTTAAAAAAAAAAAAAAAACTAAAAATAACCTTTTAAATTGATCCCAACAGTAAAATCAACATGATTTTAAATAAAAATGTAAGCAGCCAGGATTGACCTGCAGGAGGTTAAAGCCTATTTAAAAACTCCTCGGAATCCAAAGCTCTTCGGAATTTTTCACTGAAGTCCTTCAGCCTTTGTTGTGCTTCCTCACTCATGTTCTTGGCGAGGTCATGGGCACAAAGTTCCATCTCACTGATAAGACAAGATGGTATAAAGAAATCATATATGTAATATTATAAATTCGGTCTCTCAGCCACCGTAGTGTCGTGTCAGGTGGGCGTGTCGTGTAGTGGGTGTGTCGTTTAGTGTCGTCAATTCGCTTTTAATCTGCCATGTACGGTAATGTCTCTCAGCCACCGTAGTGTCGTGTCAGGTGGGCGTGTCGTGTAGTGTCGTGTACTGGCGTGTACTGGCCGCGGCTAGACCATATTGTAACTTTTGAACATTAAAGCATGTCAAAATGTTACATTAGAGGCACAAAATACAAATATGAACCTGAAAATGGGCATAATTCCTCTTTAAGCTGTTAAACACTGGGCCTATTTGTCCGGCCTCAGGCTCGAAAATGACATTCCCAGAATGAATGGTATATAACTAATCTTTTTTATCAAAGCAATGATACACCTGTGAGCTGGCTGTAGAAGTGTCAATATAGATATGGCTGTGTCAGATTAAATTATTTATATTGAAAACCACCCTTGAATGATCGAATAGTAGCCCAGAACCTTTAGGGATCCAAACCACAATATATCATAAGTACCCTGTGTCAGGATAGATGCTAATTTTGTGAAACTTGACATTTTTTAGAGAGGTTTAGCACAGGTAGGTCCAGGCGGACTCACCTTTGGGTACATTTGGTTACCATCAGTGCCATTTGACCTTTCTCAGGTACCACACTGTAAAACTCATTTTATTTCATTGAAATATTACTAAAAGTATTCATTCCATCCAAATACAACTGCTGTTGACCTTTTTGGAACATTCACCATGACCTCTATACCTTTCTTCGCCACAAAGCGTAACGGTATAGTCAGACCTTGTTCTTTACGCAGGGCTGTATCTCTGGAACACATTGGTCAAATTGGGTGATTGAAAGCTCTTTGTAACCGTTAGAGCCAAAAGAATCAAGCCATAAATCCATGTAAACATTACCATTGGTCAGTTAGAATGACGCACACACGTGCTCTAAACCAGATAGCCGACTTGCTCAACAATATATTCCGTTTATTACCAATAAATGTAATGATGGATTATGAGTAATCTTTTCAAAGTGACACAGAGACATTGGATTAACCTTCAGCAGCATTTTTATGCCCTTGAACACAACGTTTGACCACAAAACAGCAAAGGTAAGACATATTTATCGTTATGGCTCTGTAAAAGTGAAGTTGTTTGTTGCTCTTTCCTGGCTGCTAGTTCACTGAGTTTTGTATAGCTTTCATATGACATGTCGTTTGTGCAGATAGCATGAAGTAGAAAAATCGCTATCGCCAGTTATGGGCTAACAGTGCATTAGCATGTTTTCGTTAAGTGCTGATTTAGACGCTTCGTGTTGGAATTGTGTTTCGTTTAGGTAAAAATGGTTATTATCGTCTGTTAGCTAAGTTTCTTCCCGTTAAGTGGGAATGTCACATTAATAGGTTGTTAAATGTTAACAAGCCCTGGGATAGTGTTTCTTACAAGATGCTACATCTGCCCCCGGTACCGGAGGCAATCGGGCTTAAGAGGTTAAATGAAAAGAACATTCAGTTTTACTAAACAGCACTTCTGTGCGTACTTTCTGGAAATGTATGTCGGACCCTTCAACTAACCTCCAGCTACTTCAGTTGGTGATGAGATTAAGTTTGAACTGTTAATAATTTGACTGTTGGATAAACCCCCTTTAAGCTAGCGCAGGGGTCGGCAACCCGCGGCCCTTGGGCCGCATGAGGCCCTTTAGCCCCTCTGCAGTGGCTCCCTGTAGCTTTGGGAAAAAAAAAACATTTTTTTAAATTTTATTAATTAAAAAATTTTCTTTCAAAGGGAACACCTCTTATTTTGGAGATCAAGGTGATACTGTGACACTGAAATAGAAAAAAGTGTTTAATATTTAGTCCACTAAAATATACGTCACACCCCGACGCCTCTCCATGCTGTCTGCAGGTGGCTAATCTTGAGTTTGCGATCGCCGGTAAACCAAACCATGGATAAATCCAAAAAAAGAAAAGTCTCAGATGAAAATAGAGAGTTTAATTCAGCGTGGACAGCTTCATTTGCTTTCACTTCAAACGATGCAGGCTTACCTGTATGCTTGATATGTGGCGAGAAATTAGCAACCAAAAAAAAATGTAATGTTGAAGGACATTTCAACAGCAAACACGAAGCATTTGCTGAAAAGTACCCAGCAGGAGATGAGAGAAAAAGAGCGATTTCAGACCTGCTGCGGAAAGCTGAGCAGACCAAACATACTTTCAAGAAGTGGATCAAGTCTCCAAACTCAACTACTTCTGCTAGTTTTGTGGCTGCTCAGGAGATAGTAAGGCGCGGAAAGCCGTTCACAGATGGAGAATACATGAAAGAATCATTTATTAAAATATCAGAACATCTATTCTCGGACTTCAAAAACAAAGGTGAAATTGTTCAGAAAATTAGAGATATGCCTCTCTCTGCAAAGACCGTCAAGGACAGGACCATTAAGATGGCAGAAAACATCACCAGTCAACAAATTGAGGACATTAATTCAGCTCCAGCTTTTTCAATCGCCTGTGATGAGTCAAGTGATGTAAACGACATTGAACAGACAGCGCTGTTATGCAGGTATGTGAACTCTGATGGGCCGCAGGAAGAAATCATTGAGTTAATACCGCTAAAAGGCCAAACACGGGGGGAGGACATTTGTAAGGCTGTAATGACTTGTTTACAAGCCAAAGGAATAAACACCACCCACATGGTGTCAGTGGCTACTGATGGGGCACCTAGTATGAGAGGAACACAGAAGGGGTTTGTGACTTTACTTCAGAAGTCGCTGGATCGAGAGCTGCTGACGTTTCACTGCATCTTGCACCAAGAAGCACTGTGCGCTCAAACATTTCCCCCGAATGCAAGGAGGTGATGGACCTTGTCATTCAGATAGTGAACAAAATAATGGCAAAAGGGTTAAACCACCGACAGTTTTGTTCATTATTAGATGAAGTCGACAGCGCATATTCGGATCTCCTGCTGCACAACAAAGTCCGGTGGCTGTCCAGGGGAGAGGTTCTGAAGCGGTTTGCTGCTTGTTTAGATCACGTGAAAACTTTCCTGGAAAGCAAGGGCCTCACTTATCCAAGCTGGAACATCCAGATTGGCTGGAAAAGTTGCACTTCATGGTGGATATGACAGGTCACCTCAACATGCTGAACAAAAGTCTCCAGGGAAAAGGAAGCACGGCCCTTCAGATGCTGGAGGATGTTTTGGCGTTTGAGCGCAAGATGACAGTGTTTGCCAGAGATGTGCAGAAAGGTACGTTCTCTCACTTCCCCTCCCTGAGAGAGTTCAAAGAAGCACACAACCACATAAATTGTGAATACTTACAGCGTGCGATCATCGAAATGCAGACGGCATTTGGACAAAGATTCAGTGAGTTCAGAAAGGAAAAAAACACATTATCCTTCCCCGTCACACCCCTGGACATCGACCCCTCCATGCTGAACATGTCACCATTCACAGGAGTAAGTCAACCCGATCTTGAAATTGAACTGGCCGACATAGCTGATAAAGAGTTATGGGTGTCCAAGTTCAAACGCCTGACAGCTGATCTCGAAGATGTCGCCCGTCAGAAGGCTATTCTCGCTCAGGAGCACAAATGGAGCGATATGGAAATCCTCCCCAAACCCGACAAACTTGTGTTTGAGACATGGAATGCCATTCCCGACACTTATATGAATATGAAGAAGTATGCATTTGGAGTCCTGTCCATCTTTGGATCCACATACTTATGCGAGCAGATTTTCTCCAGCATGAACTACATCAAATCCAAATACCGCTCACGCCTCACAGATGACAGCCTGCGGTCCTGTGTGAAGATCAAAGTCACGTCTTACAGCCCCGAGAAGCTCAGCAGTGATGTTCAGAAACAGAAATCACATTAAACAGGTGAGAACACTATCATTTAATAGGCTATTATTTTGCAAAAAAAACGTTTTAAAACCTGAGCTGATAGTTGTGTTTTATGTTCAGACTCGATCGTTGATTGCTGTACGTGGCTGAGGAAAAAACAGAAGAGGATGACAACAAACTGAGATGGACTGAAGTCATAATTAAATACAAACTGGCCTATTTTTATGTTTACTCTTGTTAAAGCTATTAGGCTGCAGCTATATGTTTTATTTATTTCAAAGTGGGCTACTTATTATTTTATTAATTTTCCACCAATAAGGGAAGGAATCAAATGGACCTGCATGGTCCTGTGTTTTATTTCAAAGTAGGTCAACATGCCATTGTTTTTTCCCCTCTTCATAAGAGTTTGAGGTTTGAGGTTTTTTTGTTTGTTATAACAGGTAATAAAAGCACTAAAATGTCAACAATTTTCTTTGTGTTGTTTTATTATGTCATAAATGCATCAAACTATAGTTCTTATACAGTGGGTGACAAAAAAAATTGGAAATGAAAAAGAATAAAAACGAAAAATACATACAAATAAGCTTTTGAATGAATGTCAAACCCTCTGTATATATAGTATAACTATATATAAAACGTTATACACTGTGTTATCTTCATTTTAAGGGTAAAATAGGTTTTGCGGCCCCAGAGGAATTTTATTTCGTGGGTGAGGGTCCAAAATGGCCCTTTTGATAGTAAAGGTTGCCGACCCCTGGGCTAGCGGTATGTCTCTGAAGAGGGCAATGACGATGGATTGGTCAACTACCTTGTTTCTGACCAAAATATGTCAACAACTAGAAAATATTGGATGGCTTACTACTTTTCTAGCTATGTAGCTGCATACCTACGAGCAAGACCTCCAGGTCTAAAAGTGTGAGTTCCTCTTTTCCATCTGAAGTGATTTTATTTGCGACTGTATTCGAGACTTGCCTTGAGATCTTTTACGTCTGCTTTAAGTGGTTCCAAAATTGACAGTTTATTATCAATGCACTCGAGTACACTGACCTTAATGGTGGTAGTCCGTCATCGGTTGACTCATGATGCACTGTCTATATAAGTAATTGTCACTGAAATCCTGTAAATCTCTTCCAGAGTATTGGCGATGTAATCCAGTGCAGGAGAAGACAGTTTGGGTTGACTGTTCGCTGATTCTGTTAGATTACTTGTCTAGCAGCCCCTTGTTTGATTTCACTGTGTCTTGCGATACTCTGACACTTTCATTGCTCCTACTGTCAACCTTTGTCCTTTTCCAGTACGCCTACAAAGGGGAAAACAATGCAGAAGGAAGCTTGCATTCTCTCTAATAGAAGGCAGGGGGCGACTCCTCTGGTGAGATTGTGAAGTCCTGTTGCGCTGCTCCCTCAGCCTGCTAGCAAATTAGCTTACAAGCTAACTCAGCTGAAAAGGATCCAGAAACTTTACTTTTACTTTTTTACTTTAACCATTTTTTGGAGATCACCGACGGCGATGAAATAAAGAGGACCATGGCCAGGTAAATAAGATTAAACTGTTCCTTTAGCCCCCAGTAATGTTACATTAGTAAGTTAACAAGTAAATTATATATAGCTGATGTAATTTAATCATATTATTTCATATTTAAAATAAGTCTTAATTTTTCTGTACTAATAAAACAATGTTTTTTTAAATGAACAAAAGCATGTTGTATAGATTGATTCTTAACAATATTAGTGTTCTAATCTTAATAGCTATTATAACAGTTTATATTCTCCTTCTTCCCCTAAACCAGCCCAGATGATGTCCCACTGACTCCAGATCAGCACCTCCAGGTCCAGCAGCACCGTGACCCCCCGCTCTGCTGAAATACACAATTAAACATTTTCTATTACCTATTTTTTGTATTAATAAAATTAAACTGAACCTAAGACAGTTTAATGACCTAGAGATATCCTATTATTCCACTGCTTATGTACACATGTTGTAAATAATGGTTAAAACCTCAGTAAATGAAATAAACAATGTGTTTAACAATTACTATTTCAATTTAATTTTGTATTTTCATCTTATCACAAAGTAGAGGTAAGAATAAATCCATCCTCTCTCTGCAGCTTCATGTCTTCTATTATTATAACTTCCATCATTGAGACAGAGGAAATCAATCATGTACTTTAACATCACCAGCAGTAAAACAAATATCAGCAGAAGTGTGTTTATCGAGTTGTTTATTTGTATTATATGTACAGCAAGTATATAGAAGCAGCTGTTTGGGGAATCAGACAGACTCAAGCTATAATCGTTAAATATCTATTAAAAGAAAGGACACATACAAAATCAAATTCTGAAACTAAGACACAAGTCTGTAGGACGGCAGTAAGAAGAGGTCTGGGTGGAGGATGTTCCTGATCGCCGTTTTGCTTTCTCCAGCACCTCGCGGTGTCCAGGTGGATTGCAGCTCTATCCTGATGATCCGCTGTGCACTTTTCAGATTAGGGGTTGTTGATTTGTGTTCGTTGTTCTCGCGTCCAGGAGAGAAGTTTAAAATAAGAGACAATGGAGTCTCTGAAAAGGGTCAAATTGGTTACTTTAATTAAGTAGCATGGTAATGAAACAAACACAGGAGTAGTGGGACAACAGCTGTGGTCCCGAGGCTGCAGCGATGGGGTGAAGAAGCGGCTGAGATCCCGTTGTCGCCCGTCTGTATCTATTTCTTGGCTCCTCCTTTCAATGGCGGCTGACGTAGGGGTCCGCCCTCCTCTCTCTCCAATGTCCGATATCGCGCATAACAGAGGATATAGATGTTGTGTGGTCATTGTATAACTCCTAACGCCTTTTCTCCTCATACACTCTTTCATTACTTTTTATTTTTATTACATTACATTGCATTTAGCTGACGCTTTTATCCAAAGCGACTTAGAATAAGTGCATTCGACCAACAAGATACAAACTTGAAGAAAACAGAATCATATAAGTACATCAGGTTTCATAGAGCCAAAACATTTCAAGTGCTACTCAACTGGCTCTAGATAAGCCAGTCTTTTATTAGTATATAAGTGCTTTGTTAGCAATTCTTTGTTAGTAATTCTATCGCTCGAAGTTGAGTCGAAAGAGATGAGTTTTAAGTCTGCGCCGGAAGATGTGCAAGCTATCTGCTGTCCTGATTTCAATGGGGAGCTCATTCCACCATTTTGGAGCCAGGATAGCAAACCGCCGTGTTTTTGCTGATGGGAACTTGGGTCCCCCTCGCAGTGCTGGTGCAGCGAGCCGTTTGGCCGATGCAGAGCGGAGTGCACGTGCTCGGGTGTACAGTTTAACCATGTCCTGGATGTAGGAAGGGCCAGATCCATTCACAGCATGGTACGCAAGTACCATTGTCTTGAAGTGGATTCTAGCAGTTACTGGAAGCCAGTGAAGTGAGCGGAGGAGCGGCGTGGTGTTGGAACATTTTGGAAGGTTGAAGACCAGACGAGCCGCTGCATTCTGGATGAGCTGCAGAGGTCGGATGGCACATGCAGGTAGACCAGCCAGGAGGGAGTTGCAGTAGTCTAGGCGTGAGACGACGAGAGCCTGGGCCAGAACCTGCGTCGCTTTCTGGGTCAGGAGGGGACGTATCCTCCTGATGTTGTACAGCGTGTATCTGCAGCAGCGGGTTGTAGCAGCGATGTTTGCAGTGAAGGACAAGTTGTTATCTAGGGTCACACCCAGATTCCTTGCAGTCTGAGTCGGGGAAACAACAGAGGTGCCGATGTTGATTGTTAAGTAGGGCTGCAACAAACGACTAATTTGATAATCGATTAATCTATCGATTAATGAAACGATTAATCGACTATTCGGACTATTATGCCTTGCACAATTTCTCAAACGCTCTTATTTAGCCATCAACTTTTAGATTTAGCTTGAGGTTGTTTTAGGCATGTGGAAACTAACAATGAAGACAATAAAGATGAATACTTGATTCAAAAATACAAATATTATTAAATTAACTAAACAAATTGTGAACAAAATTAACATTGCTTTTTATTTAAATTAAATAAATAATATTTCACATCAAAAGAAACAACGTTTTAACAAATCGTATTAAATAGTGTGATAACAGAATTGTAAAGCTGAAACTTTAACAAAATAAATAACTCAGTTACCTCTAATCATTAACCCATGTTTGTATAATTTTGTTAACTCCGTGTGTTGCTGACGTGGGAAAGTTATTCGTGGATGGGGGGGCTACAGAGCTACTAGAAAGACAGTCGAACCCGGTGCATTTCTCCGTCTGAATGTGGTGCACTTTTGCTAAATGTTTAGACAAATTGCTCGTGTTGCCGCCCTTACATGCTAAACTCTTATTGCACTATTGGCAACGAGCATTGTCCACCTCAAGACGGGTAACATTTAACCACACCTTGGAGCGCTTTTCTCCGCCATCCCCGCCGTGTGTTGCATGCATGTAGCAGCCGCGTGTGTGTAAACTGCCCCGCCCCTCGCACACAGACGGGGGAGAGAGATCTCGTCTGGATTGGAAAGATCGAAAATACACCATAGACGCATTTTTTTTTGTCTTTTTGCATATTAGAAACGAGTTGGCGACACTAAGACTGCGATATAATGTTTATGTAGCAATAAAACATATGACATATTTTTTAAATGTCTCCAGTACCGATAAAAAGACCGATAACGTTGGAGCTTAACGGCGCCTAAAACACACGTGATGACGTCACCAACGAATCGACGACTGAATTAGTTGGCAACTAATTTGGTCATCGATTTTAATCGATTAAGTCGATTAGTTGTTGCACCCCTATTGTTAAGTCAAGAGTGGGACAATCTTTTCCCGGAAGGAAAAGCAGTTCAGTCTTGTCAAGGTTGAGCTTGAGGTGGTGAGCAGACATCCACTGAGAGATGTCAGCTAGACAAGCAGAGATGCGTGCGACGACCTGGGTCTCTGAGCGGGGAAAGGACAGAATTAATTGGGTGTCGTCAGCGTAGCAATGGTATGAAAGACCATGCGGGCTAATGACAGATCCGAGCGAGTTTGTGTACAAGGAGAAGAGGAGGGGACCAAGAACAGAGCCCTGAGGGACCCCTGTAGTTAATTGACAAGGGTCGGACTCTGACCCTCTCCAAGTTACCCTGTAGGTACGGCCTGTGAGGTATGAGGTGAGGAGGGAAAGTGCAGAGCCTGAAACTCCAAGTTCTTGGAGAGTGCGAAGGAGGATCTGATGATTCACCGTGTCGAATGCAGCAGACAGGTCCAAAAGGATGATGACAGAGGAGAGGGAGGCTGCTTTAGCAGTGTGCAGTTCCTAAGAGACAGCGAGGAGGGCAGTTTCTGTTGAGTGACCTGCCTTGAAACCAGACTGGTGCGGATCCAGAAGGTTGTTCTGATGGAGATAACAGGAGAGTTGTTTAAAGACAGCGCGTTCAAGTGTTTTAGACAGGAACGGGAGGAGAGAGACAGGCCTGTAGTTTATAACATCAGACGGGTTGAGAGTGGGTTTCTTTAGGAGAGGGTTTACTCTTGCCTCCTTGAGACTGTTTGGAAAGTGACCAGAAGTTAGAGAAGTGTTGATGAAATGGGTGAGAAACGGTAGAATATCAGGAGCGATAGTCTGAAGGAGGTTTGAGGGGACAGGGTCCAGATGAGAAGTAGTAGGACGGGCAGAGGTAATGAGGGTAAGAACCTCACTTGGAGAGAGAGGGGAAAAAGAGGTTAGTGTGTGGGTGAACGGTGGGTCTGGTGACCCAGCGGTGAGTAAAGGTGAGTCAGAAAAAGAAGAGCGAATGTCATCAACCTTTTTTTCAAAGTAGTTAACAAAGTCGCTTGACAGAAGGGAGGAGGGGGAAGGGGCTTTGGGGGGTTCGAGGAGGGTGGAGAAGATGGAAAATAGTTTTTTGGAATAGGAAGATTGGATCTTGTCTTGAAAGAAAGTGCTTTTTGCCTGAGAGATCGAAGCAGAGAAAGAGGAGAGGAGAGCCTGATAGGTTAGGAGGTCGTCAGGGTGTTTGGATTTCCACCGTTTCCGCTCTGCTGCCCTAAGGATGCTTCTATTAGCACGCAGTGCGTCATTTAGCCAGGGAGCAGGAGGGGACTGACGAGGCTGCCGAGATGTAAGAGGACAGAGAGAGTCCAGAGAGGATTATTTAATGCATTTTAACGGCTATGATCGTTGTTAACGTAAAACCGGAAGTGACGTCACTGTTGATAAACGGAGACTCCTTCCAGTAAAGCTTTTCAAAATAAACTTTAGCAACAACGTTAGCCACAAGCCAATGCTAACCGGAAATGTTTTCAGAATAAAACCGTTTTAAGCTTACTGTATGTTTAAACTAAATTACGTCATTAAACATTGATTTTAATTTCTTACAGGGTCCTTCTCCAGCAGATCCATTCCTCCAGAATTTTCCTAATTACAGAGACAAACAAGAGAAAAAGAAAAAAGTGAATTAATCATATTAAACACATTTTGCAAAAGTATTATTGCAAAATGTAACTCTAAGCATTTCAGACAAACAATCCTTAAAGGATCATTTAAAATGATGTACTGTTTTGGTTTTTAAAAAACTAAAGAGATGAAATGACAGTCACACTTGCATCCCTTTGACAGCACCGCAAAATAAAAAATCAAGCAAAAGGCTACTGTCTATTTTTGATTGTCTTATTATTATGGGATTAGGATAAATTAAATAAACTTTAACCTAAATAAAAGATGATCAAATCTGGTGGAAATATTTAAAATAGGCTTTTTTTTTGCCCTACCTCAAAGCAGCATGAGCTGAATAAAAAGGTTGTAATGTTGTCCCAAAGTTTAATAAACAGTAAAACGTTGCAAAATGTCAGAGAAATAAATAAAGCAAACAGCAGCTACACGTCAGGATAGCATTTTATAAATCCCACCGTACTGTAGGCTATACAGGTCTAAATGTTTTCACTTTGGTCTATTTATGTAATATAAAGTATAACTTATCTATAACAGAGCCACGATCTCTGTATGACTTTAGTAAACTTCTGAATTTAATTAAGAATAAGTTTGAACCAACAGTGCAGCACGTCCAGCTAGCTAGTTAACGTCACTAACGTCACGTATTTATCCGTATTATTTAACGAAAATGTACGTTTTAATGCCCCTTGGGTTTGACGTGTGTGACGTTGGTTAATTTAAAGTAAGTTAAAACCCAATACTCACATTTATTAGTGATTCCTCCGCTTGCTGCTGCTTTTAAACCCACTCTGCTAGGGAGACCAGACCGCCATTTCATTTGAAAAAAACTCAGTCTTCGCTGCGCGCATTGCACCCTGGGATATGGTAGAGCGCGGAGGATACATCAGATGTAGCCTCCAAATCCGGGAAAAGAAGGCTGCATTCGTGGGCCGCATTCGGAGGAGTCTCGTCTTTTTTTGAATTGGGACAGCCTTCTTTTGGCGGAAGTGACGTATGCGGTCTACAAATGCAGCCTCCGAAGGGTGCAGCCCCTGAATTGAGACACGGCCCTTGTCTCTACTCTGTCTCAAGAGTCCTCTTATGATGAGGGATTTAACAAGGCCATTAATGCCAGCATGGAGTGTCAAATGTAAGTAGAATATACACTGCAACTGAGTGAGAGATCATGATAACTTATATGCATGGTGTAATCAACATTTAGATTTTAACAATTCATATTTAAATGATTTGTAGGTGCTTACATTAGCAGAATGTGGGTTATTGTGAATTATGTCACTTAACCATGTTTTTAATCATTTTTTTGTCTTTATAGTGCAGAAAAGGTCCCTATTAAAGAAATACTGCTGGAACTCTGGAGCAAAATTAATTTGAATCGACAGTGCAAATTGAATATTAATCGGTCAGCTGTCTGGGAGGGAGCCACACAGGGATTTCAAAGGCTAGCCTATGAACCCACTTCGATCATTTATGTCAAGTTTTCTGATGACATGGGGAGACAGGAAGAAGGAATTGATTTAGGAGGGCCGAGGAGGGAGTACTTACGGCTACTGATGGAGACCATCGCAAGATCTCCAATGTTTGAGGGGAAGGAAAACTGCAAAAACCTGGCTCTTGACAGTACTGGTATTCACTTGCTTTTTTAAAATTAATAAAGGACAATTTTTGAGCATATTATTATATTGTATGGTGACTTTACATTCAACTTTCAAATTGATTGACAATTTAATTAAAATAACAATAAAATCCATGATTTTATGTAGCAGGGATTCTTTACTTATTTATCAATATACATTTTTCTTTTTAATTATTGTTTTGCAGCTCTACGAGAGGACCGGTACTACTTAGCTGGAAGAGCATTGCAGTAAGTTTGGTGCATGGCGGTCCTCCACCAAACTTCCTATCACCTACAATCTTCTCACAACTTGTTGAGGGTTCAGCCAATCCAGCTATTGAGGAAATTGATGATCCAGAACTCCTTAATAAAGTCAGAAAGGTCAGTTGCAAGTTAAAGAGTTTGGGTCCTGTTTAGTCTTTTGCTGAATGTTCACTTTCCATGTGTTGTAGTTGAAATTCCATAATTTAACAGACAAGTGTAATCAGCCAATTATATTTTCTGTTTATATCACATTGTGACGACCCCTCCACACCACGTGGGGTGCCGTCTGTTCGTGTGTGTTTGTGGGTGATTGCAGGTTCCAGTGCCTGACGAGCTGCACTTGCCTGATGAGCTACAGCTGCCGGAAGCATTCAATAGGAGCCAAGCCGGATACGTCTCTCTCTCACTCCTCTGGGCACTCTCTCCGTGCCAGCCTCGGGGACCTGTTGCTGGTTCCATTACTTGCTTGTTTATTATGAATAAACTATTGTTATATTCATACCCCTCGTCTCGCCTCCCAGCTTTCTGTTGCAGCCCAGGAGCCGGGTTGTAACAACATATATAAACAATGTGAAAGAAAAACTGTGCATAGCTATGAGCTGTTTAGGGATCCTACAGCATCATGTAATCTCGCAGACCTCTGTCTCTTTTTTTTACAAATAAATTATAATAATATAATAATAAGAAGAAGCCTCCATAACAAGCTCCTTGTGATGCTAGGTATCTGAAAGTACAACAGCTGAGGAGCTTGAGGAGTTGAAGGCACCTCTACTTGACTACCTGGCAAATGCAGGATGTCTAAGGCCAGTGCATTCAGACAGGGACAGGGAGCTGCTGGTTAAGGACATAGTGATGTTTCAGGTTGTGTGGAGTCTATTTTTATATAACATTACAAGAGGGATTCTTATTATTACATTATATGCTTATTGTGCTCATGAGATTGCTATGACTATAAAATAAATAGACACAATCACTAATCCCAGGTTCTGATGGGTTAGATACCAACGAAGGGAATAGTCAGAATAAAGTTTTCAGCTTGCAATACTAATGTAGCAAGGTCAGGTGCAGACACTGGAAGAATACATAGAGTTATTCATAAACAGGACATCACTCCGGCCTTGAGCTTTAGGTGAGCTCCACTCCCACACACAGCTAGGAAGCAGCCTTATGAAGATTCCACTTTTTCTGTAGAAACAAATTACGTCTGATGGTGCCAGAGTAGGGAGGGACTTCCACAGGCCGGCCGAATGCTGATTGGAGGATCGTGTTGCCAAGAGACTTTTTTCAAAGTCTGTGCACCTACCAAAGAGAACCAAGTCTAAACCACGGTATCTCTTCAGCTAGTCTTGACCAATCATAAATGTACGGGCAACGCCCTGTGTAATAAAAATGTATGCACGCACGAGGTTCGCGGCTCTTGTCTGGAAATAGACTGATACTTTGCTGTCTGTGATTTCTATGACGTGACGGAGTCCTTGGTCAAGTGATATATATATTTTGCTCTCTCATAATAAATAGTTAAACTTAGAAGTCGTCTATCTTTCCTGGAATTTTGAACACAACAGTTGTCCACAGGGTCCAAGGTCCATTTCAAAGGTATTCAGTTGATTATTTAGTCAGGTTAATCAGAATAGGGGTCAGCATTTCAATAATTGACCAACATGGTGTAGGATTAAATTCACTGAAACTTTTAAGGACACACATTTTCAAGTAATAAGTTAATAAGAAACCTTGTTTAAATTCTGCAAAATTACTGAAGTGTTTCCCATGCAATGTGCACAGATTCTGTGAAGGCATGAAGACTCTTGGTGTTCTTGATGCAGTCAGAAAACATCCTGACAGCTTTAAGCCGTTGTTCTGCTACGAGGAACATCTTCTCAGTGCTTACCAGATGGACAATCTCTTCATCATTCAACTCTCTCCAGAAGGGAGCAACAAGAGAACTGCAGAAGAGAGGGTTGTAACCTACTGGAGAGACTATCTCCAGGATGCAGAAGGTAACTATCAGTTTATACAACAAGTAAAATATTGTCTGTATTTACATTTGAGTTATTACTTTAAAATGGTTTAATATGCAGATTAATTGGTCCCTAAATAGTGTCTTCTTTTTTTTTATAGAAGAAGAAGGGCCAACCAAAGTACAGAAAATATTGGTCTTCGCAACAGGAGCATCTGTGGTGCCACCCATCGGCTTTTCCCCAACACCTTCAGTCAAATTCATTCACAATGGAGAGGATGACTTTGCCTCAACCCCATTGGTTCCTATTGCCAACACATGTGTCAACTGCATCAGGTTGCCACCACATGTGTCATTCGAAGTCTTTAAAGACAAGTTTGACTTTGCTTTAGGGAACACATATGGGTTTGGCAGGTCATGAATATATAGTGCAAAGAGACATAACAAGTGAGGCAAGAGTAGACATAAAACAGAACATAATACAGTTTGGGACAAAACATTTAACAGTAACAGCAAAATAAATCCGAGGTTGCTGATTTTGAATTCAGGTGATTGTGTTAGGAAAGGTGTAGGTTTGATTGTTTGTTTGCTCTGCAATTGATTTAGTGGTGTTGAGGGGTAAAGAGAGAAAAAAGAAATAAAGATTAAAAAAGCACAAAAGCATTATAATAGAGAATTATAGATAAGGGACAAAGAGGAAAGATGATATATGTTAGTCATTTCCGATGTATGACATCTTATTGTGTTAACTACGTTGAGTTTTTTTACTTTTTTCTTCCATATTGAAGAATGAAAGCATTTCTTAATCGAATGTATACAATTCTGGGTTAATTACTGATGACGGAAAGCACAATATTACTAGTAACATTATTAAAAGTCCCCTAGTTAACAAATGGGTGGGATGATACCAATAGGCGCTTTCACACCAAGTACTTTTCCCAGGAATAGTTCCCGGAACTCTTTAATTCCTGAACTATCTAGTACACATGTGTCAAACTCAAGGCCCGGGGGCCAAATCAGGCCCTTGGTGGATTTAATTTCGGCCCGCAGGATAATTTTTAATTACTATTAGATCTGGCCCGCCGGTATATTGCACGCACACCTTCATTCAATCCTGAGGGTTTCCTCAGCTCAGAGCCTGACCCCAAACATTGATGAACTTGCACCCAAGATGAGATGCCAAGTATCTGGCTTGAACTAGCATCACAGAGCAGCAAACTGAGTTTCAATGGATGTTTCCTGTTGCACTTTTTTTCTTGCGACAACAGGGCATGTTTGTTTTTCTCTTTGAGGCAAATAGTTTTTTTGAAGCTGTTGTTGGCCTGTGGAAAAATGTAATCAAGAAATGACTCGGGAAAAGCTGCAGATAGAGCCATAAGAAATGACTCTGCAGATAGAGCCATAAGAAATGACTCTGCAGATAGAGCCATAAGAAATGACTCTGCAGATAGAGCCATATGAAATGAATGCAACTGATTGTTTAATGTTGTTTTTATAGGCAATAATTTAAGCTTTGTTAGTTCCAGGTTTAATATGTGCAATAAGTTCATTCAATAAGTTTTACAATAAACATTGAACCAGTCCGGCCCTCGACTAGTGCCGATTTTAAAATTTTGGCCCACTGTGTATTTGAGTTTGACACCCCTGATCTAGGAGATCGCGTTCACACCGGAATGAGTCCCTGAGGGAGGATTACGCAAATGAAGCCGCTGACTTCTTCTTCTTCTGCTTTGGGTTTACTGGCAGGCCGCAAACAACTTCACGGCATATACTGCCACCCGAAGTCCCCGAGAAACGACCAATGGACACTCGAGAAATCACTAAGGATCAGTGGCGGATTTAGGATCGTAGGAGATCCAAAATGTTGAAGTTGTTGACCATATTGTCGCAGCTGGGCTACTCTTCACGCTAACGAAGGATCACTTCTTCTTCAGGGCAGGGAAGGCTACGCAGTACGCAGGCTACTGTCCCACAGCTGCTGCCTCTCTGTTGGACTCCGGTACTGCACATTACTCACGAGACGTTTAAAAAAGAAAAAAAAAGTGCTTTACGTGAAACATTCGGGGCTTTTCAGAAAACATCTGGGGCTTGAGCCCAAGTAGCCACCCCCTAGCGCCGCCACTGCTAAGGACCTCCCCACCAAGAAAAAAAAACATAAACCACGTGTCTCCCATCAGTTTACGTCTGTGAGGAAGAGAGAGAGAGACAGAGAAAATGGCTAAAAAAAACTTTACAGTTGCGGACTTCGCTAGAGATTTTTTACGCTAGCAGCAGTGAAGATAGAGCCTCAGAACCTGAAGTCTTCGACTCTTCTGAAGAAGAAGAATACAAAGACAACAACAAGGATCCATTTGGACATGGGTAAGTGTAAATATTAGAGTAATAGTGTACTGGCAATGTGTGGGGAATACCGCGAAAATGAACAACAGGTTTATTGACTTTACATTTATAATGAATAGTTGGTTTATGTCACGATTTGGGTGTTGTGTGTTGAGTTTTGGGGTTTGTTTTGATTGTTCTGTTCTCCCTGTCTCTTGTCTGGTCCTTCTCCCTGTGTTTTCCTCCCTGTCGTTAGTTTCCCTGGTGTGTCTGATTGTGTGATTGTGTTCACCTGTTGCCCTTGTGTTTCAGCTCCCCTGCCCGGCTGTTTCTCGTCTCGTGATTACCCCTTCCTGTATTTAGTCTTGTCTTTCCCTGTGTTCCCCTGTCGGTTCATTGTTTGTCTTCCTGTCTCCCTCCATGCTACCTTGTGTTACCTGGGAGTTTTCATGCCATGTTTTGTCTCCAGCTTTTGGAATAAAGCTTGCTTTTGTTTATAGACCTTTTACGTTTTTTGTATTCTGCATTTGGGTCCTACCTTTTCCGAAACCCTGACAGAATGAACCGACCAATTTTGGACCCAGCAGTTTTTTCCCCTGAAGAGTTGGATCCGCTGATGTACACTCCTGAGTACAATTTTTACAAGTGGATGAGAGTCTCATCCAGAGCGGCCAAGGAGGCTACCCTGAAGGAGGTACGCCTGGAGGTGGCCAACAAGCCCTGGCTCTGGAGCTTGTTGCCCGAGTGGCTTAAGCTTTTTACAAGCAGCCCTGAGTACCAGCCTCAAGCCTCAAACCCCTTCTTGGGATCCCGCCTTGCCTCAGGAGGTCCACGGAGCCTCCAAAAGGTCTCTAGGAGACGTAAGGCCAGGATTCCAGCCGGTGCCCCAGCAGCCATGTTTCCGGCCCCAGTTCCGGTCCCAGCAGCCATGGTTCCGGCCCCAGCAGCCATGGTTCCGGCCCCAGTTGGGCCCCAGCAGCCATGGTTCCGACCCCAGTTGCGGTCCCAGCAGCCATGTTTCCGTGCTCCAGTGCCGGCCCACACAGCCATGGTACCGTGCTCCAGTACCATCCCACACAGCCATGGTTCCGTGTTCCGGTTCCGTGCCCAGCAGCCATGGTCCCTGCTCCAGAACCGGCCCATACGGCCATGGTTCCGGCCCCAGTTCCGTGCCCGGCAGCCATGGTTCCGACTCCAGTGCCGGCCCCAGCAGCCATGGTTCCGGCCCCAGCTCCGGCCCCAGCTCCGGCCCCACCAGCCATGGTTCCGGCTCCAGTACCGGACGCAGCAGCCATGGTCCCGACTCCGGCTCCTCGTCACCTGTTGGCTCTCCGGCCGACGCCAGCTCCCCGTCTCCTGTCGGCGTACCGGCCGACTCCAGCACCTCGCCTCCTGTCGGCGTACCGGCCGACTCCAGCACCTCGCCTCCTGTCGGCGTACCGGCCGACTCCAGCTCCTCGTCTCCGGTTGGCTCTCCGGCCGACACCAACCCCTCGTGTCCTGTCGGCATACCGGCCGACTCAAGTTCCCTCTCGAGTCCCTTCTCAAGTCTCCTCTCTAGTCAACTCTCGAGTCTCCTCTCAAGTCCCTTTTCAAGTTCTCTCTCAAGTCCCCTTTCGAGTCCCATCTCAAGTCCCTTCTCCAGTCCCTTCTCCAGTCCCTACTCAAGTTCCTTCTCTAGTCCCAACTCCAGGCCCTACTCAAGTTCCCTCTCGAGTCTCCTCTCGAGTCCCTCTCGAGTCCCTCTCGAGTCCTCTCGAGTCCCTCTCGAGTCCCCTCTCGAGTCTCTTCTCGAGTTCCCTCTCGAGTCCCCTCTCAAGTCTCCTCTCGAGTCCCTTCTCGAGTTCCCTCTCGAGTCCCTTCTCGAGTTCCCTCTCAAGTTCCTTCTCCAGTCTCCTCTCGAGTTCCCTCTCAAGTCACCTCTGAAGTCTCCTCTCGAGTCCCTTCTCGAGTTCCCTCTCGAGTTCCTTCTCCAGTCCCCTCTCCAGTCCCTCTCGAGTCTCCTCTCGAGTTCCCTCTCGAGTCCCCTCTCAAGTCTCCTCTCGAGTCCCTTCTCGAGTTCCCTCTCAAGTTCCTTCTCCAGTCCCCTCTCAAGTCTCCTCTCGAGTCCCTTCTCGAGTTCCCTCTCAAGTTCCTTCTCCAGTCCCCTCTCGAGTTCCCTCTCAAGTTCCTTCTCCAGTCCCCTCTCAAGTCTCCTCTCGAGTTCCCTCTCAAGTCACTTCTCAAGTCTCCTCTGGAGTTCCCTCTCGGGTTTCCTCTCGAGTTCCGTCTCAAGTCCCTACCCAATGTCCTGGTCCGTTGGAGGTTCCGCTGGGGGTCCTGCCAACTCCATGTCCTGTCCCGTTGGAGGTCCCGCCGACTACTCTTCTGCGGGGGTCCTGCCAACTCCATGTCCTGTCCCGTTGGAGGTCCCGCCGACTACTCTTCTGCCGGGGGTCCTGCCAACTCCATGTCCTGTCCCGTTGGGGGTTCCGCCGACTACTCTTCTGCCGGGGATCCTGCCAACCCTATGTCCTGTCCCGTTGGGGGTCCCGCCGACTACTCTTCTGCCGGGGGTCCTGCCAACCCTATGTCCTTTGCCGTTGGAGGTCCCGCCGACTACTGTTCTGCCGGGGGTCCTGCCAACTCCATGTCCTGTCCCGTTGGGGGTTCCGCCGACTACTCTTCTGCCGGGGATCCTGCCAACCCTATGTCCTGTCCCGTTGGGGGTCCCGCCGACTACTCTTCTGCCGGGGTCCTGCCAACCCTATGTCCTGTCCCGTTGGGGGTTCCGCCGACTACTCTTCTGCCGGGGATCCTGCCAACCCTATGTCCTGTCCCGTTGGGGTCCCGCCGACTACTCTTCTGCCGGGGGTCCTGCCAACCCTATGTCTTTTGCCGTTGGAGGTCCCGCCGACTACTGTTCTGCCGGGGGTCCTGCCAACTCCATGTCCTGTCCCGTTGGGGGTTCCGCCGACTACTCTTCTGCCGGCGATCCTGCCAACCCTATGTCCTGTCCCGTTGGGGTCCGCCGACTACTCTTCTGCCGGGGGTCCTGCCAACCCTATGTCCTGTGCCGTTGGAGGTCCCGCCGACTACTCTTCTGCCGGGGGTCCTGCCAACCCTATGTCCTGTGCCGTGGAGGTCCCGCCGACTACTCTTCTGCCGGGGGTCCTGCCAACCCTATGTCCTGTGCCGTTGGAGGTCCCGCCGACTACTCTTCTGCCGGGGGTCCTGCCAACTTGTCCTGTGTCGTTGGGGGTTCCGCTGAGGGTCCTGCCAACTCCATGTCCTGTGTCGTTGGGGTTCCGCTGAGGGTCCTGCCAACTCCATGTCCTGTCCTGTTGGAGGTCCCGCCGACACCTGTTCCATCGGGGGTCCTGCCAACTCTGTGTCCTGTTCCGTTGGGGGTCCAGTCGACACCAGCCCTTGCTCCATCCGGGGTCCCATTGACACCGGCCCATGTCATGTCCAGGATCCGTCTACGCCTGTCCGGTCGGTTCCTGTCCGGCCGGCGCCGGGTCCTGCACGTCCTCCGGAGCTGTCCCGTCGCCGCCTTCTTGTTCGCCCTCGGGCCCGGCCTCCTGGGTCCTCCCAGCCGCGGCCTTCGCCCTCGGGCCCGGCCTCCTGACTCTTCCAGCCGCGGTCTTCGCCCTCGGGCCCGGCCCCCTGACTTCCCCAGCCACGGCCTTCGCCCTCGGGCCCGGCCTCCTGACTCTTCCAGCCGCGGCCTTCGCCCTCGGGCCCGGCCTGACTCTTCCAGCCGCTGCCTTCACCCCATGCCCGGCCCCCTGAGTTCGCGCGGCCCACCCCTTGAACTCGCTTGCCCGCCGTCCGCCCGAGCCTCTGTTCCCTGCCTTTTGAACTCCGCTTGGCCCCCGGGCCGTCCGCCGAGACCACCTCCTGTTCCTCTGCCTTGCCCCCGGGCCGTCCGCCCGAGACCACCTCCTGTTCCTCTGCCTTGCCCCCGGGCCGTCCGCCCGAGTCCCCGTCCTCGAACTCTGCCTTGCCCCCGGGCCGTCCGCCCGAGGTACCCTTCTTGAACTCTGCCTTGCCCCCGGGCCGTCCGCCCGAGACCCCTTTCTGGTCCTCTGCCGTGCCTCCGGGCTGTCGGTCCAGACCCGTCCTCCGGACCCCCTCCACCCACCCTTTTGGAAATATGGACTTTGTGTGGGGACGTCTGGAGTCCGTCCCTTGAGGGGGGGGTTATGTCACGATTTGGGTGTTGTGTGTTGAGTTTTGGGGTTTGTTTTGATTGTTCTGTTCTCCCTGTCTCTTGTCTGGTCCTTCTCCCTGTGTTTTCCTCCCTGTCGTTAGTTTCCCTGGTGTGTCTGATTGTCTGATTGTGTTCACCTGTTGCCCTTGTGTTTCTCCTCCCCTGCCCGGCTGTTTCTCGTCTCGTGATTACCCCTTCCTGTATTTAGTCTTGTCTTTCCCTGTGTTCCCCTGTCGGTTCATTGTTTGTCTTCCTGTCTCCCTCCATGCTACCTTGTGTTACCTGGGAGTTTTCATGCCATGTTTTGTCTCCAGCTTTTGGAATAAAGCTCGCTTTTGTTTATAGACCTTTTACGTTTTTTGTATTCTGCATTTGGGTCCTACCTTTTCCGAAACCCTGACAGTTTATTTATAATAAATTGTTGGTTGAAAAAAAAAGTTTGAATGCTCAATTTGTACACATCACATGAACCTTGGTATGTAATATGAAGTCATTATTCAGTCCTAATGTATCTCAGTCCCTGCTGTGGGGAAAGTAGAGTGATAAACACCCAATTACTCAAAATTCAAATTTAATTTGTTTCATTTTAGATATGAATTACACATTTAGATACAGTGTAATTCAAATATTTCACTACTTTTGTGGTCCTAAGACTTTGGTAACCAAATGTAAAACACCAAAAAAATTGGATGACATGAGTACATTTGTGTTTTCACAAGAGTTTTGAATATTTTCCGAAAATCGGATGTCAAATGTTAAAGAGCAACTTGCAGGTTTTTTTTTTACTAGATTTATGCTTCACCTTGCCTGAAAATTACAATTTAAAAAAAGTTAATGCAGGATTTGATATGTTTTACGAGACATAAGGGCAGGAATTCAGAGGGGAAAGGAGCCGTTTTTAGCTCTGCTATTAAAAACTGCTTTTTTTTTTTACGTCAAACGCGTCATATTACGTCACATGGGGGAGCAACTTTCTCGGACTCCTTCTCTGCCCAATCCGCGGTAGTAGTTTGTAGTTGGTTTGAGCGGTTGTGATTTAGTGAGCTGGTATTTTTTCGGTAATTTTACATTGCATTTCACCATTTGTAATCATGGTGAGCTTGAGTTTGTGCAGGTTGCACAAACTCAAGCGTGTCAGGACATCGAGTCCACAGTTTCCCTAACAGGAAAAGGACCGGAGCTAGCTTTCGTTCCTGGGTGCGTTGTGCATCCACCTCCCTGCAGCACATACTCTCCACAGCTGAGGCCTATCAAACAAAACGTTTATCAGGAAACCGTATTACATCTCTCTCCCCCCCTTCGTTCATCTCTCTCCCCCCCTTCGCTGCTCTCTCTCTCCCCTCCGGTACACAGCACCGCAACGGCCCGTAATTTTCCTACACATTTATTCACTGGTGTCTCTAACCTGCAAGTTGCTCTTTAAGCTTTAGAGCTACTTATCTCATCACACAAATTTGCATTTATAGCAAGAGCAGAGATTGTCCTGAACATTTTGATATGTAACACATGGGGTGCCATGTTATAAGAAGTACATTTAAAAGGTGATTTAAGGAAACATCTAAAAATCGAGAAAATACCCTTAGACTCGAGGGTTAATTCCCACCCCTTACTTACTGCTGATCAATGATTATCCTTTAAATCATTTCTGCAAGTTATTCCTACTTACATATTTACATTTATACATACATTTACAATAATTTCTCATCTTCAATCACCTTTCTTCATTCTCATAGTTTTCCAAAAAAGTGTTTATGTACATCCTTTTAAACTGAATTATATTTGTGCTTTGTTTTAACTCCTGCTCCAAACCATTCCATAACATCACCCCACAGATTGTTATGCACATACGTTTCAGAGTTGTTCTGACCTTGAGTTGTTTAAAATGTAGATTTCCTCTCAAATTATACCCACCCTCTCTGTCTATGAACAATATTTGTAATTTCCTAGGAAGTTGATTATTTCTTGCTCTGTACATGGTTAAATGTAACCAGATCAGTAAACTTCAGTGTGTGTGACTTCAAAAATAATGAATGAGTGTGTTCAAGATATCCAACATTATTGATTATTCTTATAGCCCTTTTTTGTAATGTGTATAACGGCTGTAGGTTGGTTTTGTAAGTGTTTCCCCAAATCTCCACACAGTAACTCAGATATGGCAATATGAGTGTATTATACAGAGTATATAATGATTTGCAGTCTAGAATGTGTCTTGCTTTCCCCAATATTGCGATAGTCTTAGCCAGTTTTGCTTTTACATGATTGATATGAGGTTTCCAGCTCATTTTGTGGTCAAGGAACTTATTTACATATACTCTTTCTATGTTTATGTTGTCTAGTATTAATTGCACCTGAGGATTTGTTTTATGTTTTCCAAATAGCATAATCTTTGTTTTGCTTATATTTAATGATAATTTGTTCTTATCAAACCAATGTTTTACTTTAATCATTTCTGCTGTTATTACCTACATTAGCTGTTTCAAATTGTCACCAGAACAAAAAATATTAGTGTCATCTGCAAATAAAATAAATTTCACTATATTTGATACTTTGCACATATCGTTGATGTATATGATGAACAGCTTTGGACCCAACACAGACCCCTGAGGTACTCCACAAGTTATGTTCATGTATTCTGATTTATGTTCAGCTATTTCAACAAATTGTTGTCTGTTGCTTAAATAATATCTCACCCAGTCTAATCCCACCCCTCTGATGCCATACCTTTCCAGTTTTGTCAGTAAAATGTTGTGATCTATGGTGTCAAATGCTTTTTGTAGGTCCATAAATATTCCCACTGCTTGTTTTTTATTGTCCAAGCAGTTTGCTATTTCCTCACTTAATTCCATTAGTGCCATAGATGTTGATCTGTCTTTCCTGAATCCATATTGACTGTCGTCCAAAAGCTGATGTGTTTCCATGAAATTGTCAAGTCTTTTTGTAAAAACCTTTTCAAGGATCTTGGAAAACTGGGAGAGCAAAGAAACAGGCCTATAATTTGTGTAATGGTGTTTATCCCCAGTTTTATACAGGTGCACCATAGAGAGCATCCTGACCTTCTACAGGTGCACCATAGAGAGCATCCTGACCTTCTACAGGTGCACCATAGAGAGCATCCTGACCTTCTACAGGTGCACCATAGAGAGCATCCTGACCTTCTAAAGGTGCACCATAGAGAGGATCCTGACCTTCTAAAGGTGCACCATAGAGAGCATCTTGACCTTCTACAGGTGCACCATAGAGAGAATCCTGACCTTCTAAAGGTGCACCATAGAGAGCATCCTGACCTTCTACAGGTGCACCATAGAGAGGATCCTGACCTTCTACAGGTGCACCATAGAGAGGATCCTGACCTTCTACAGGTGCACCATAGAGAGCATCCTGACCTTCTACAGGTGCACCATAGAGAGGATCCTGACCTTCTACAGGTGCACGATAGAGAGGATCCTGACCTTCTACAGGTGCACGATAGAGAGGACCCTGTCCTTCTACAGGTGCACCATAGAGAGGATCCTGACCTTCTACAGGTGCACCATAGAGAGGATCCTGACCTTCTACAGGTGCACCATAGAGAGTATCCTGACCTTCTACAGGTGCACCATAGAGAGCATCCTGACCTTCTACAGGTGCACCATAGAGAGCATCCTGACCTTCTACAGGTGCACCATAGAGAGCATCCTGACTGGCTGCATCACGGCCTGGTACGGCAGTTGCAACGCCCTCAACCGTAAGACTCAACAGAGGGTGGTGAAAACTACACAGCACATCACCAGGACGGAGCTGCCATCCATGGAGGACCTCTACTCCCTGCGGCTCAGGAAGAAAGCCCACAGGATTATAAAAGACCCCCTTCACCCTAGCAACAAACTGTTCTGTCAGATTCATCCCACAGGCCATAAGACTATTAAACACCTGAACTCTGTAAAGAACATCCATAATTATTCACAGTGGCGTTTAAACTGGTGGGGCACAAACAACTTAGATGTTTATATATAAGCTTCTGGTGCAGTTTTAAACACGTAAACTAATAGCTGTAGGCTATCCATGGTTCCGATAGAGAGAGGTGGGGGAGAGAGAGGGGGGGGGGGGAGTGTCAAATGACATACTGTCAGAAGCCGTGAATGAAGAACACGGAGCAACACTGTGAGCGCATACATTTACGTACACAGCGTGGGGATGTCTTATTGTAATGCACCTTAATACATGCAGTAAAGGGCACCATCACAAAGAAATTCTTAACAATAACAACAACCGTAATGCTTCAGCATTAAAAAACCATAGACTGTAAATAAGGAAAACACAGACACTCATCACCGAGGTCACAATATCAATCGATCCAGCAAAGGCAAAACACAGAAGATCAACCAAATATATGACATAAATGAACTTACCAAAGCTGAAGGCTCACTTCAAAAGAAAAGCGGCACAGCGATTCTTCCTCTGACAGAATGTGTCTGTCACTTTGGGGATTAAGTCCTGTAGTTGCTGGATCAACTGGCTTTCAATTGAAAGCATGGCCAATGCGTTAAGTCGGGGCTGTCCCATGATGTTGCAAGTGAAAGTCTTTATCCTTTTGAGGGTGGAAAAGTTTCTCTCTGACTCGGATGTCGTCATCGGAGTTGTTACTATTATCTTTACCAGAATAACAGTCTCAGCAAACGTATCCTCTAAGTTATTCTCATGAATGGATTTGAACAGAGACAGGGCAGTGGTTCCAGTGTGAAGCTCAATGTGGCGGTAGAGCGGGGTCAGCTCAGACTTCAACTTTTCCTTGTTTACCAACTCAGGCCACAGTTTCACGGCGCAGTCAAGCTCTGGTGTAGGAAATGACAGGACATGCTGTGGGAAGAATGAGCTGTCAACGAGCTTTGCAGCGATCAAATGGTCACTCTGTGAGAATCTCTGTTCCACCTGTGAGATGACTGTGTCACATGCCTCCTTCATCACCGGCGCTGTGCTGCTGACTCGTCGGCCTGGCTCATCTGTTCCATCATGAGTGGTGGCGGCCAATGCATCAGTTTGCTGCCTCATTTTCTGGACATTTTCCTTGAAACGGCAGAGCGCGCTGTTGATCCAGGGTGCATCGATGCTTCGTTTTTGCAGCGTTGTATAAAACATCCACTAATGGCATGAGCAAAGAAAAAAACTCCAAGAGCTGCATAAAGGCTCGGCCCCGCAGTTTCTTTGACAGGCCGTATGCCTCACTTATGGTGAGCGCATGCCATCCTGGTTGTGTGGGTATATGCTCCATACACTGAAGCTGTGCTTCTCGGGTCTCCCAAACCGCGTTCACAGTTCTACTTTTAAAGTTCCATCGCACAGCCGGTGGCCGTGGTATGCGTCTCTGTGTTGCCTCTGCAAGAGCTGCAACACGTTTTGGAGCTCCGGAGAAAAAAGTGGAAAAAGCGGTTAGATATGCAAAAAACACCTTCAGGATGCTCATCCTTGCTGAACACAGTTGCTGCAGGGTCAGGTTCAGTTGGTGGGCGTAGCAGTGAACAAACTGAGCGTTTGGGTATGTCTCTTTCATCACCGTCTGTACCCCGCGCACGTTACCGCTCATTACGGGCGATGATGTGTTGTCCACTTACTTGGCTATTTCCTCCCTGTACACATCATACATGCAGTCTAAGAGTTCATTCTGTATGGTGCTTGATGTCCCTTTGAAAACGGGCTGAGCTTCGTAGTGCCGTCGAAGCCTGGAATCGCCCTCACACATTGTCTCGAAAATTGATCTGAATATCCCTGTATTCAGAGAGTCCGCCGACTCGTCGTGGCCCTGCAGTGCTGTCCCACATTTCCCACAAAGTTTAATACAGGTGATGATCCGACCTAGCACGTACCTGTTTTCTTCCACCTTCCTATTATGCGTCTGTAGGCGCTGTCAATCTGAGCTGCAACGTTCACCCTTCCGAGTAATCCCAACTTTACGGCATTTTCCAAGTGACTGTTGCTGCTCTCATGCTTTATTATCCTCTCCGAAAGATGCTTTAAGTCCTTGTAACCTGTCCTCAACCAAGTACCATCTTCACCAAAAAGCAGGCAAGGAAAGCAAAAGAGGGAATTCTTCTGGATGCTCGCCGTTAGCCATTTATTTTTAGCAAACCACTCAGCATTACACCCGCGGTTAACTTTGCCCGCAGTCTGCACCATTCGGAAACCCGGTGGATGGGGGCACCGAGGCGCTTTACCTCCAGTTTCTCTCTGAGACTAAGTGTCTCAAATGTGTGCTCCAGTAAATGGTCAACTTCATTCATTTTCTTTCAGTTTTTTACTTCTTTTAATCGCTGGTGATGTTAGCTATATGCTGCTCTCTCGTCTCCTCGTCACGCTACACTTTTCGCAGCACACGTGACGTACTTACAGCCAATCAGCTCTGAATTATGATGAGATGACGTTTGTAGGGGATGCCAGCACAGTGCCCCTATGGTGATTATTTTTTTGCCGCACACATTGAATAGAAAAATACTCTGAGCATGCGCAGTGTAGTTTTTACAGTACCATTCACTTTGACAGTGAGAGGGAGGGGCTAGTTCGGGGCTTGCCCCACATGGCTCAAAACGGCTCAATAGGCACACACTGTAGACACTAATTAGAAGAACACAGACTAAAACAGCAATGTACAGACGAATCAGATGATT
>CM062265.1:34864569-34874311 GCA_031216635.1 Dissostichus eleginoides | reverse complement strand
GGCAGACTCATCATGCACGAGTCAACAGCAGACTCAGATTCGCAAATCCTGACTCACTGAATCAAGGGAACTTCCTTCACTTCCTGCAGACTCGTGGGGACTCCAAATGCCAAATTCTTTTTTTTAAAGTTGCCATTTGTACCAACGTTTAGCAACCATACAGGGACGATCATAGAAGAGTCACACAATTCAATGTCAACACAAACAAGAGGATACAATGCAGTGATTGCTTTTGAGTAAATTCATAAACTTTACAGAAGATGTGGTCATAGTCACTTTACTCGACCTCGAGGATATCGCTTGAGTTCAAAGTGCAGAACATATTGCTGACTTCGAAAACTTTTGTCACTTTTATTTAAATACCTTTCTTCACTGTCATTAAATAACGTAGACAACACCTTGTCAAGAACACTTCCTCGGACCTGTAGAGTACATTTGAAGGACTTCGTCAAAATGAAGACTTTTAGGGGGAAAAAGCTCGCAGCACTGGTCGTGGTGGCGGCTTAGCAATAATACAAAGAAATGAACTGGAACTGTCCCCCCTGCCTCTGCCTGTACTATCATCATTTGAATGCCTTGGATTTAAATGTAAACCCCCCCTCCCACTGACAATACTTCTCATCGACCGGCCACCCAAACCCAACTCTGCTTTCATCCCAAAGATGCACAACCTTCTCAGTACACTCTGCGCTACCTCTGCCAACATTATAATACTAGGAGACATACATATTCACGTTGACACCCCTCCTGTCACTATGCAGCCGAGTTCCTACACCTTCTGGACTGCCTCAACCTAACACAACATGTTGATGTCCCCACACACATTAGGGGACAACCACTCGACCTTGTAATCACAAACTCTGCCCCCATTAGTAAACTATCAGTTTACGATCTAGGTGTGTCGGATCACAAGGCCATCTCAATGGAGCTGCCACTGCTGCTACCCCACACCAAACCAAAGCGTCAAATCCGTTTCAGAAATCTGAAAAACATCAACCCGGACACCATGACCTCGGATCTCCAGCATCTCTCCACAATAACTCCGACATCAGTAAATTAATCTGTGGATTTTTACAATAAATCTCTGAGCAGTCTCCTGGATCTCCACGCCCCTGTCAAAACCAGAACAGTCACTTTCTCATGCTCAGCCCCCTGGTACACCTGCGAGCTGAGGAAAATGAAGACAGCGGGGCGTGTCCTCGAGCGGCGCTTCAAGGCTTCAGGCCTCTCTGTTCACAGACAGGCATACCGGGACCACCAAAATGCCTACGAAAGTCCCTCAGAGACACACGGTCAAAATTCTACTCCACCATCATCAACAATAGCCCTGGCAACTCCAAGCTACTTTTTTCCACCATAAACCATCTCCTCAAACCTCAGACTCCACTACACAAAGACATCACAGAGGAGCAGTGTGATAATTTCATCACATTTTTCAGGAAAAAAGTAGAGACCATCCGCTCTCTCCTCTCAAACTCCGCTGCTCTGCCAGTCCTGACCGTCAACCCCCAGCCCGGACCTACCCAGCCTCTTTGCTGCTTCACTGACATCTCGCAGCATGAAGTTGAGGCCATCATCAAAAAGATGAAACCCTCCACCTGTGCCCTGGACCTCTTTCCCACAGCTTGGTTAAATCTAACATTGGTGCCATAAGTCCGCTGATCACTTCAGTGATAAACCACTCCATCCAGTCTGGTCATGTTCCATCGCCATTAAAAGCTGCTGTCATCAAACCACTCCTCAAAAAACCCACCTTAGACCCTGAAGTCCTTGCTAATTACAGACCCATCTCCAACCTGCCATTCCTATCTATCCAAGGTACTGGAGAAAGTAATTGCCATTCAGATCCAGGAACATCTCAAACTGAATAACCTCTTTGAAAAATTCCCGCCAGGGCCACAGTACAGAAACTGCCTTAGTCAGGGTGACCAATGACCTGCTGATGACAGCTGACACCGGATCTCCATCTCTCCTCATCCTACTGGATCTAACTGCAGCATTTGATACCGTCGACCATGACATTCTACTCCATCGTCTTCGCTCTACAATTGGAAGCTTTCTCATTTCTCTAATTCCCCTCCTCGACTCCCCTCCTCGACTCCTATCCTCGTGTCTTAGTCCCGCCCACAGCAGATGCGAGCGGAGGAGTCGAGGAGGGGAACCGAGGAGAGAGGAGGGGAAGCAGCAGGCGGTTAGAGAAATGAGAAATCCTCTCCTCTGAGCGGTCATTTTAAAGAGACGTCCATTAATGATGACAGGAGGCACAGCAGCACTCTGTCTGATGGACAGATGTGTTCATGACGACTTATATTTTACTTTTAATTCATTGACAGTGCAGTATAATGAGACAATAACAGGCTACAGATGCGGACATATACACACACACATATAATTTATTATATATTTATAATTTCAGAATCAAACAAGTATGAGAGCACTCTCATAATAACGTAACACTATCAGAGAATGGATATTGAGTGTATATTACTCCCTATAATACTGCTTACAAATGATCTGTCACTTAAAAATGTTATCAATTAGCAGCATAAAAGGGATAGAAAATATCTTTCCATGAAACATAGGACTGCAGTTTATTTGTATAGGAGTGACATTTTAAAGAGGGTTTCATAAGGTCATGAAAATCAGTTCAAGTGTTGTAAATCCACTTCCACATAAACAACAGCTCAGAAAAAGTGCATCTATTTGTATTACTTCCCTTGATGCTCTGCTGCCATGACTTCCTTCCTGTCTTGTCACTGAAACATATTCAGATTAAACTGAAGAGAGACACAGAGAGAGAGAGAGAGAGAGAGAGAGAGAGAGAGAGAGAGAGAGAGAGAGAGAGAGAACGGAACGAAAATGAGGAAAAAAATGATTATAAGACAATTAAAGGTGGAAGGACAGAGTTAACCTGCACCAAGGTTTTTAAACCCCAGAGTAAAAGGGGGGGGGGGGGGTTGAAAGGAGAGAGAGACATTAGGTGCTTTCACACCGGAGTACTTTTCCCAGTATAGTTCCGATAGTTCTTGAAAATTTGCGTTCACACCAAAAAAATCCGGAACTAGAATTTAGTTCATGAGAACCTTTTCACCCCCTTTTTAGTCCCTGCTAGAGAGCAGGTACTTTCATGGGAGAAAAAGGTTCCCATTTCTGATTGGCTGGGCGGATTGCAAACCACGCCCCGTAAAACTCGGAAAAGTTTTGTGAAGCCGCCATCGTATTTGCTGGCATTAGCATTATTAGCATTAGCCCAGCGCACCAACGGAGAGAGACTAACTTATGAGTGATAAGGAGGTGTCGGCGTTCTGGCAATTTACTCGGAAGGCTTCAGTTGAAGCTGCTGGGAGTCCTATCAGCTTCTACTGAAGCCAGTCCCCAACTCCGGGAATTTCCGGCCGGGGACTTCGGGTGGCAGTATACGCCGTGAAGTTGTTTGCGGCCTGCCAGTAAACCCAAAGCAGAAGAAGAAGAAGTGACGTCAGCGGCTTCATTTGCCTAATCCTCCCTCAGGGACTTATTCCGGTGTGAACGCGATCTGCTCTTTAGTTCATCATAAAGAGTTCTGATGAACTAAGTACTGGGAACGAAGTACGGCAAAGTACTTGGTGTGAAAGCGCCTATTTAGTAAAAGAAAGGAGAGAGAGAGAGAATTAACCTGCAATCAGGCCTCTATTTAGCTGCAGTCAGCCACAATCAACAGCCATATTAGCATTTAATTAGACGGAGACACAAACCACGGCCTGCGCTCTGCTCTGATTACTCTCCTGTGTGTGTGTGTGTGTGTGTGTGTGTGTGTGTGTGTGTGTTTGTGTGTGCGTGGGTGTGTGTGTGTGTGTTATTATTACATCCTATGTAATTCAAAAAGGGAAAGCGGAAAGCATAAGTCTTTAGATAAACAAGCTGCTGTTATACATTGAAACAAATAATTTTTGCCGACCATTTCCAAACCACTCTCACTCGCCACTTAGCTTCATTTCAGACTTACATGGTGTTGTAAAAATATCCCAGATGAAAAATGAAAAAGTCTCCATGTGTGCCCTCTTGTCTTTTCAAAGATTAAAAAGGTTTTACTGTTTTATGCACAATAACTACAGTGTAGTTGTTAGTACATAATGCAACATACAGTATAATTCAGACATTAATGAAACAGACATAAAATAGTGCGTATTGTTTATGATGCGTCTGATTCTCTTCCCGTGCTCTAATTAGCTCAAGCTGAACAGCCAATCAAAGTGATTTACTTTGCCCAATCCCCAACCACCAATTCAACATGCCCAATGGATGCTGGCTCAAAAAGTGCCGATGTTTTGCAGAAAACATCGGGACAAATGACCAACAGATGCTCATTGATGGCGCCACTTCGATATCCGATAATCAGCTTGGTGTGTCAGGGCCTTTAAACTCATTGCTGTTGACCTGAGGTTTAGAAGCACCTTAACCCTGAGGACATTAATGTGCTGTTTACATGAGAACGAAACGGGTTATATCTGCTACTTTTCTCTTTCGTATAGCCCGTTCGTTCACACGAGACCGTAACGGAACCGCGGAAACGGACCCCGCAAACGATAACGGGTCCCAAGGTGGATAGATCTGCAAACCGAACGCTCTGGGGGGCCAAACGGCCCAGTGTGTACGCCCTATGCCAGGGGTCGGCAACCCGCGGCTCTCGAGCCGCATGTGGCTCTTTAAGCCCTTTGCTCTGGCTCCCTTGAGTTTAGACATAAATAAGAAGGAAATTAAACTATTTAAATTTTGCTGCACGGTTGAAAATGTTTCGTATCTTGTATTTTGAGGTGATATTGTGACAAATAAAAAACAGAACGGTTTTAATTAGGTCAACTAAAATATGCGTCATATCCTGCTACGGTCCCGCGCCAGCGCCTTTTCTTGCAGGTGAATAACCTGACCCCCAGCTCGATGAGCGAACTATGGATAAATCAGAGAAAAGAAAAGTATCGGAGGAACACAGGATTTAATTCTGCGTGGTTAGAGTTATCTGCTTTCACAGGAAACGATGCTGGCTTACCGGTATGTTTGATATGTAGAGAGAAGTTGTCAAAGGTGCTGCAGCCTTTACGTATCGAGGAAAAAAACAGAAGAGAAAGACAGTTGACGATCTTCAGTCATAATTCAATCAGTTAACTCTTTTTAGGGTGCAGCTATATGTTGTGTTTATTTCAAAGTGGGTCAATTTTAATTGTATTTCTTTTCCTTCAAATGTGCAGAGGACTACCCAAGTGCTGTGTTTAATTTATTTTAAAGTAGGCCTGTGTATTTTTTTTTTTTATTCTCCTTATAAGAGTTCTTTGTTTCTTATTAGAGGTTAACAGTTTTATAAATAATAAATGAAAAAAAAAAAATGTAGTTTTTGTGTATGATATAACAATAAATACAACTTTATAAGCTATCAAATATGTTTTGCGGCTCCAGACAAAACAAATTGTTGGAAAAGGGGGAAAAATGACTCTTTGGTCAAAAGGTTGCAGACCCCTGCCCTATACGATCATTTCCTGATAACGATGAAGCCATAGCCCCACCTCTCCCTACCTTTGCTGCTCACTGCTGTAGCATGGTCAGTAGTTACTGCTACTGACCATGCTAAAGATGTTAGTGCAAAATCTACAGCTCCTCTACCACAACCATCAGCAACAAGTGGACATGGAGAATTACATGAACTACATGTTGCTAAATCCACCGCGGGGCATAAACAGAAGGGCAACCATGGCAACCATGCTCGGAGGTCTTCTTCGCTGCTTTTGGTGTATTTTGTGGCGGAAGTACAGCACCACTTACAGGCCTGGCATATGTACTACAGCGTCTCCAGCGCTTTTGAGCGGTCTCGTGTGAACGGACACGTTAATTGAGCCGAATGCGTGTGAACGGAATACTTTTTTGATATCGAATTCGGTTTGTTTGCGTTCCCGTGTAAATGGGGTCTAAGTCAATGTTTGGAGGGATTATCTCTGACACATGGAACTAATTGACTACAAACAAGGTGATTAAAGGTGATTTTAGTCGTTTGCACAGCAGTGTTTTCGCTGATTGTTACAGGCCAGACAACCCCATGAGGACAAATAACTTGTTAAAACAAAGACATGTGTCAAAGCTGCCGTGTAAAAATCAGATCCAATGTTTCGTTTTCTCAAATCCCTTCACTTTACTCTGTGTCTCGTGGTGCACAAAGCAACTATGTGAGAAGCAGCATGTGTAAATGGTATGCAAGATATTTTTCAAATGAGATGCCCTCCCAACGCTCTGGGTGAATGGTTTGGTTACTGCGAGTCTTGGATAAAAAATGGCCGTGATTTGCTGTGTAAATAATTACCAGGAGTGCTCTCAGCCAAGCAGACTATTTGGTCGTGTCCCAGCTGTTCCAACAAGGAAGGATTCTGCTGACCATGCTGCGGCCTTTTGTTCTCTCGAGTGTTTTCATACTGCTATTATGGAAATGTTGTGGAAGCAACAGCAGCACTTAAGATCTTAAAATCACAGTAAATAATGTCCTTATGGATGAATATTCCCTTTGCTCCTCTGGTAAACATTTGGTGTCGTGCCAGCCTCCCACCCACCGCTCTCTGTGCTGGCTGTTTGTCCCCTGCTGTCTCTAAGTTCCTGTTGCAGTACAAGCAGCACTTCTTTGCTGGAATAATACTGTACATTGTGTTATTTGATTTAACACAATTCCCGTTATCAATGGAAAAGATATCACTGTAATCTGGACCAAGACCATCAGACTCAGGAAACGTTTCATCCCAAAGGCTATAAGACCTCTTCATGAAGTTACTTATCAGAGTCTACAGTATTTAATGTACTACAGTATTATACATTATTTTTATCTTATGTTATCTTTTCTCTGCAACTTACTTGCACCATGATATGTAGTGTATTCATGTATTGCAGTATTCATCAAATCTATTTATTTTTATGTAAAGTTTATAGTTTATTTCATTGTTGGAAACGCCTTAAAGAGGCTCTATTCTGCTTTTTCCCCTCTCCTGTAGTGTGTTCTATAGGTTTTCAGTGCATGTAAATGGTCTGCAAAGGCTAAAATCCCTGTGTTCCCTCCGGAGGGAGTTTCTCTCCCACACACTCCCCCCCCCCCTGCCTGAAACGCCTCCATTGGACTCCTTTGTTTACTTCTATAACATAATGACATCACTAAGTAACACTCGCACTTCTATTGGCTAGCGCTCCAACATATTTGTATGTGAAAGGCTAAGGGGCGGGATATCTCTAAGTGGTTGACCAATCACAACAGAGCCGGCCAGCTAACCAATCAGAGCAGACTGGGCTCCGGTTTCAGACAGTGGGTGAAAAGAGGTGCTGCAGCACAGGGAGTATGAGAAAAATAAAGAGCTTTTTGAACATTAAAGCATGGAGACATGTCCCAGTAGAGACACTGAATACAAATATGGACCTGAGAATGAGCAGAATATGAAGATCGTCCTTTCCAAAACTACACTGTAGCTATTATGCATATGACCGTAAAACCTTTGAATCCTTTCTAAAATCTAGATTTTGACACAAAGTGTCTCAGTTAGACCACAGGCTAACGCAAAACATAGCTTCATTGATATTAGTGACACAAAAACACTTGCAATCCAAAATGCAAATCCCTGGGGAAATTGCCAGAAGTCCCCAGTGTGTTATTCTCCCTTGGTGGCCTTGTAAGATGGTTTATTGTTTTTATAATAATAGGATACCTGTGACCTACTTAATATTAAATCAAACTTGCACACACACACATTCTGATCAGAACCTGTTTTCTTTTTTCCAGAGATCCTTTATTCATACAGCATACCTTTATCCTCCATCCAGTGCTGCCGTTTTCAGACAGGATTAGTGTGACAGGAAATTAGAGGTAATGTAATGGCGCAATAATACCAGTGCACAGCAAAATGAATTACATCATCTGATGCTCCCCATTTGAGGAAATACTTGATACTACAGACAATCTAATCATAGTGACCCTGACATAACCATGCAGGTGTACACACACATGCAAACACACACACTTACAAAACACATGTGACTGCCCAGACCTAGAAACATATATCAATCTTAGTCTATGTTTTCTTTAATGTAATTGTGTTATCTGTTTAAAAGCACTGAGATGAACTGAGATACAATAAAATGAGTGTTGTTTTTTATATAAGTTGCATGCATGGCTATTGCCTTTAATGGAAATAGCGGAAAAAAGAGACAAAACCCAACAGAATTTACCAAATTGGGGACAAGACATGAAAGTCTGAATAGGTATATTTGTCTAAGAAGACATACCGTTGTTTCATATCTCATCCCTTTCGAAACTGACTCTTTAGACTCTACCGGTTGTAGTAAAATAATAAATGTGACTGAGATGAACACTGGCATTAAATTAAGACTCTGAATTTTATAGAGCATTGTTATTCAGTGAGCATGTGACATTTCAGAAGATAAAATCACTTACAGCAGCATGCATAGGTCCCACTCACACACACACACACACACACACACACACACTACCCCCCCAACAAACACACACACACACACACCAATGTGTTTCATCTGGTTAAATGCCACATTATCGACGAAAATGACACCTGCCATTCACCCATCAGTGATAACTGTATTGTAAATGTTAGCAGGGCTATAAGCAGGAATTAATTGAACTATAATTTCTTATATGTATTATAACTGTTGACGAAAATAATATTATTTCTGTCATCCAGTCATTGTTTCATCCCTATATGGCAGTATCATTTTAATACATGTTGTAAACAAAACACAGACTATGTGTCAAAACCACGGAGTCACACTGGATCAATCATTTACCAATTTAACATACAACATTTAGGGTAATGGAAAAATCAGCGGAGATAAATACTCAAGTAAGCATAAAAAGAACACAATTATTTAATTATATTATATGTATATATTATAACCCAAGTTTTTGATGTAACTATGATCCTATGTGCTCATTATGCTTAATTTAGCTTGAAATGTAAAAATAGCTGTCGTACATTCAGTCGTCTTTTGTGGTCGTGCCCTAAAAATATAACTCTTTGGTTGTCAGTTCAAGGCAATTGAGTATTTGGGATGGATATACCTTTAAACTTTTAAACCGCTTTGTATGCTTCACTTTTCATAATATTACAAAATGGTAGGATGAAGAACCGCCCTGATATGTTATCAGAGTTTGTTTGTTTTGTGCCGACGTCTAGATTAGAATATCCTTTATCCATCCCAAATTGGGAATATTTTGTCACAGCAGGCATTACAAATTAGTTAAAAATAATAAAATAGACTGAATTACAAATAGAATTAAAAATCAAAAATGTATTCACATTTTTTTTTTGTGATTTGTTGCCATGTTTTCTCTTAATTGTGAGTCTTTGTAGTGTATCGTTTTATATAAATCTTGAAACACAAAATAATAATTAAATACAGAAAATTTGCCTTGATTCTCCAGGTATGATGCATGCAGTTAGACGAGCCTTTGATTACAGCCAAAAACGAGTGTAAAAAAGAGTGTATTATGTGCACCAGCTTCAATAGCTTTCTATAACAACAAACAAACAAACATAAGTGTTCTGTAAAAAAAAGGTTATAAACTAACAGTTAAGCGCCATCTAAAAACAGTTTGGAACATGGGAAAAAGGGGAGTAGCCCCAAGCAGGGCTCCATATTGGCCTCCATGAAAAGCGCACAAAAAGTTAACAAACTGAATACACACTGGGTCAAAAATGTTAAATTTGACATA
>CM062265.1:34697069-34859569 GCA_031216635.1 Dissostichus eleginoides | reverse complement strand
CCAGTGAACACAGTCAACGACAAACAAGGATCTAACAAAGACAGACAGAAAAACCAGGACTTAAATACACACAGGACTAATCAAAGAAACAAGAGACAGGTGAGGAGGGAGGAGAAAACACAGGGGCACAAGGTGAACACAATCAGGAAAACAAGTAGGAGGGAACACAGAGACAGGAAACCAAAGACAGATCTAGACAAGACAAAACACAACGCAGACAGATCGTGACAGTTTCAAATAGTGGATCTGGATGCCCATTATAACATTTGGGGGAAAATTGTTTCTGGACAGGTTTGAGTTTTTGGGTTATGTAATGTATGAAGAAGTGCTGCTCTGTTTGCACAGCAGTTCCTCCCAATCGGCGTAATCTCTCCACTTTCGGCAGCCATGTTTTCTTATGCCTGCCTGTATATGGCAAACTACGGCACTCAATCTGTACTTTGTCAACACGTTTCTGTGTTTAACATCTGTGGTCAGGTAGATCAACCTTTCCCACACCAGACATGTCAGAAATTCATGAGTCAAAGCCTAGAGAGGGAACAAGGTGTTAAAGTTATTTTCCTCTATTATAATATATGACCACAGATGTGACGACTAAAGCAATTAAAGCAGAGCAGAGAATTCTCCTTACATTTCCTCTAGCTGACAGAACTTTAGGGTACCGATTCAGAACGGCGAGAATCCCGATGGTACACTAGCTTTCAGTTAGCTTTCAGTTTGTTGTGTCTCGTCAAATGTGTTAGTAATGTTTATGTATTTTGTCTGTCATTTCCTGTTTTATTTTCTATTTCAAGGTTCAAGGTTCTTTATTTGTCATACGAACATAGCTACAGAGTAGTTATGTCGATGAAAATCTAAAAAAAAGAACCATTCATTCACCTTTTTTTATTTAAATATACGAATATCCGAATAACGAAATTGAAACCCGAATAGTACTCCAACGATCGAATATTCGGATATTCGGATATTCGGGTACAGCCCTACAAACTTCACGATGGTGTTGGAGCTGTGTATGGCCACGCAGTCGTGAGTGAACAGGGAGTAGAGGAGAGGGCTGAGCACGCAGCCTTGAGGGGCTCCGGTGTTGAGGATCAGGGTGGAGGATGTGATGTTTCCCACCCGCACTGCCTGGGGTCTGCCCGTCAGGAAGTTCAGGATCCAGTCACAGAGGGCGCTGTTGAGCCCGAGGTCTCTGAGCTTGATGACCAGCTTGGAGGGCACAATGGTATTGAAGGCTGAACTGTAGTCAATGAACAGCATTCTCACATATGTGTTCCTCTGGTCCAGGTGTGAGAGGGCAGTGTGGATGGTGAGGGCTATGGCGTCATCTGTGGACCTGTTTGCTCTGTAGGCAAACTGCAGGGGTCCAGAGAGTCAGGGGGGGGAGGAGGTGATGAAGGTTTTGACTAACCGCTCAAAGTACTTCATTATGATGGAGGCGAGTGCTACTGGGCGGTAGTCATTGAGGCTGGTGATTTTTGTCTTTTTGGGGACAGGAACGATGGTGGAGTGTTTAAAACATGTGGGGACTACAGACTGCAGCAGGGACCTGTTTAAGATGTCTGTGAACACCTCTGCCAGCTGAACTGCACACACCCTGAGAACACGGCCAGGGATGCCATCAGGTCCAGGAGCCTTGTGTGGGTTAACCCTTCTAAAGGATTTACACACAATGGGCTCCTGATCCTTCCCCAGCCTGGCTGCTCTCAAATCGTGCAAAAAAACTGTTCAGCTCATCTGGGAGACACTCCTGCAGCACCCCCCGCTGCTCCTTTGTAGTCTGTCTTGTTCATTTACCTCTTGTCTTTCATTTCAGGCCCTGTTTTCTTCCTCCCCCTGTGTGTTTTTCCCGCCATCATCAGTGTCTGCCCCGCCTGTTCCCACTCACCTCATGTTTAAATAGTCCTGTCTCTCCCCTGTCCTGTGTCAGTTCGTCTTGTTTGTTTCCCCGAATGGTCGTGCCAAGCCTCAGCTCTGAAAGGATCGCTTTTCACTCATGTCAGGTTTTGTTATTTGGTTTATTTTTTGTTGGCTTAAGTTTTTATTAAGTCCTCTTTTTGTTATGCTAGTTGTTTCCTCCTTGTGAGTGCCTTTTGTTATTTCCACCACCTACTCTGTTAAGAGGGATTACCTGCACTGAGAAAAATAAATATACCTTTTTTATATTCAAGACTTTGTCTCTGGGTCGTGCATTTGGGTTCATCAGTTTGTGTCGAGGTCCTGACACAGTTAGCTTAACTATTTCACGCGCTTTATACATATTTGGTTTTTCTTTTGATATTAACGGGCAATTTTCAGTAGAAACAGGTGGGTTTTCAGTCTGAGGTTCCTGCAGTCCAGACATCAATGAGGAGTTTGAGCCAACATTTTGGAGCCAGGATTTCAAACAGCCTGGGTTATTTTTGGTTTACCTGGGTCAAACTTGAAGTATGGAAAAAGAAGCGCTGCAGGCGAGTCCATTAAAAAACACCAGTTCTTATTTCTAAACAGCGTTAACGCAGAGATCTCAAAGTGAAACCGGGGCTCCTGATCAATCATTACACATTTAGTTCATGAGTTCACAAACAGCAGGAGGTGTGTGTGACTTGAAACCTTGCCTGGGGATGTTACACCTCACAAGGGAAATAAAAACTCTGTGGAGCATTAACAAACGTGTAGCTCTCAAAGTCATTCTTATTCAATTTAATCCGTCTATGGATACGATGGACTTCCATAAATAGTTGATGTAATACAATAACTGAATGATAATTATGGTGTCACCTTTTAAGAGGCAACATATACAATTCAAAAGTACATTGTGGCAAATAAATCTGGCAAAACAGGAATTGTTTTGTTGCTCATGAAATAATAAAGCATTGAAAGCGTTTAATTCCTCCCCTTGAACAGAAATGTGGACCCTGAAAATGTCCACATGTTGTTGTGAAGAGTAGGCACCTAAGTGTTTTTGGAGGGCCTGGGGTGGAGGGTTGGAGCGAATACAATACATTTGATCTAATATTGCTGTTCCATAATAAATGCCTACACCAATGGAGAGCTATTATTGTGAAAAAACAGCATCGGAAAAGGAGATTTGAAATGGCAATAAAAAAACTTTGAAATCATCAATTGGCAAGCAGTCCATTCTGATCCTTGAAATATTTTATTTTTTGAATACCCCCTGACCAGTGCAATACATTTTTGCAGAAAAAGTGGATCAGAGCTCAATAGAGTACTGCGCCATCAGTGTCTGAAACAACCATCTTGGGAGAGAAAATCAGACAGCATTGTAGGTGTATTTAATTGTGTGTATTTGATAGGTTGCCCCGACAAATTCAATGACAAACATGGGCTTCCTTTTCCATTTATTTCCTCCTGTGTTCAGTTGCTATTGCAGCTGCATTTCAACCTATCAAATCTATATATCTTTTTACTTTAATCTGACGTTCAATATCGGAAATGTGGCTTCCTGGTTGAACTGAAATAACATTTTGATGACCTTAATTGTAATTGTTGGAGTCAACAATTGAATTGAAAAAAGGGAGTTTGTATATAAAATGGCAGTTTTATTAAAGGGTATTATAATGTCATTATGTTTGTTGAAATAAAAAATAAATAACTGCATACCCCTGTAGTACTCCAAATTCCCCCGTGGGTCACACATTTCCTCTTTTAAGAAACACTGATCTATTCGTTCATTGTGAGTCCCTGCATAACTTTATTTTACTCTCTATCCATTTATTCCTCTCCTCTTACCTGACCTCCTCTTTCCTTCCTCCCCATGTCTCTGCCATGTTATTTACTCCATGTTGAGACTTCTTCCCCTCTGTGTTTCTAAGTCTTGTTTTCTGTGAAGCACGGAGAGCAGAGGGAGGAGAGGCTGTGTAATCAACGGTGATTCAGAATACTCCATTCATCTCCCTGCTCCCATAGATAGAAGCCATAGGGGACTCACACACACACACACACACACAGGCACACACACACACATGCACACACACACACACACACACAGACACACACACACACACACACACACACACACTTGCAGAAACACATCATTAAAACAACCACACTGCACAGTGTTACAATTATACATGTAGTAAAGGAAAGGAAATGTGCAGTGAAACGCACTTTCAATGAATTATTGTGTAACACACAGTGAATGCACAGACTTTGTGAATGGCTTTTGATTGCATTAAATTGTTTATAATTTCCACAACCTAAAATACGAATCCTGAACCCTCAATTGTAATGGGGAAGCATAACTATATCTATTAAAAATAACACAAGTTTTGCTGACATAACTTGAAATGTAGAAGAAAAACATTTGTTTTAATTGTAGATTGCATTTTGTATAAAGTTGTTTTACTTATCTAAAGACTATATATTTAAGAAATTCTGCTACTGCTTTTACATCATCTATTTTATTCTACTGTTCATTAACGCATCATGTTCAATTGGTCACAAGACTAAGTGAGTCTGCAGCCATGCTAACGGCTTTCTGAGGCTAAAGCTAAATGCTAACATCAGCAAGCTATACTGCTAACTAGACCGAAATGTCTTGCTTCTGTAAAGCAAGAATAATGTAAGCATGCAAACATTTTCCATTTTGTACAAAACACAACACAGTTCAGGCTGATGGCAATGTAATTTACTGGTGCAACTATTACATCATAAAATGTATTATGTCTCTAATGTAAAATAAGTTAGCATGAATTGAGAAGGTTTTATAAAAACTTGCCCTTTCCATACAGGTTTTCTAATGTAATACTAAATAATAAAAGAATATGTAAATGCAAACACTGCTAGTCACAAGTATAAGTTGCTTCTGCGACAATGTATTGATTTTACAAAATTAGTTTGAAGAGAAAATTGAAAATCTATCCACAGATGATAATGCAATGCTTCAACACACAGGGTACTTAGCTTTCTCATTATCATTAGCTTTCTCCGCAACGATTTATCTTTATTTTGAATGTTTTATATTTAACAGTTTATTTTTATTTATAGTCAGTTAATCTGAGTTTGGCTGAGAGGATATTGTACTTAAAGATTCCGAGCCTTCAGAATCTGTTTGCTAAACATTTTAACAATAATCCTGCGTTGTCAGTCTGATTAGTTCATTTATTTATTTTTGCAGTAGTGTAACGTTCCAGGTGTTAAGGCTTCAAAGATACTTCTGTGTAACAAGAACTCAGGAACTTTAGTACTTTTTGGAGCGTCACAGACAGCGCCTCCGTTTATTATTGTAGAGTCCCACCACACTCTCCTTCACAACTTCAGGAAAGACTGCGCATGCTCAAAACACATGACCTCTCAATCCAATGCTTACATGCGTCCCTCCTTACTGAAATAAATGTCCTCATTTCCACACACATGGTGAGAACACAACAAAGCATAAAAAAACAATACAACAACGAAAAACCTCAAAACTTAACAAAATTACACAATACCCTGCAGAACAATACATGTACGCATGATATAAAAACAAATAAAAAAATCTTTGAATAAAAACAATGACAAACAAAACACAATTATGCAGCATAGAATACACAGGAGAAAAAGAAGCACACAGGCATGTAAACACCAGTCATTCAGCCCATAACAAAGTCCATAAAGCGGACAGGAGGCCGCGCTAACCTCCCAGCTCGAGACAACGTCGGTGCGGCTTGTTCGAGCTCAGGGGAATCACCAGCCCCAGAACATGTCCCAGGATCACAGTCACTTTCCCCATCGGAAAACCTCAAGCGTCCAGAGCTCTGTGGGGAGACTGCATTCTGCAACGGAAGAGGCTGAGAAAGGTTTAAGAGAGACCTTGATGGTCCCTCCAAGGGAAAGTCTACCGGCAGGTTGTATCGCCGTAGCCTGTCATAATGGACAGGTTGGAGAGAGGCCTCATCCCCAAACGGGCTACTTAGTTGGTACGTGACCCCCACTTCATCACCCCTGTCCATTCGCCTCTGCACCAGATAAGGCCCCTTCCAGTGGGAGCTTACGGTGGCTCTCAGTGGGATCATTTAACCACACCAAATCCCCAACTTCATACTGGTCGTGCCTCACTCTGGCGTCATAGTACGACTTCTGTTTGCTGCTTGCAGCAAAATTGTTATCCCTTGTCTGATCAAACGTCGCGTCCAAGCGTCTGAGAAGGGAACCAGCAAAGTCTTCCCGGGGACCCTGCACCAGATCATCCCGCTTTGGACCCAGTAAAACATCCACAGGAGTCCTGGCCTCCCTGCCATGCGTGAGAAAATTCGGCGTGAAGCCTGTGCTGGAATGTACACTGGTATTGTACGCAAACGCGACCTGTGACAGAAAAGAGTCCCACTCCCCCTCACATGATAGAAGAGATTTCGCCAACTGATCGATAAGTGTCCTCTTAAACCTCTCTACCATGCCATCAGACTTCGGATTGTAAGGCGTGGTGTGCGTCTTCTTCACACCTAACATGCCGCACAAATGCCTCACAACATCTGATTCGAACTGTCTGCCCATATCAGTGTGCAGAGTTTCCATTACCCAATGCTCCAAGATGTAGTCCTGGAAGAGACACTCCGCGACCGTGGGGGCTTTTTGATCGGGGATGGCATACAAATTTTGTGAAATAGTCCTCAACAACCAACACATACCGGTTGCCTTTTGATGTGACCGGCAACTCCAGTATGTCAGCCGCCACACGCTGGAAAGGTCTAACTGCTTGCGAAGTTGTCATAGGGGCATGGCGTTTAGGGACCGGGGACTTCCTTCTCTGACAGGCATAACATTGGTCACACCTTGATCGAATGTCACTGTGCATAGAGGGCCAATAGCACACACTTCTTGCACGTGCCAAAACGCGTTCATACGCCAGGTGAGCAGTCAGTGGAGCACCATGCAAGTGTCCCAGGACCTCTGGAACTAAGACAGCAGGAACAACAACCTGAGTAGACTGCCCTGCCTCAGACAGCCAAACAACTCTACATAAAAGTCCCTCCACAAAAGTCAGCCGGGGAAACTCATGCCAAAGTCTCTTCACACCCAGACTAGCATCTTTTAACCTCCATCTAGGGGGCCGTTGGCCATGCTCCAGCCAGGCCAAAACGTGTCCGATGTCTGCATCCTTTTGCTGGAGCTCCCTAATACCGGAGCAATCATGTGACAGAGTGAAGATTAGGGTCTGGTCCACTGACGACCCCGAGTCAGGAGAAGGAGGGCCTGAAATCAGTCCCTGGGCTTGGGCCGTGGCAGGAGTCCCCACAGCACACACATCACTAGGACCACTGTCCCCAGCGCTAGGGAGAATTTTACTCAAGGGAGCGGGTGTGGCATCGAGACTGCCTGAGTCTCCAAAGCTTCAGGGGTGTCAGGCCTGCGTGAAAGGGCATCTGCATTTGTGTGTTTGGCCCCACTCTTGTGCACAATCACCCAGTCGTATGGGTCCAGCTCCAGAGCCCAACGGCTACGACACCCCGTCCTGTCATTGTCAACTTGAAGTCATCGCAGACCCAGCAAAGGTTGGTGATCTGTGATAATTGTGAAGGGGAGAAGACCCAAGTAATGCCTGAAATTACGCACTGCCCACACTATCGCCCACAGCTCCCTGTTGTAGGTAGACCAACGCCGTTCAGCTGCTGTGAGGGAGCGACTAGGCCACCACTCTCTCCAGGCCATCCACTTCTTGTGACAGCACAGCCCCCACAGCAATCTGCGAAGCATCTGTACACAGCACAAAACTCTTGGTGAAGTCCGGGTGACACATGATAGGTTCGGCACAAAGTCCATCCCGCAAAAACTCAAATGCCCCCTGGCAATCCGCTGTCCACTGAAAAGGGACATCCTTTCCCGTCAGATGGTTGAGGGGGGCAGCACGCTGGGCAAAACTCCTCACAAACCTTCTATAATAAGAGCAGAGACCCAGTCACGACTCTCTGAGCCAGAGCCTACTGCCAAGGAACCAGAGGCAATCCTTCCACTAAAGTGTGTGGTTTGGGCGGTCTCCTGGCAGATAGAAAATTATGTGAAGCAGGCTAATGTTGTGAGCCCAGCACCTAGTGGGTGTCCGAATAATCGTCTGTTTGTGTCATTACGCTCCAAGGTAATTCACTGGGCTCACACCTCTAAGCTCACATGTCATCCAGGTATCCGGCGAACGATGTTAACCATAAAACAGCGTTTCTGGTGGCCAGCCATGGTAAAGGAGGTGACGGAATACGTGGCTGCCTGTCCCATGTGTGCCCGTAACAAGACCTCATCCCTGGCTCCGATGGGTTTACTTCAGCCTCTGCCCAAGCCCCAACGCCCTTGGTCCCATATCTCGCTGGACTTTGTCACCGGAATACCACCTTCTAAGAGTAACACTGCCGTCCTGACGGTAGTAGACCGTTTCACCAAAAGGGTTCACTTTATCCCTCTGCTTAAAGTGGTTGTGACACCATCCCACCTACTGTTGTGCAATGCAATGTTGGGCTACTAGTCATCTCGACCATCAGTTTAAAAATGAATTTGCGATACCGTATTGATAAATATCAATAATTTCGAATATCGCGGGAAAAGTCCATCACTCAGTTTCCTTTTTCGGGACGAAGGCGGAAGTGCGTCACAAAGGGCCATATTTATTCTGCTCCCATTGAGCCAGACAGGGACAGAAGGGATTTGTCACGCGTAGAGATGGTTCGACGATGCGTTGTGTCTGGCTGTTCCAATACAGCAAATGAGGAACTTAACATCAGCATACATAGCTTTCCAACGGATGTCAAGCGTCAGCGCACATGGGAGAAAAACGTGCCGAACACAAGGGCTGGCTGGTCTGTGATGAACCCCACATCGACCTACATATGCAGCGCCCACTTTCTGGCCGAGAATTTCGAGGAAAGGCCTTTGTTGATGGCTGAAACTGGGATTGATTTTTCGCGAAGACAGATTCTGAAGCCGTCAGCAGTGCCTACTCTCTTTCCCACGCCTTCCCAAATCCGTAAAGGCTGCAAAGACTTCGCCAACCCCCCAGCTAAACGCCCCCGAAGTGTCTACTTCGAGCAACAAGAGAAAACTCAGGTAAGAACAACAACCTTTAAACGTGATGTGTTTTTTAGGATACTCTGTGTGTGTTTGTGTGTATGTGTGTGTGTGTGTGTGTGTGTGTGTGCGTGTGTGCGTGTGTGCGCGAGGGAGGGAAAGAGTCGGGGGGGTTGTCGTCTCCACTGTCCGACTCGGAGTTAATTTCATCCGATTCAGAGGCATATGGTTCGAATCTGTAGGGCATATAGTCAATATCGTCTACGAGGCTATCACTATCAGATGCTTCATCCTCATATGAGCTCTCAGACACATTCAAAATTAAACTACAATCGCAGTCGGAGCTTGCTGCTGTGTGCGCCATCGTTTGTTTGCATACAGATACTGGACTCCGGAAGCGTTCGTCTTCCCTCTGTGACGCGGCACACCTTTTCGCGGGAGTTTAAGAATCCCAGAGCAGACCCAGAGAAGATCCAGAATATGGTCACATTGAAGGGCAGATTAACGGTTATCAAAGTACAAGTTTTCAAAAATCACTTCAGTAACGGTTTCAAGGGGACATTATTTACTGAAATTAATGGTTTGGATGATGGGGGAAAACCGTGTCACAACCACTTTAAACTTCCCTCTGCCAAGAAAACGGCAGAGGTCATACTCCCACAATACTCTTCCCTTGGCTTCTACAGGCCTCTCCCCCTTCCAGTACGCCTATGGATATCAACCCCCGCTGTTCCCAGCCAACGAGGAGGAGGTCAGAGTCCCGTCTGCGCACGCCATGGTTCGACGTTATCGAAAGGTCTGGGCCGGAGCTCGGCAGGCACTCCTTCGGACATCCGCTAGGACAGTGGTTCTCAAAGTGGGGGGGGGCGCCCCCCCTGGGGGACGCAGAAGCATGACAGGGGGGGGGCGCGAGAGACCAGGAGGAAAAATGGTTATTAAAAAAAAAAAAGAAAGAAAAAGATTTAAAAAAAAAAATCATAATTTCAAAAACGGTTGATTCGAAAATAATATTATACAGTACAGTACTATTACGTCTGGGTCTCTGTGTTTCATTAAAGCTCGGCTCTGTGTGTGTGTGGAACGAGCCATTTTGTGTGCGTGCGCAAGCGAGAGAGAGAGAGAGCACACCGGTACCGGAGATCGTTGTTGTTAGCTTCTGGTGCTAGCGAGCTACGCTAACGGATATAAGGTTTAAGTTTTTTCAGCAACAAAGTGGAGGAGAGTCCTCTCCTGTCAGAGTGAGAGACTCAGTGAGCTTAAGGACTCTCTCAGTGTTCAGATAGTTAACTTTAGTCTAAGTTATCTCAGTGGGTCTCAAACGTTTTGGTCACCATTAATGTAAACAATTATTTCCGAGGCACACGTTTATATGATCATTATAGTTATAAAAAAATAAGAGAATAAATGAAAAGCAGGTATGATATGACAGTAAAAAAAGAATAAAGTTTAAAAGGGTGATTTTTAAAATATCCATAAAGAAAAAGTAAATCTGTTTACAGTTCTGTTTCATATGGGTGTTGAGAGAAGTATCCATAGATCTCTTAATTTTGCTCTCAAAGTGCACCAGATTGATGCTTTTAACTTCAATATTTAAAAAGAAATCTTCCCGGGGGAGCTTGCCCCTATGTGAGGTCCACACACCACCTATAAAAATAGCACTTTACCCCTGCTTACACCTATATGCCGTGAGCTGATTATCGAGCCTTCATTGTAACAGTCGCGGGTACATTGTGTATTTGCGTGGGGAGTGTTGCACTAGAAAATTCAGCTGTAGCGACCGGTACATTAATGGGAAACCCTACATGTTTGAGCACCCTCTATGAAACGTCAAGCTACCCCACAGCACCCCCAAAATCAATCTCTGGCGCTGCCACTGAGCCTGATTATTTGTGTTGGGGGGGCCCGACTTTTTTTTTCTCCAAAGGGGGGGCCTGAGAACCACTGCGCTAGGATGAAGGCAGGGGCAGATCGGTCCCGCCATGCGGCTCCCGTCTACAAACCGGGTCAGCGAGTCTGGTTATCCACTAAGGACTTACCCCTACATGTTCATTCCAGGAAGTTGGCACCAAGGTTCGTGGGTCCTTTACCAGTTCAGAACATTATTAATCCTGTCTCGGTGCGTCTCCGACTCCCAGATCTCTCAAGGTCCACCCCACGTTCCACATCAGCAAGATCAAGCCTGTTCAGGAGAGCGCCCTGGTTCCAAGGCCCCTCCACCACCCCGGATCATCGACGGGGGCCCGGTATACACGGTCAAGAAGCTACTAGCGGTCCGGAAACGGGGCCGAGGACATCAATACCTGGTCGAATGGGAGGGATACGGTCATGAGGAACGCTTATGGGTAGCTCCTGCACTAATCATTGATAAAACTCTGATCAGGGACTTCCACGATCATCTTCCTGATCAGCCTGGTCTGTCAGGAGTCGTCCCTAGAGGGGGGGGTACTGTTGTGTCTCGTCAAATGTGTTAGTTATGTTTATGTATTATGACTGTCATTTCATGTTTTTTCACGTCTGGTCATGTCTGTTTATTTAAGGTAATTTCATCTCTAGTCAGTCTCTGTGTTTATTGTCATGTCTCGTTTTCCATTTCCTGTTTTATTTTGTACTTACCTCTTGTCTTTTATTTCAGGCCCTGATGACTACGTTCCCTCCATTCATGGATCACCAGGTGGTTCCCCCATCATCTCTCCCCTCCGGACGGAGGAGACAGATATGGGTCCCGGCGTCGGTCCTTCTCTCCGCCGCCACGGAGAGCCGAACCTCACAGCGTTCTTTTGGAGATCAGTTTGTCGCCCGACAGACCGACCGCATACACCAGTGTGCGTTCCAGGCGTCAGCGGCGGCAAACAACATAGCGTTGCTGTCCAATGCCATGGTGGAAATGTCCGAGCAGTCTAAAACCATGTCCTCAGTGGAGGCTGAGGAGATTGGTAAGGCGGCCAGCACTGCACTTACCCTGTGCGCGTCAGTCGCAGTCTCGCAGGCGCGGATTGCGGCGTGGGCGACGCAGGTCCACCGGTACCTCTGGCTACAGCAGGGGTCTATACCGGAAGGTGCAGGGAAAGATTTAGTTGAGGCTCCAATCGGTCCAGACGGACTGTTCGGTCCCCAGTTCCACACCATGGTGGAGGCTATGAAGTCTGCGTCAGAACAGGCAGACGACATAAGACGTCACGTCGGCTGGCTTCAGGACAAATGTCCCCAGCGACAGCAGCGACAGCAGCGACAGCAACAACAGCACCCGGAGCAGTCTCAGCGGGGGCAACGCGGGCGGGGGCAACGCGGGCAGCGGCGAGATCAGCAAAGGCGTCAGAATCGCCCTTCTGCAGCTGCAGGGGCACCGTCCCAAGTCTCCGCTCCTCCGCCGCAGAGACAGGATCTGCAGGCGACGAGTCGGAGGGGAACGAAGAACCCCCGCTCCTGGTCTGCTCCTCCGAGAGAGCCTCCGAGGAAGCAGAACCGAAGATGACTTTTTGGGGGGGTTATGTGGGAAGAAAGAATTAAGAATAAAAATGATTCAAATTCCAACAGTGTGTCTGTAGCAACTGTTTCTCACATGTCCCCCACACTAGTCAGGCCGGCTGCCGTTAATCTATCGGTTAATAGGCAGCAGGACTTGTTGCATAACCCAGCTGTTTTTAACTTGTCGGTTAACAGACAAAGGGGCTCGCCGTTCGAGCCGGCTGTTTCTGATCGGTCGGTTAGCAGGCAGCAAGGCTCGCTGTATAAGCCGGCTGTATTTAACCAGTCGGTTAATAGACAGCAGGGCTTGACGTTTAAATCGGCTACTTCTATCCTTTTGGGTAGCATGCAGCGTGGTTTTTTCTCTGTCCAAGTTGTGCCTACACACGGTCGTAATAAACCTAGCGCGGTTATTACGCACGGTGTGAATAGCACTGCACACACCTCCGCGAGTTTGAGCGTGAACACGCCTCAGGGTCCTGTTTATGAGCCTTCTCCAAAACAGAGACAGGATGAGAGCTGGTGTGAGATGCAGCGTGTGGAGACCCCTTCACAGCCCTTTCGGGCGGGGCCCCCCTTGGGTTGCTTCACAGGCAACAGCGGCAAGGGCTCTGGCATGGCTCGTCACCATGACTACCACAGCACACCAAGAACAGGTACGCCCGCTCTCCGAGCGGTGCTCAGAGTGGCGGCGACTATGTTTGATGGACGGATGGATGAGCAGGCTGATCAGCAGAGGGTACTCTCTGCAGTTTGCCTCACCCCCCCCCCCGCAGTTCGAGGGGATTCAGGAAACACTCCTGTCATCCCAAGAACAGTGTCTTGCGCTCCAGTCAGAGCTGCAGGAACTCCTGTTAAAGCAGGGGTAGGGAACCTCCGCAGGCCGTAAACAGGTATAAAATACTATATGACAGTAAAAAAAAAGTTGTTATTAATTAAGCCCTGAGGCCCCCCCACAAGGGGCCCCCCCAACGTTTTTTTTTCGAGACTGTGTCTCAGGGCTTCTTAACATTTATGAAACTATTAATGTTCCATACCCTTTTAATGGGAATAAACTCCGATAACTGACAATATGAACCATTTTTAGCTAAAAGAAACACAAGAGTAATACCAAGCCTTTGAATTAGCCTTGAGCGAAAAAATGCTAAGTAGAAATGCCCTTATTACTTATCTTAACTGCACAAACAAGATATCGACTAGCAAGCTGAGATTCCACAGATTCCATACATGTAATGTCATCACTGTACGACCCCGAATTCGCGGAGCTATCAGCCAGAAAAGAAAAAAAACAACATCCGGTTTCAAAACCATAACAATAATTAAGCCTTACCTTTTTTTATTTGTGATCAAAAGTTGGGTTCAACGGAATAAAAACGCTGCTCAAGGTTAATCCAGTGTCTCTGTGTCACGTAGAATTTTTTTACTGATAATCCATCATCATATTTATGGCAATATACTGGGTATAAAGTTTTGCAGTCCAGGGCTGTACTTTCAGATATGCTTCGTTTGTATCTCTATGATGTCCGCAGATGTAATGTTTACGTGGATTTGGGAACTGCCCATCGATTCTATTGGATCGAATGGTTAAGAAAAAGTGTAAATCACCCAAATCGACCAATGGGTTCCAGAGATATGGTCCTGCGTAAAGTATAAAGAATGCCAGCCAGCGTCAGCACATTACGCAGCAGACTCTACGCAGTGTTTACTACGTAAGGAAGCAGGAATTGCAGCAGGACCCAGATCGCGCGGAGCACAGACCGGACAGCAGATAACAGAGCAGATTACAAGATTTGCGTTTAGGACTTTTTCTATACTTTGACTTTTGTCAAATAATGGCTCGCAGGAAAGAGACTTTTAATACTTTACAGGCAGTGGAAATTCTGACTAAAATATTGTAACATTGTAAATGTTTGAAATAAATCTGCTCCAGTTGGAGTCAAACTTCATTTTGTATGTTTCTTTTTTTTATTTCTTTTTTTTTTTACAACAGTTGTATTTGGATGGAATGAATACCTATAGTGATAATTCAAAGTAATAAAATGATTTTTACAGTGAAAAAGGTCAAATGGAACTGATGGTTCCCAAATTATCCAGAGGTGAGTCCGCCTGGACTTTATTTTTCTAAACCGCTCTAAAAAGGTCAGATTTCACTTTTTTTGCATCAATCTTGATACAGGGTACTTATTATATGTTATAATTTGGATTCCTAAAGCTTTTAGTCTGCTAACCCATCATTCAAGGGTGGTTTTCACTATAAGTAATGGGTTTTTTTAGGCGGAGATTAGAATTGACATGTTTTTACTATGTTCAATCTGAATTTACTTTAAAATAAAAAAATCTATATTGATTCTGACACTTCTACATCCAACTCACAGATGTAACCTTGCTTTGAGAAAAAAGATTATTAATTTACCCCTTTTAGAAGTGAAGATATATCATTTGTTGTGTTAGTGGCATTTTCAAGCCTGAAACCTGAAAAACAGGCTCAGGGTTTAAGAGGTTAAAGAGAACAATTTCCAGGGTTCCTCAAGGGGAAGAAAATCGGGGTTTTTACTCCCGTTGTTTTCTTATCCCGAAAAAGACCGGGGGGATGAGACCCATCCTCGATCTGTCAGCATTCAACAGGGTTATAATGAAAAGACCTTTTCATATGCTGAAAATCAAACAGGTACTGGAGTGTGTTCACCAGGGAGATTGGTTCACCTCTATAGACCTGAAGGATGCTTACTTCCACATAACCATCATCCCGAAACACAGGAAATTCCTGCGTTTCTCATTCCAGGGAATATCGTACAAGTTCAATCGACTGCCGTTCGGATATTCCCTGGCTCCACGCACTTTTTCAAAGTGTGTGGAGACGGCTCTGGAGCCGCTACACAGAGGAGGGATGAGAGTGTTATTTTATCTGGACGACCTGCTGTTGCTGGCTTGCTCCAGGGAGGAAGCTGCTTTACAGACGGTACAACTCGTATCTCATCTGTCAAGCCTGGGTTTCATCATCAATTGGAAGAAGAGCTGTCCTCTTCCCTCCCAGGTTATCATTTATCTGGGAGTGGAATTCAACTCAGCCCGCATGAGAGCACGACTCTCACAGCGGAGAGTGGAGAATCTGACAGCTCTCCTCCGGCGCGTCACACCCCGCAGGGTGGTGACAGCCCTCTCCGTGATGCAGCTGTTAGGCATGATGTCAGCTGGTCACGTGGTGATCCCCCTGGGTCTCCTTCACATGAGGAGACTCCAGAGGTGGTTTATTCGCCTGCGTATCGACCCCGTGCGTCAGAAGAGACACATGGTGTACATTCCTCCTTCGGTGGGTTTAGATCTGACCTACTGGAAAAATCTCCACGTCCTGTCAGTGGGGGTTCCCCTGGGCAGAGTGACGTCACACACCTCGATGTTCACAGACGCATCTCTCTCAGGGTGGGGAGGAACGTGCATGTCGCAGGCAGTGGGGGGACAGTGGCCGCCTCACATGTCTCTCCATATAAACGTGCTGGAATTACTCTCCGTATGGAGAGTAATCCAGCACTTCGCCCCGTTACTGTGGAATCAACATGCGTTGATTCGAACAGACAACAAGGCAGCGGCAGCCTACATAAATCGTCAGGGAGGTGTACGATCAGCGCAGCTGCTGAACATAGCCAGGCGACTGTTGTGCTGGGTGCACACACACGTACTCTCTGTCAGAGCAGTGTATATGTTGAACAGAGGGGCAGACCTCATGTCCAGAGGAGGTCCTCGACAAGGGGACTGGAGCCTCCACCCCGAGCTGGTCTCCCAGGTGTGGAGCAGGTTCGGGAGAGCGGAGGTGGATCTGTTCGCTGCACGCGGGAATGCGCAATGTGCTCTCTGGTTCTCCCTGAGAACGCAGGATCACCCCCCCCTGGGGGTGGACGCGTTCGCACACAGACCTTGGCCCAGGGTGTTATTGTACGCTTTCCCGCCAGTCCCTCTGATCCCTCGGTTCCTGGACCGAGTGCAGGAGGAGCGACTGACAGCGGTCTTAATAGCCCCGGAGCGCACGGGAGCGTCCTGGTTTCCATGCTTACAGCGGATGCTGTCGGGGAGACCGTAGGAAATTCCGTGGTGCAGGGACGCTCTCTCCCAGGTGGAGGGAGCGATCAGCGGTGTTGGGTTTAAGCACCCTTCAGTTGTTGAAGGTTCGAGCCCGCTCCGCGCTGTTCGTTTGATGAGTGGTCTGCTGTAAAAAGGAACGGCTCAGACAGAGATATGAGATTAAACAATAAGCTGATTTAATGGTAGAAACAACAGTACAATATAACGAAGTACTTATATAACGAAGTACTTCAGGCCTCAGCTCTTCCACCGTGCGATGTACGTATCAGACAGTCAGACAGAACAGAGGCCGCGAGTGTACAGAATTCACATTTATCCCCACAAACGGAGAGGAGTTGTGTGGGAGGAGTTGTGTCGGTTGCTCCTCCCTAGGTGTTCATCCATTGGTGGACTCACTCCTGGGCGAGCCCTAGGCAGCGAATCAGAGTGAGTCAGCCATTGACGAGGTCTAAACAGCGAATCAGAGTGAGTCAGCCATAAGTGTGGGAACTTTCGATCTCCTGCGCCGCCGATCAGTCCCAGGTCATCTTTTATGGCAGCCATAAAATAAACAATTCTGGGTCGCACGGGGGTGAGGTACCAATCCTTATCTTCGTTTATCCTCAGCACCTGGCCGTACCACTCTGCATCCCAATCTTTCTCTCAGAACAATCTCTGCATAGACTCAATGGTGTCAGTTTTATTACCTTTCTCCTACAACCCCCTCATGCTCCTATCCGGGCCATTAAAACCCCGGGGGGGCCGACTGGATCCTCTACATTCCTAAGTCAACGCACACACAATTGACCACAGCAAACAAAGGAAAATAAGAACACTTGGTCTAGTTTCATAAGTATACATTTTACATAGACAAAGTTATAATTATTAAAACAGGTTATAATTATCGAAACAGGTTACTTTAGCGGTCACCCAGTGTTAGGCCAGCGTTTGTGGGCATGGCGCCTGAACGGGAACACTTAGAGGGGCTTGGCCTCTCTCAAGATGTTGTGAGTACCAATCAGGGATCAAGGGCCACGTCCACCAGGGCGTCCTACACAGCCAAATGGACAGCGTTCCAGAGTTGGTGTGTAGGGAAAGGCACCCGCTGACAAAACGTTTTCTACGAGGAGTACAGAGTCTCAGACCTGTGTCACGCGCTTTAGCGCCTCAATGGGATTTGGCTTTAGTGCTGCGCGCACTGAGTAAAGCTCCTTTTGAACCCTTAGATCAGGTTCCCCTGAAGTTTTTGTCAGCCAAAGTAGCTCTGCTCTTGGCTCTGACATCAGCTAAAAGGGTGAGTGATTTGTCTGCTCTCTCTGTGGCTCCGTCATGTCTCCAGATCCAAGGAGATGGTAGCTCAGTTGTTTTGCGCCCTAACCCGGCTTTTATGCCAAAGGCGATCACAAGCTCTTTTAGATCGAGAGTGATAACTTTGGATGGCTTCTTTCCTCCTCCTCACACATCAGAGGAAGAAGCCACATCTCATCTCCTCTGTCCCGTGCGCGCGCTGTCATGCTATATTGCACGCACGCCTGCTTTATGCAGGTCCCAGCGTCTGTTTGTGCATTACAGAGAGCGCTCATTAGGGCAGCCTCTGTCTGCACAACGCCTGTCACACTGGCTGTGTGAGGCTGTGTCACAGGCGTATGTCTCCTCTGGGTTGGATCCCCCGGAGAACATCAAAGCGCACAGCACCAGAGGAATTTCAACCTCTACGGCGTTGCACGGAGGAATGACAGTGGAAGACATTTGCACTGCTGCATCTTGGTCTTCCCCCTGTTCTTTTATTCGTTTCTATTTTGAGGGATGTCTCCCATTCCTCTCTGACACACTCAGTACTGAGTGTCCTGTCAGAGTGAGTAATGTCGGGGACTCAACTACGGGCCCTCTCTCCTGCCTGTCGGCACTTAGAGAGCTGCCCTTTTCCCCTCTTTGATCGTTTTAACAAGTGGGACTTTGGTATCTACTTTTTATAACGACAGGTAGCCTATTTAGCCTACCTTCATTCAGGGGCGGACTGGGACACAAATTCAGCCCAGGACGTTCAGACGCACCGGCCCACACACCGGCCCGCCGCCCACGCATGCGGGCCACCCTTGTAGCCTACAGATAAATTATACATCTACTATGCTCATATATACTGTTATGGCTAGATTCCCCAGAGTCAAGCCATAACATAAAAGAGATGGATAACAAGAGTAAGGTGCAAAATGAAACCTTCCTTTATTTAAGGTTTCTTAAAAATGTCCGTGTCATGTGTGAAGTGTGTCAAAGTGGATATGTAGGAGTCAGTAACGTGAATGTACAATTGGGATTAAGGACAAAGTACAGCAAATGGGTATAGTCAAAAATGGTTGCCTGTGCCTGGCTGTAAACAAAAAGAAGTGCCAATGCACATGCAGCTCAGATATTCAATCAATGCCATGTGGTCTAACCAACAAATGATTCTAATAGTCATTATGAGAGCACTTGTCCAGTATTAAATAATCAACTTCAAGGAATACAACAGGCACATACCCTCTCAGAAACCCCAAAACAAAGAGACTGTTCTACCTTACATCACCAGCAGGTGTCGCAGCAGCTCACTTGTCTCTGCGACCCTGTCAATCACTCCATCAGTGTCCAGAGCCATCAGAATCTCCTTCTCTGTGCACATGAGCATGAATGCCTCCATATGCTCCTGGCTCAGGGTGGTCCTCAGTCGATTCTTCACATATTTCAGTGTGGAGAAGGTCCTCTCACAGGCAACTTGACTGAATGACAGTGTTAGGAGGAACTTGTAGCCCAATCCAATGACATGATAGGCATCAGTCAGCAAGTTGTACTGTGACAAGACATGATGCACACAAATAGCACAGTTTTTGCAGTAGTTGCAACTGTTCTCTAGCTCCAGGTCTTCTTCTCTTCCATCCTCCCCTACGGTTGTCCTGACATTGTATGCATCCAAATGGGGCATCTTAAGTCTTTCCCAAAAGTTGGCTAGGCTTGACAGCTCAGCCTGCAGTCTTCCAGCAGTGGCTCTTTCATCATACTTCTGCAAGCATTCGCTCAGCTTTTGCAATGCTTCTGTTGGAAGGCCATTTCCTTTATTTTAGGGAAATTCCGAGGATCAAGACATGCAAAGTCTGCGCAGAGTGGTCCATTTGCAGCATAGCGACTCTGAATGCTCTCTGTGACTGTGTCCAGAATTACATTGTGGACCTTGATCCTGTAGTCTGCCTCAGCGTCTGACACAGGCTCATCTTCAGCCAACTCACCTGGCATGGCCTTCTTTTTCCTGACCCGTTTCTCTGGGAGCACAGCTTGGACCACAACTTCACAGTCCTCCTTCTCCTGCAGCTTGGCATTGGCCACTCCACAAATGCATCTGCTGCTCTTTTCACCTCATCAAAACCCCTGACACACTTGTTGAGGCTCTCTTGGGTCCCTATTATTAACCGATGGGCAGTCAGTAAGTCCATGCCGCTGGTTTGGAGATACTTGGAGAGGGGTGACGTGATTTCAAATATTCGGAGAAAGATCTGAGCGTCAGTATTGTCTCGAACCTTAGGAGAGACTCTTTGTACCCCCTGGCTTTTGCTCTGACATGTGGCTTCATGGAGTCCTCTTCTTCAATCCTTGTTAATGTTGACACCAAGTCAATAAACAAGGCACGGTCAGGATTGCCAAAACACCCGAATATCTTGCTCAGAGCCTGATCCTTGGCCCACCACCTTGTCTCCCCGATTGGAGACAGCCGTCTGTGTCGTGTGTCTTCACTCACTTCCTCCCACATGTTCATACGCTTGTATGACTCTCTGATGAATACAGCAACATCATTCAGAAGTGAGAAGAGCGATGCACTGGCTATCACAACACCTGTGGTGTCTCCTAGCACAAGGTTCAGGACGTGTGCGTAGCACCAGATGTGCACTTGGTTGGGAGACTCTGCGGAGAGCAAGGTGGAGAACCCCTTGTATTGGCCCTGCATGTTTGCCGCTCCATCGGTTGAGTTTCCCACACAATTCCGAAGATCAATGTCCACCTTTGCCAGAGTTTTCTTCAGTAGCTCTACAAAATATTGTCCAGTTGATGACTCACAGTCAACCACAGCTATGAGCCTCTCGTGGACCACATCTGTCACATACCTGAGGATAACAGCACACTGGTCTGTAGATGTAACATCCTGTGTGGTGTCGATCTGCACAGAAAACATGCCTGCCTCCCTTACTTCCCTAGATATGGTTTCTTGGATTAAGTTGGCTGATGACATTGATTCACTGTAGTTTTTGAGAGCAGAGTGACAAAGGACCCTCTGCCTTTAGACCCAGTCTCATGCAGCTTCTTGCTTTTTTCAACACATTGGGTGACATGTTCCTGCAGGCAGACATCGTATTTGCTGAGCAGGATGATTAATTCCAAGAAGTTGCCATGGTCAGCAATTTTCTCCCATGTGTATGCTGCTTCAAATTGTTTGCCTCTAAAGCTTAGACCACGCTTTCCAATGACTCTGACTACTTCTATGACACGTTCCATGACTTGCCGTTTCTTTCTGACATGGTCTCTGTGTAGAGACATTTGTTTGCCACTGAGTAGGCTTGCTACGTCTGCTTTACTAGCCTTCATAAAATATGCCTCTGCACTTTCTCTGTGGACTTGGTTTTTCTCGTGCTCTTCTATTCTTTGATGTACATGCTTCCAAGATGTCATTCCTCCTTTGATGAATGAGCTGTCATTTGCAGATGGCTTTGCATACGCTAAACATACTGTACAGTAGAGTGAGTTGGATTTCTCACAATATGTAAGCCACTTTCTATTGATTCCATCTTTGTTGTTGTAGATATTTTTAACTGTTTGTTTTGGGGGTTGTTGAGGGTGGTATGCGAAAAATGTATTTATATCTTTAGCCTGAGGCCGGGCAAAGTAATCAAAGCTCACTTCATCAGTCTGCATCTCCCTGTCTTTTGGTTCTCCTGTGCTGGACCCTGCAGCTGTCTCCCTTTCCTCAGGATGAACTGTACTTGACCCTGCAGCTGTCTCACTTTCCTCAGGGTCAACTGCATAAGAACATCAGCAATCAATTAAATGACCAATATTATATCAATATCATGCACAGTAATGTCAATCACTAAAATGAATGCAATAGTGAATTGGCCACAAATCTCTGTGTCCTTATTATTTAATATTCAAATTATTGAATATTAATATTATTTAATATAATTATTTAAAATTATAATATTAATATTATATAATTTAACTTGGAATATCATGAACATATGACTCTATCCTAATGCATCTAACTTTATGCACAATATAATAGTCTGGCCAGCCCTGCAGCCCGTTCTAGGTTCTGATTGGCTCTCTAGGTTGGCATTCTAGCTTCTGACTGGCTGTCCAGGTTGTCAATCACAGCCGTGGGCATTTTATACTAGTCGTAACATTGCTAAACTTTTTTCATGACGGTTTTCTCAGTCAACTAATGCTATTGCTAACAGTAACATAAATTAACACAGCCCTGCACACTGCACCTGCTGTCATTATATGCCGGGTCTGTGGTTCATCATCTTCCTTCTCATTCTCCTCCTCATTACTGCGACTGGGAGCGGGAGCCCTTCTACTAAACAGCTCTGTGATTTTCGAAAATGTTCCAGCTTCTTCCTGTTGCAATTTTCGTTTTTTCATTCTGGCTTTTTCAGCCCCACCCTTTCTTTTTTTATTGTTCTCCATCTTGTCTTTCTCAATTTCGATAGCTAACTTACTGATCAATCATCAAACGAAGCTAGGGAGCTTGTCTGATGAGTGGAACTCTGACGCGGGCCTCGCCCTCTTTCCAATTGGAAGAGACGACTCATCTCTCCCGGCCCAGCCCCTTCAGTTCATCTATTAGCCTACTTTCAAAAACATAAGATTGACAAGTTTGACAACCTATCAATAGCCCCGTTTACATGGAATGTTTTTCCGGTCGTATCCGATCACTAAATAAAGCGATCCACGTTCACTCGTATACATGGGCCAAGCATTAAGCTGATTACAATTTCACCGGTACCGAAGTGGGCCGATCGGAGTGGGGCAGTGGGCCGCGTCGAGTGGTCCGACCGGCCCACTTCGGTACCGGGCTACCGGCCCATCGGGATTCGTCCCGAACGTCCCGATGGCCAGTCCGCCCCTGCCTTCATTCCCGTATGGAGAATATTCATTTTTTAATGCTATTTTTCCTGGGAATGTGATGCTCCATTACGCATGGCAAAATGGACATGGGTTATTAATTGAGTAGGTGTGGTTTTGGGCTTCTGGTAACGGACGGACCAGTGGGGCGTAGACTACATCCTGCTTCGCCCTTAACCCAATAGCGATAGCCTTAGAGGGCGAAGCCTTATACGATATAGAACTGGGGTTACGTACTGTAACCCAGTTTCTATGAGTATAGGCGCAGCCCTCTAAGGTTCGGGCCCCACTGGCTCCGCGAATAGCTGAAGAAAAGCAGTTTGTGTGGGAGCAGATTGTAGGGCCTACTTCCTATTTATACGGAAGTGAGTCCGTAGGTGGGGCCCACATCGTAGGTGGGCGTGGATTAAGTCTGTCAGTGCTGCGCATGTGCAGGGGGATTACCCAATAGCGATAGCCTTAGAGGGCTGTGCCTATACTCATAGAAACTGGGTTACAGTACGTAACCCCAGTTTTCACTCCTGTCAGGTTTTGTTATTTTGTTTATTTTGTAGGCTTAAGTTTTTATTAAGTCCTCTTTTTGTTACGCTTAGTTTTTTCCTCCTTGTGAGCGCTTTTTGTTATTTCAAGGTTCAAGGTTCTTTATTTGTCATAGCTACAGAGTAGTTATGTCGATGAAAATCTTAGGTCACAGGTTTCCCCAACAGTGCAACACAATAATACAGATAAACAGAAAGATATAGTGCAAGTATATATTAAAAAGTAAATACAAAAAGAAAAATAGTTTAAAAAAAGTGAAATAGTGAAATAAGAATTGTTGGAATGATATATTAGATAAATAGATAAATAATTACTAAGTAGCAAATGAATGTTATGGATGTTGTTTCAACAGTTCAGGTGTTTAACAGTCTTATTGCCTGTGGGATGAAACTGTCTCTGAATCTGGTGGTTTTTGTCTGGATGCTGCGGTAACGCCTGCCAGACGGCAGCAGAATGAACAGTTTGTGGCTGGGGTGATGGGGGTCTTTTATAATCCGGAGGGAAACCTCCATGGATGGCAGCTCCGTCCTGGTGATGTTCCACAAAGTTTCGGATGTGAAGAAGTTCCTCTCTGCTATATTGTATAGCAGAGTTGGTGCGGTCGGCTTGCATGTTGCGAACCATGTTAAAAGCAAAATGGCAAAAAGTAGAAAAAGGGCAAAGTTGGAGAAGAGCCAAACGACAATGCGGCCATCTTCACCGGCGCATTTGCTGTCATTCCACTACCTACTCTGTTAAGAGGGATTACCTGATCTGTGAAAATAAATATACATTTTTGTTACATTCAAGACTTTGTCTCTGGGTCGTGCATTTGGGTTCAGCAGTTTGTGTCGAGGTCCTGACAGCAGGTGCTCAGCTGCTGTCACTCAAACACTGACACGCTGATATTTCCCTCCATAAACACTTTTTTCATCACTTTCAACAGTAAGAACTATCAGCAATACATTCGATTTTTAAATCAAAACAAAATACTAAATATCTGCCAGCACCTGACTGAACGACATAGATGATAGATTTTTATTCTTAATTTAGAATTTTTACTTTGTTGCCAATTGTTTTGTATTGCAGCAATACATTTCTTCTTTAAACCTCCAGACCAAAGTGCTGTACAGGAAAATAAACAAAACAAAACATACAAAAAGTCACACAGCTCAGCTAACACACCATAAAACAAGTACAAGTAAAACAATAGACAATTTAAAAGCATAAAAGCAACGCTCTAAAGATGTTAATACGCTAAGGAGAAGAGGTGGGTTTTTAAGAAGCGATTTAAAAGCAGGCAGTGTGGCGGCCTGTCTGATGTGCAGGGGCAGATCGTTCCACAGTGTGGGAGCTGCTACAGAGAAGCAACGGCCCCCTCTGAGCTTTGACTTGGTTCTGGGCACATTCAGGAGCAGTTGATCAGCTGACCTGAGAGGGCGGTTGGGTGTGTAAGGGTGTAGCAGCTCAGAAAGATATGGTGGGGTCATGCCATTTAGGGATTTAAAAGCAAATAAAAGGATTTTGAAAAGAATCCTAAAATGTATTGGCAGCCAGTGGAGCGAAGCCAAAATGGGGGAAATGTGCTCATATTTCCGTGTGCCAGTTAAAAGCCTTGCTGCTGCATTTTGCACCCGCTGCAGACGAGCGAGGGAGGACCCACTGACCCCCATGTAGAGAGAGTTACAGTAATCCAGCCGAGTGGTGACAAAGGCGTGGATTACTGTCTCAAACTGCTGTCTGGAGAGAAAAGGTTTTACTTTGGCTAGCTGCCTCAAGTGATAAAAGCTTGTTTTTACCACAGATTTAATCTGACTCAAGTTTTAGTTCACGGTCCATTTTAATGTCAAGGTTCGTAATGGTGGGCTTGGTGTACTGAGCCAGGGAACCCAGGTCTACAGAAGTGGTGCCAGTGGTGCTACCAAAAACCATAACTTCTGTTTTTCCTTCATTTAATTTTAGGAAGTTGCACCCATCCAGGCCTTTATGTCCTCTAGACACTTTAGCAGTGGGCTAATTGAGTAACCCTCCTTCCTTTTTTGTTAGTGGGACATAAATCTGGCTATCATCAGCATAGCAGTGGAATGCGATGCCGTGCTTTCTAAATATGGACCCAAGATGGAGCAAATAGAGGGAGAATAGCAGGGGGCCTAATACTGAGCCCTGTGGGACCCCATACAGGAGTGGAGCAGAGGATGACTCGGAGTCACCAAGGCTGACAGAGAAAGTTCTGTCCTTCAGATATGACTGAACCATTCCAGGGCTTTCCCTCAATGCCCACCCACTTCTCCAAGCAAGAGATCAGGATGTCATGGTCGACTGTATCGAAAGCAGCAGTTAGATCAATAAGTAGAAGCACAACGCAGTCCCCAGAACAGTAGATAAAAGGATGTCATTAAAAACTCTTAAAAGCGCTGTTTCAGTGCTGTGCATAGTTTTAAAACCGGATTGGAAAACCTCCAGTATATTGGTTCTCTTCCAGAAAAAACATAATTTGACTGTAGACAATCTTCTCCAGGATTTTTTACATAAAAGGCATTTTGGGCCTAAAATTAGCCAGCACTGTGGGATCCAGACTAGGTTTTTTAATACGAGGTTGCACTACTGCATGCTTCAGGTTTTCAGGGACCTTCCCTGAGAGCAGACTGCTGTTTATAACTGCCAGCACAGATGGTCCAACAGTGGGGAAAACCTCTTTAATTTGGAGAACCAGAGGGCTTTAACTTGGAGACAATTGGGGTCATTTGCAGGAGCAGAGATTTGAGCTCTAGTGGAGTTTACCTTATTAATAAAAAAGTAAAGAAAGTCTTCACAGACCGCAGTAGAGGCAGTGGCGCCAGCAGGGGGGGGCCAGGGGGGGCCATGGCCACCCTGATATATTTGTTGGCCCCCCCACTGGCCCCCCCACCACACACACCGCCTCGCCAGTCAGGTATGCGTAGTAGTTTATCTGATATTTAACAACAAATACACAGCCAGCCATAGCCGCGGGAAGTAGGGGTGCTGGAGGTGCTGCAGCACCCCCTGTTGGCGAATGGTGTAAATTTGAAAAACAGATTTTTCTTTATAAATATGTACATTTAGTGCACCAATTGAAATGCCACTGTCAATGTGGTTTGGAGAATCGGGACTTATCCGGTGTGCACTTGTGTATTCTGGAGAATCACAACACTTTAGGCTTTAGTGTGTTAGCTTTAGGTAGCAAAAAACGGAGATATGCTTACCTTTAGCTGTTATTCTGATCAAAAATTGTGTTCAATGGCATTAAAACGAGAAAAACGCTGGAAGACCTGGAAAACAGGCTCGGGGCTCAGTAAAGGCTGGCTTGACTTCAGGTATAATTCGTCTGTAAACACACTTTGGCGGCTATCCTAGTTAGCGTTAGTTTAGCTTGCTAAGCTAACGTTAGCTGATGTCGGTATGCTGGGCTGGTGTAATGCGTAGGCTACTATTAATCACTGCTGTGTGTAATGTCAATTTGCAGAAAATGAAGAGAAAGTCAACAGACATCTCTTCTTATTTTAAGAAGAAGATGAGTAAAGGAGAGACAGAGCTGGCAGGGGAGCAGCAGCATAGGGCTAGTGAGGAGGAGGAGGAGGAGGAGGAGGAGGAGGAGGAGGAGGAGGAGGAGGAAGAAGAGGAGAAAGATGAGGGAGAGGAACATTTTGTGCCTTACAATAAAATAACTTATTTAAATTAAGCTGTATTTGTCTTTTTAAAAGGAAAGAACAACTAGCATATATAAAAAACAAAACAATAAATCACCTAACACATGTATACATAACACAAACAAGGTTCTTTTAAATGTTGTTTGAAGTAAAATGTTAACTATCCGTATTATATTCACTTCAGATGAATAGTATCAGAAAATGTAAAATAAGAAACCAAAGTATATCAGTAGGTGATTCTCTTTGCCATTGTTTTCATCTAGTCTATACTTTTACAACAATTAAATTATTGGTTTTGGTGGGCCACCCCAAGATTTTCAGTGGCCCCATCTGGAGGCGCCACTGAGTAGAGGTCTCCATAACGGTATTCTGGGGGGCATTAAGGACCAAATCAATAGTCTGAAACAGAACACGTGGCTTGTGACGGTTTGACAGAAATATGTCAGATAAATGTTTGCTTTTTGCCTCTTTCACAGTGATCTGATAGAGACGCCAACACTCCCTCAACATTTGAAATGAAACTTGCAGTTTGTACTTTTTCCATTTACGCTCAGCTCTACGGCAATCCCGTCGGACAGCCCGAGTCGTGTCATTTAACCAAGGCTCAGATTTAGTTTTAGGTTGCCTGGTTTTTAAAGGAGCAACAGTGTCTATGGCAGCTTTGCAAGTGGAGTGAAACCATGAGCTAAGCTCATCCGTTTCAGGTGACATAGGTTATATAGGCTACTGATCTGTTTAAGAAATGATAAAAGGAACAACAAAACCAGGGGAAGCATTTCTTTAATGAACACATTTTGGTACTGAATCAAAAAGACATGGAGCCGTTTTTACTGAGATCAGTAGGGCAAAAAATGTTTTTTTCTAATACCAGGAGGTAGAAAGCAGCAACACTGACATTTATTAAATGTCACAGGATAACTTCAGGTTAAAAGCTACTTCAGGCAGATTTCCCCAAATCCATTCAGTTAAGAGACATGTTGCTGATAACACTTCTGTTCTTTTACATAAGTAACAATATGAATCCAGGAGTTGTACTTTTCGCAGTATTTTTGGGTTGTGTTATTTGTGCTTTAACTGAAAAAGTCATAACTAAATGAAAGGAGAGAGTCACAGAGTTGTATTTGCTGTTTAGTTTGTTTCCGTCTGCCACTTTAATGAAGAGAACACGAGTTAACTCACTTCAGATAACTCTTAAATGAAGAAATAAAACTGAACTCTGACCCGCAGTGTGTTATCACAACGTAATTGTCTTCCTGCCAGGCCCAAACCGTGGCGTTGTCAAGGCAACTGTAATTTACATTGGCCACGTCAAAATCAGCTGACACTGATGTGAGAAGACAAGATCACCCAGAGAGAGGGAGAGGAAGAGCAGGGAAAATAAAGAAGGAACACTTGAAGATGTCTTCCTCCATTATTGTATTTGCAATACATATTTGTTATATACAGTGGAGGAAATAAGTATTTGATCCCTGCAGATTGTGTAAGTTTGCCCACTTACAAAGAAATGAACAGTCTATCATTTTAATGGTAGGTTTATTTTAACAGTGAGAGTAAGAATATCAAAAAGAAAATCCAGAAATTGACATAATATAAAAGATAAAAATTGATTTGCATTTAACTGTGGGAAATAAGTATTTGATCCCCTTGCAAAACATGTGTTAGTACTTGCTGGAGAAACCCTTGTTGGACACACAGAGGTCAGACGCTTCTTGTGGTTGGTCACCAGGTGTGTGCACATCTCAGGGAGATCTCAGAAGATCCTCTCCAAATCCTTCAGGTTTTGAGGCTGATGCTTGGCCTCTGGAAGCTTCAGCTCCCTCCACAGATTTTCTATGGGATTAAGGTCTGGAGACTGGCTAGGCCCCTCCATCACCTAAATGTTCTTCTTCTTTAGCCACTCCTATGTTGCCTTGCCGTATGTTAAGGCTTATTATCTTGCTAGAACACCCCTCCACGACCCATGTTCAGTGTCCTGGCTGAGGGAAGGAGGCTATCGGCCAAGGTTGTTTTCATGGAAACAATCTCATCTCTTAAAATTCACAACTTATTATGAATTAAACATTCACAAACTTATAATTATGTATTCACATGTTTAACTCTGTTACATATGACAACGAACAGAAGAGCGTAGGGCAGAATTAGGAGGGAATTCCGTCTGGTAGCGTTTGTGCACCTTTTTGAAATGCCGCTCTAAATTACCCTTCTTCGGTAAAGCCACGCTCGCATTGCAGATGAGACAGATGGACTTTGAATTGGAATAAACAAAAAAATAATCATCCTCCCACTCGGAGTGAAAATGATATATTTTGGGCTTTTTTGCTTCTGCCATAATTGCGGTCTTGTGTGTGTGCGGACTGTCACTCCTGTTGACACGGACAACGTCAGCTAACTAGTGCCCACTGCCCACCAGCCACGCCCCGACACATGGGGTCACGCCAATCACAAAGCTTTGATTATGTTATAGGACATTAACGATAAAACAGAATATTGTTGTTCTATTTTTAGACACAAATCTCGCGATCAACTGGGAATCTCCCCGCGATCGACACCAACAACACAACACCATCAGAGCACGGTGCAAAGTCTCTATGCGTCCGCCATTCTTATTAAACATCCATGTAGTCCGCTCACTCCGCTATATATAAAAAAGTAGTTTCCCCAAAGCAGACGCATATTCATGACGTCCGCTGGCGCATCATAAATACGTCGGATAGTGAAAGTGCAGTTGGATTCTCAAAGCACCGCAGTCTCTTCTCCTAAATCCTTTTGACTTCTCCTATCCACTATTCCTTAACCCTATGACGTTTCATACAGAGGTCAAGGAATAGACGATAGCTGATTTTTGGACTATTTCGACTGCATTCTAAGTATTCTCTCCGCTTTGCTTGACAAACCCCGTGATTAGTCCTCAAGCTCTGTGATTGGATGTTGGAGTGGCAGTGCGCCAAGGTTACGCCGAGCGTCAAACAGCACTTTGAAATGGAATGAAGCCACGGCAGACTATCCAAAACATGATTCGAACGAGTCCAACCCCACCCACGGAGATGAAAAAGGTCGGAGATGAAAAACTTGGGTCACAGGTTCCTCAACAGTGCATTACAAGACATCTATCAATATGTGTGTATCTCCACCATTAAACTGTCATATTCTGCACATTTCTTATTCTATCTACATACATCTTATAAGAGTATAATTAATATGTATAATATCAGTTAAAATAAGTGCTTCAACATAGTTAACATTGCAGGAAAGTTGATTGTCAAGTCCCAAAACAAATTATGCAATATATTAAACGTTAAAGGAGAGGTTTCATGGCCATTTCCACTGATCATAATTCCATTGTTGAGGTATACTAAAATAGATTTATACTGTGCATTTTTCCAAACTCACATTGGTTTCGCATACAGCATCTCTGTAAAGTGTGTGTATTCAGCAGTATTCACTCTCTCCACTAAACGGCTCGTTGCAGCTCTTGCGCCCCCCTCCCTGTGAGCCCAGTGTGCTCCGATTTGTCAGCTCGGGCAGTCTGTTCTGATTAGTCAACCACCAGAGAGGCTCCGCCCATGTCTAACAGTGCTTTTTTCGGCTCGCTCTGAGCGGAACTTCAGTCTTACAATGGCGTCGGTACAGCCGTATATGTTATACGCTAACTAACCGAACTGTACTACAACTGTTGTTATAGAAGAGTAAGCTATTTTTACCTGTAATAAACTACTACTGTTTGATGAAAAATCAAATCATGGTTTGCTATATATGAATGATATGTTATAGGAGCAAATAATTCAGGGAAGAAAGGCTACTAAGTATTTCCATCAAACTTTATTTTTAGAAATGTACAAAATGAACATGTGTAAATATACATATATACACTGTATATCATCCATTCCTCCCCTTATAGGCGTTTTCGGCATCTTGCCTATCGCAGCTTTGTAAGCTGCTGCCGGGGCTTTTTGGACGAGGCATCAGAGTGGTCATCCCGTGTGTGTTGTCCGCCAGATACGCCAGGAGTTTCCTGATCTGGCTGGACGAAATCAAATGCAAATCACAAAATATTAGAGAAACTTAGTTGTTTTAGATTCGTTAGTAGTAGTTGTGGTAGGAGTGTGTATCTAATCTAGGGTGACCATATTTTGATTTCCAAAAAAGAGGACATGCTGCCCCCAGCCTCGAGATACTAAATGATACTCAACGTTTACTCAAAGATGCCTTATTGTTTTAAAGTATGCCTCCTCTGTATGGATATAAAATTATTATTTATATTATTTTACTGTATATAACACAATAATATCTCTCTATAAGCAAAGACACACCAAACCAAGGTTACTCAACAATCAACATGCTTTATTATGCCTAGAATTATCTCTGACGAATCTCAAATGCACAAGAATAACTTAAACATCAACCTGTAACAAAATAATAGCTCTCTTTTCAAGTCTTACTGGACAAAAATAAATAACAAAATATATGAAATAGTAGAAAATAGAAAATCCAGCTTTAACAAATAATCTCTTTGTATCTTGTCAATGTAAACAATAAAACAGTAACCTCACAAAGATACTAATCTAATTATTTTAAAAGTGCACTATGCAGTTTTGGATTTCACATTTGCATAATTGCCATTAGTGAACATAACATAACATAACATTTGATTACCTAAATCAAACCAAACACATTTTGAGGCACCATGAACCAAATATAAGCCTACTTTAAATGTTTGTAAACACAATTCCAGGCCCTGTAATTGTAAACAACCACAGTGAAACGACAACTTTTCACATATTTCTAGCTTCAAACAGTTTTCTAGGGTCCCAATTTAAAATTAAAAGTTTAAAGTTTCTCTCCCACAGCTACATAGCTTTCTCTCTCTGCATAGCTGCATACTTCAATCTTCTTCATCCTGCTTTTCTTCTTCATCCTCCTTTTCTGCCCATCGATATTTAGCTGTGGAGCTGATCTTTCCCAGCAGTTTTCGGTTGCTCAACAAATAAGCATGAAAGTCTTTGCAAGACATGTCTTTCAAAATGTATTGCACAAATAGAATCCCCTTCAGTGACTCAACAGACAGCTGGTTCCTCTCCTTGGTCCACTGGCTCTGCATCAGTGAGAAAACCCTCTCAACATTTGCATTGTGAGAGGAAAGTGCAAAGACAAACTGTGCATTCTTCAGTAGTTCTGAGTAACATCCAATGCTTTTGGCCTTCTCAAAATATTTGGTCCACTTCTGGTGCACCTGCAGGCCACTGAACTCCTCATCACGGTTGCACCTTTCTGTGAATCTCTTCAGATTGGTGACCTGATCAAAACACTTGACATCATCAATTACCACCCCCTTCTCTCCTAGGAACTTGATGCAGGCCTCCACATCATTCCACTCTGGTGGCTCACTCAGATCCATCCACGTGAATGTGGAGAACTCTTCCATGGGAGTCATCCACTTCTCCAGATACTCCAGACATGTACTGTACAGGCCTTGCACATCAGCACAGAACTGGTCATATTCCTTACCAAGTCCATCACGACGCTTTTGTGCCAGTAGTCCCTTAACTTTAAGGGATATGAAGTTGTTGCTCTTGCGTTCAAGAAGAATGGTGTGGATGCTCTTCATTATTTTCTTTACCTCCATAATGGAGTTCTTCTCCTTTTCCATGTCTTGAATGTGGGTGTGGAACGCAGACATGAGTGAGTGCATGTGCCAGAGGTAGATCTCACTGAATTCGTTTTCAAAAAACTTCTTGATCACTATGGGTGGTTTTTGCTGACAGAAAGAATGCCTTTAAGGCTGGAAACATCTGTATCATCCTCTCAATGCCTGGGAACAATGACAGCCACCTTGTCTTGCTGTGAGAAAGTATCCTTCTGTATTCAATGTCAACAAAATCACAGTACTCCTTCAGGCTCTCAGTGCGCACAGTGTAAATGTGGAAGTACTGGTAGATTTTGAACATGATATTCTCAAGGTCAATATCTATTGTGTCTGCCCCATGATGAACACAATTATTAAATATGTGTGCTGGGCAACCCACACCGATCAGAGTGTTCTTCTGCAGCAACCTCTTCAAATTTGCAAACACATTCTTTCCCCCTTCATCACGTCGGATTCCTCCAAAGTTTGTGTTGCAATTGTCGCCAGTAAATGCAATGCATTTTTCAGACAAATTGTTTTTTGCCAATGTTTCAATGAGATATTGTGCAATGGTTTCTGCTGTCTCATTTGGTGTGTCTTTAACCTCGATTAATTTTGTTTGCATGCCACCCCTCTTCCAGTCAAAGTACTGGATTATGATTGGGAATATTTTCACTGCTCCGTGGTTACTCCCGTCTGTAGAAACACCACAGTACTGGATTTCTTTGAGTGCTTCATGTGCGACATCAATCGAGTGGGGCGCTATAACACCATTGACAATGGCTTCGGTTTTAGTGCGCGCACTACTGAATTTTTTGGCAGTGTCAGAGTCTGGAAATGCTTTTTTTAGCAAGGCACTTGTGCAATCCATAGATCTGTAGCTGTTGTGATGTTTCACAGTGTGAAATGCAAACGCACCCTCCGCTGCATTTACAGCATCCTCTATTTTGCCTGGTCTAACAAAGAAGTCTGTCAACTTTGCCGACAAACTCTCACCTTGCACAGCTTTCCTATGTTTGTCTGTGTCCATGTGCGCTTTAAGATCGCCTGCACCTTTATTGGACACACACACGTATGTGCAAGCTTTGCACACGGTGCACTCCGCCTCCCATTTGTTCCGACCGGGTCGGTACATTTGGAATTTCTTCTGCAATTCATCTGTAAAAGTATATTTGCGCTTTGGCATTGTGAATGTGAGCTGGGGTCCGCTCTGTCCCCTTCCTCTGTTTGTGTGTCAGCGTAGTTGTAGAGCTGCCCACAAAGCTTCAGACTCAGGGATTACATCACACATGCAACAGAGTACCGTAGTATTCTGTGCAATGCGCCAGTCAATTTAAGTACATGCAAACGGTCCGCGAAACCCGGACATTTTCATGAATTTATAAACACCCCCCGGACGACCCGGACAGGGCGTGAAAAGAGGACATGTCCGGGCAAAAGAGGACGTTTTGGTCACCCTATCTAATCTATCTATCTAATCAACACATGCTAACCTACGTTTGCTAGTTGTTCAGTGTAATATGCCAATCTACTATGAACAACAGCTAGTCTAGGCTAGCAAGAACATGTTTACAATTGCAATCTTATACGGGTAGTCTGCTACGTTCGGTCATTCATTATAGCTGGCATAAAAACAGTGTTTTCCCTATCAAACTCATGTCTAGCTGTTAGTAGCCTTCTTGTTTACCTCGGTAGCATACACGCTAGGAACGCCAGCTATAATGTAATTACGTTTCGCGACTGACCGTACGGTAAATCACCCGGAGTATACTGTCTATGAGTATTTCGTGTGTGAATGCAGACATTCTCCTGCTATGAGATACATGTAAGGCATCTGCTGACATTGGAGTTGATATATGGAAACGCTAGCAACTTAGTTAGCCCTGTTAGCACTGTGTCAATGGTTTAGCAGCCAGAAAAACGTTTACCCATTTACACAGTCGTGGTAGATATACCTTGTTTGTTTTAAACATCATAAATACACAAACAACAATGAATACTTACAGGTTGTGTACCCGAATCTCCCGCTGTTCCAAACAAAGTAAGAACAGCATCGTCCTTCAGTGTCCTACGCTGTGCATATCCGGAATGAATCGCTCCAAGGTTTGTGAAGCTATGGTCCGTGAAATGCTGCACACACAGTACAATACCGGCTCGAACATCTAAAGGAACAGTGTTAACAAGAAATGTCAACCACTGACTTCGTCGTGGTTCTGCCCTCGGTAAGGCATGCATTGAAGATTTCCCCTCACAAGACAGGAAACAGACCCTCTTTGGCATGACTGGATACAGTTTTGAACTGAACCTGAGATTCCAACATTATATATGCTCGGCTGGCAGAGGGTGCGACCATAGCTCTGGGCGTGGATACTGGCCATTCATACGTCACAATAACCAGGAAGTAAACAATGGACAATGACGTATCTCCAACGAGGCGTTTTGGGGAGGTATTTTCTGTGTTAGAGTTTTACTCGCTACAGGGTGTACTTTGAGGGTTTTGACTCTGCACACCGTTTACATGCATAAAAACCTTCATAACACACAAGGGGACGGGTAATAACCGGAAAAGCATGACACCTCTCCTTTAAATACTTTATCAGGCTTAATATTTATCTGTAGATACCCCCAAAGCTTTTTGCTTATTTTAAAAGAAGACCTTAACCTAAAGTATTCTTTAATGTTTAAATAAAGCCTTATTAGTTTGTCTGTTTTGCACATCTTCCTATTAATATCTTTGGACATCCGGCACTAAACAGTTGTATTGTAGAGATCACTTACAGCAGGGGTGCCCACACTTTTTCAGCTTGGGAGCTACTTTTAAAATGACCAAGTCCAAGTGATCTACCTACCCAATCTGTGCCCTAAAGTAACCTGTATATCCTATATAACCTGTTCGTATAATTATAACCTGTTTTAATAATTATAACTTTGTCTGTGTAAAATGTATACTTATGAAACTAGACCAAGTGTTCTTATTTTTTTTGTTTGCTGTGGTCAATTGTGTGTGCGTTGACTTAGGAATGTAGAGGATCCAGTCGCCCCCCCGGGTTTTAATGGCCGGATAGGAGCATGGGGGGGTTGTAGGAGAAAGGTAATAAAACTGACACCATTGAGTCTATGCAGAGATTGTTCTGAGAGAAAGATTGGGATGCGGAGTGGTACGGCCAGGTGCTGAGGATAAACGAAGATAAGGATTGGTACCTCACCCCCGTGCGACCCAGAATTGTTTATTTTATGGCTGCCATAAAAGATGACCTGGGACTGATCGGCGGCGCAGGAGATCCAAATTCCCACACTATGGCTGACTCACTCTGATTCGCTGTTTAGACCTCGTCAATGGCTGACTCACTCTGATTCACTGCCTAGGGCTCGCCCAGGAGTGAGTCCACCAATGGATGAACACCTAGGGAGGAGCAACCGACACAACTCCTCCCACACAACTCCTCTCCGTTTGTGGGATAAATATTGTGAATTCTGTACACTCGCGGCCTCTGTTCTGTCTGACTGTCTGATACGTACATCGCACGGTGGAAGAGCTGAGGCCCGAAGTACTTCGTTATATAAGTACTTCGTTATATTGTACTGTTGTTTCTACCATTAAATCAGCTTATTGTTTAATCTCATATCTCTGTCTGAGCCGTTCCTTTTTACAGCAGACCACTCATCAAACGAACAGCGCGGAGCGGGCTCGAACCTTCAACAACTGAAGGGTGCTTAAACCCAACAATTTGGTGACCGACCGACGTGATGAGTAGGGTCTCATAGAAGGCACACCGGCAGCCAGCGGACGAACGGTCCAGGGATGACACCTCGAATACCTCTGACAACTAAACCAGGGCGCCCCACAACAGAAAGGTGAGCAGATACCTGTTATTATCAAAATCTGTGATTGGCTATACTACAAAATTTTAGAGTTGTCAGCGGCATTTTCAGTGTTTTAGTCTTACGGTAGAAAGAACAGTACTACAGAATAACACTTTCCAGTCTCAAAGAGGAGCTGCAGTTGTGTTATATGTGGGGTATTTCAAGAGGAGAAACGCAACTTTCAAAATCAATTTGAAATGACCGGATCTCGCAAACTCTTGCTGTGGGGTTAATCTAGAAGACTAAACGTGACGATAAAGAGATTCTGTAGACTGGGTTTCGACTCCTTGCCAAAAGCCACATCGCCGAAAGGGGGTGTAGAAGCGCTTCTGGAAGTCTCTCCATCTGTTGAAATATACATCGCACTATAAAAGTCAACTAGACTGTACGGGGAATATATTAACTGTGTAACGAGATTGCAGTGGTTATAAATTTTAAAGGAAGTCCAGCTGCAATCGTCGTCCGAGATTTCAGTGGTTTTAAATTTAAAGGAAGTCCAGCTGAAATACTCTGAGAAATAAGGTGACACACACAGTAATTCTTAGACGAATTCTGGGGTTGGGGCTCATCGACTAATGTACACAGGCAATCCTTAGACGGATCTGGGGTTACATTAGGTATATTTATTTTGAGTGTGATTAACTGTGTAACGAGATTGCAGTGGTTATAAATTTTTTAAAGGAAGTCCAGCTGCAATCGTCGTCCGAGATTTCAGTGGTTTTAAATTTAAAGGAAGTCCAGCTGAAATACTCTGAGAAATAAGGTGACACACACAGTAATTCTTAGACGAATTCTGGGGTTGGGGCTCATCGACTAATGTACACAGGCAATCCTTAGACGGATCTGGGGTTACATTAGGTATATTTATTTTGAGTGTGATTAACTGTGTAACGAGATTGCAGTGGTTATAAATTTAAAGGAAGTCCAGCTGCAATCGTCGTCCGAGATTTCAGTGGTTTTAAAATTAAAGGAAGTCCAGCTGAAATACTCTGAGAAATAAGGTGACACACACAGTAATTCTTAGACGAATTCTGGGGTTGGGGCTCATCGACTAAGTACACAGGCAATCCTTAGACGGATCTGGGGTTACGTTAGGTATATTTATTTTGAGTGTGATTAACTGTGTAACGAGATTGAGTAAGAAAAAGGTTGATAGGCGCTGTGAGAATGGGTCTGCAGAGAGAATTTCGCCTTGATGCCAACTGGCTGTTATCAGCCTGCAGCCAGGGAGGAGAAATCAGCAGAGCTGCCTGCACTGAGTGTGTGTGTGTGTGTGAGGAAGTCCGTGGATTGGTCAATTTGGACCAATCAGCGCGGGCTTAACGTAACGGCTAAGCGGTCCTACGACGCTGGTTATCAACTCGGTAAATCGAGCCAGGGTTTCTCTCTCCAGCTGAGAGCGCGTTCACGTGAAAGGGACAAGTGTACTAACAGCGCAGCGTCATACTTCATTAATGAAAAGTAAATAATATTAGACAAATATGAACTTTAAACATCCATGACTTAAACATATAATAAAGGATACAAGCCACATAGTTGCACCTGCAAGGTGAATATAGAGCAACTGGTTAAAAAATAAATAAACTACCGAGTGTTTGAAAGCGTACAACAGTTTTATGTTATCACTGTTGCCCATCTAAGACACGAGTGGATCTGACTTTAATTACATTTGAGTTGAGTGTTTCGTCAACCTAATGTGTTGCTTAAAATAATACTTCTGCATACAGTATGTGACAATGTAAGTGTTGCACGGTCAGATACGGCTCGAGAAGCTGACTTAGACAAGGAAATATATGATATATTATGATATTATATGATCGATGATGTGATATGAATGATAAGTGCGACACGTCGGCGTCTTCTCTTCATACGGCAGTTTAAACTGTATTTCCTTTATCCTGTAATATGACTTGATAGATTTAAACTCCGCACGCTGAGCTCTGATCAGGCGCAGCTTTCACTGAGTTGATCTCTTTTCTATAGACGCCGGAGGCAGGCAGCGTCAGGTAAAACAAGTTATTTAGCCTTCCCAAACCTGAGCCTTACGCGCCGCCTATAATACACCTCGCACCGAAAACTATCAGACTGTATACCTGTGGGAATAAAACTACAATAATTAGTAAATTATAGTACGCAGAGATATCTGGTATTTTTTATAAAAAACTAAAACCTTTAGGAGAAGCAGATACGAACGAAGTCAAAATGGAAGGAGAATTTGAACGTGAAGAGAGAGAATTAGGAGTCCCTGTTCCGGGGAGTTTAAGGGAACAGTGGGGACAAGCAGAGAGATTGATACTTAGCGGACTTAAGCCCGGAGATCATAAAAAGGCGAGCAGCGATCTCCGTTTCTTACACGATCAGATGATCGCAGAGAATAGAGTAGAGGGTGACGAGGCAATAAGTCTCCTAGCCACAGCACTCAATACATACGAGCGACAGTTGGTTCAGAAATTAGAAACTCTCAACAAGCAGAAGGCAGGTTTTATCAGGGCTTCTAAACTTAACAAAGAAAGGGAGCTAGTTGACAAGCTAAGGAGAATAGGCCATAACGCAGCCTTAGTTATGAATGGAGTGGCAGTAACCTGCTCTCTGAGCAAAACTCCCGCCAAAAATCTGCCCGCCATAGCAGCCCCACCCAGTCCTGCACCAGCCCCTCCCACAGAAGTGATAGAGCCAGTCAGGAAGGAGAAGCCATATGGTGGGCCCCTCCCAGACATCCCAGAGGGCGGTCCCCTCCTCTATCCAGATTTATACAACCCCTTTAAGACCCGACCCCCTCCCTATACGCTTCCCTCCACCTCTAACCCCCCCTCACCCAGTTCCCCTCATGACATTAAAGGAACACCTGTATCAACACATACACCTACAGATGAAGAAATACTTGACTTTGTTGCAAAACGCGTCAAATTTTTTAGGACTAAAAAAAAAAAAGGATGAAACCTCTGCCTCTGACAGAGAAGACACGGCAAGTCAAGACGGCACAGGGGACTCCACCTTCCTCTGAAACAGGTTGATATAGCCGGTGTCGGACTTTGTTTATGAACACATTAACTGAGGGACAGGTTTCTCCCCATTTGAGCTGACCCACGGCCATCAGTTTCCGGGTCCTGGAGCATTAGCAGTAGGGAAAGAAGTAGAGAGATGGATAGCAAACCATATACCAGCAACTTAAGGGCTTGGTATGAGATTTCTCCACCCAGGTGGCTGACGCCAAAGGGGGACCGGAGAAGCACGAGGCTAACACCGCAGAATTCATCTGGCTGAAGGTCATCCGTCCGAAGTGGCTCAACCCAAGGTTCACCGGCCCGCACAGAGTGACTCAGAGGACATCACATGCAGTTCGCCTCGAAGGAAAGGGGGAAACGTGGTATCATTGGAGCCAGTGCGCCGTTGGAAAACCTCCAGCAAGGACGTTAGACGACATCAGAACTGACATCGCTGCAGCAGGACGAGAGAACGACACATCTGACGACGACAGCCCAGCAGAAGCAACGACCCACACAACAGATGACAAGGACAAAGACACAGAGGTAACAACAGGCGATCTTGGAAAGGAGATTACGGCCGGCGAGGAGGCGGACACGAGTCTACTCTGAAACACACGACTCCATATAGGACCCGACTTTTTTACTCCCACCTTTAGGGGCACTTTCCAATAAGTAGCAGCATTTTTATGCCCACCTATAGGGCCTCTTTCTAATAAGAGTAGTAGGTTATATATAACGAGAGGTTAGCCCTATAGTTAAAGGGCAGTGAAAGTCTCCCCACTCACCAGACCTTCTATTTAACAGGTTCTGGGAGCACAGTATTTACCATTACAGGGTACTATTTTACACCCTAGTTTTAAAAATCTCCTTAGGAGATTTTAGCATTGTGTTCAACCTAATTACAATAACACGGACCACTGATTAAAGGTACTCAACAATGACAGACTGTGGATTACACTTCCTTATTGTTTGTTGGTGTACTCTGCTAGTGGGAATCGTGGTTTTACTTGGGACACTGTTTGTATCTTGAACACCATTCTTAGTTATATGGCCCATTAGCGAATTGCCTTATTATTTGATTGGGTGTTAATTCCTTGTGTCCTAGTAAATCTCCTATTATTAATAACAGAAATAATGTGTGTTCACCCTTGCCTTTATTTTTGTTTTAATGATTCCATTGACCACCCAGACTCCATTCCCCCGCCAGAGGAGTCCGTAACTAGGGTCAAACGGGCCAAACATGAGGTAGTTGTTACCAAAATGTCTCCTAAACAAACCTTCACTTTCCAAGCAGGTAGTGATGGAATAATGTAGACAGGATCAACTATGTACATTACAATGTGCTCCGTTTAGCTAATCTCACTAGGGACCCTGTAGAAGGACTCGCTGAACAGCTGGGGCCGACTTCCCTTATGGCTGAAACAGAATAGAATGGCCCTTGACATGCTGTTAGCTGAGAAAGGAGGTGTGTGTTCAATGTTTGGTGATATGTGTTGTACTTTCATTCCAAACAATACGGCTCCGGACGGTTCCGTCACAAAGGCTTTAGAAGGCTTTCGCACACTATCCATAACTATGCATGAACAATCAGGGATACACAACCCCTTGGAGGAATGGTTTACAAACATGTTTGGTCAATGGAAAGGTTTAATAATGTCTCTTTTGATTTCAATAGCTACTTGTATTGCCATTTTAGTAACATGTGGTTGTTGTTGTGTGCCTTGTATCCGCTCATTGTGGGACAGACGCAGTAGAAAAGAATGACAGTGGTTATGTTTTGAATGCTTTGTGAATTGATCTCTGGAGGTGAGATCAAAAGGGGGATTAAAGTAACCTGTATATCCTATATAACCTGTTTAATAATTATAACCTGTTTTAATAATTATAACTTTGTCTGTGTAAAATGTATACTTATGAAACTAGACCAAGTGTTCTTATTTTTTTGTTTGCTGTGGTCAATTGTGTGTGCGTTGACTTAGGAATGTAGAGGATCCAGTCGCCCCCCCGGGTTTTAATGGCCGGATAGGAGCATGGGGGGGTTGTAGGAGAAAGGTAATAAAACTGACACCATTGAGTCTATGCAGAGATTGTTCTGAGAGAAAGATTGGGATGCGGTGGTACGGCCAGGTGCTGAGGATAAACGAAGATAAGGATTGGTACCTCACCCCCGTGCGACCCAGAATTGTTTATTTTATGGCTGCCATAAAAGATGACCTGGGACTGATCGGCGGCGCAGGAGATCCAAAGTTCCCACACTTATGGCTGACTCACTCTGATTCGCTGTTTAGACCTCGTCAATGGCTGACTCACTCTGATTCACTGCCTAGGGCTCGCCCAGGAGTGAGTCCACCAATGGATGAACACCTAGGAGGAGCAACCGACACAACTCCTCCCACACAACTCCTCTCCGTTTGTGGGGATAAATATTGTGAATTCTGTACACTCGCGGCCTCTGTTCTGTCTGACTGTCTGATACGTACATCGCACGGTGGAAGAGCTGAGGCCCGAAGTACTTCGTTATATAAGTACTTCGTTATATTGTACTGTTGTTTCTACCATTAAATCAGCTTATTGTTTAATCTCATATCTCTGTCTGAGCCGTTCCTTTTTACAGCAGACCACTCATCAAACGAACAGCGCGGAGCGGGCTCGAACCTTCAACAACTGAAGGGTGCTTAAACCCAACAGCCCCCATGCAAAGTCATGAGGCCCTCTGTGCCGCGCGCGTCGACGGGGGGGGGGGGGGTTTGGTGCTAGTGAACTGCGAGCACCGGAACCTCGCAGCGGCGGAGAAACTGTGGCTTCAGCTTCACATTCACTTGAATGGGGTGACGTCACGCTTTGCCGAACTGCATTGTGGTTCCGTCGCTTTGCTTTGCTCTAGTTGCTCGCTTCAAAAGTTGAGAAAAGTTCAACTTCTCAAGCTTCGATGGAAGCGTCAGCCAATCAAATCATATGCCAGTACAAGCTCTAGCCAATCAAACCGCGTGCTTGTGTGTCCGGGGCGGGAGATTCATGTGATTGGTTGTTGGTCGAGCTTCAGATACTCCCGCCGGCAAGCTTCAACGCACGCTGCCGTGTGGATGCTGCGTTACACCAATAGCGCCGCATAAGTATTGCGCTTCAGATGAGGCTCCCTCTGCGAGGTGAGGCCCCCTCCGCGAGGTGAGATGATAGGCTAACTTTTTTTTTTTTTTACAATGCCATGCGGTCTACCCACACTACCTTTGCAATCGACGCATCGATCGCGATCGACGTATTGGGCACCCCTGACTTACAGTATCTTCTTGATATTTTCTATTCTATATTTCTATCATTGACCTTCTACTTTCCCCCTATTTTGTATGTACTCTTAATATTTTTATGTTTTCATCAAATATAACATATTCAACAAAAAAATTCAATAACGTGCTTTAAACCACTAGAGTGCGGGTTAACAGTGTTAACACAATAAAATATGCTGCTGTTTCCTAGTTTAGTTTATGTGGATGTATTTTGTACGATGGCCCTGAAGTGCAAGACACCACAGCATTTCAGAAAACACTACAGCATTTCAGAAAACACTGCAGCATTTCAGAAAACACCACAGCATTTCAGAAAACGCTACAGTATTTCAGAAAACACCACAGCATTTCAGAAAACAATACAGCATTTCAGAAAACACTACAGCATTTCAGAAAACACCACAGCATTTCAGAAAACGCTACAGCATTTCCGAAAACACAACAGCATTTCCGAAAACACCACAGCATTTCACAAAACACCACAGCATTTCAGAAAACACCACAGCATTTCACAAAACACCACAGCATTTCAGAAAACACCACAGCATTTCACAAAACACAACAGCATTTCAGAAAACACCACAGCATTTCAGAAAACACAACAGCATTTCACAAAACACCACAGCATTTCAGAAAACGCCACAGCATTTCACAAAACGCCGCAGCATTTCACAAAACGCCGCAGCATTTCAGAAAACGCCGCAGCATTTCAGAAAACGCCACAGCATTTCACATTGGACGGAAAGGGTATTCCTTTAGGGAGAACACTTCTTGTTTGTGATTGGACAGAGCCAGTCAGAGAAGCACTGCTGTGATTGGTTGTTTTTGCTGACAGTCAAGAAATGACGCTTCGTGATTCGTCACCACCGACAGCGCAATATGTCCCAACACATCAGCCGTTAGCTGTTAGCACACTCAGAGCTCACAGCTCCTCATATCTGTTCAGAAACTGGACAAAGTTAAAATGTACAAAACACAGACTGTCTATGTCATGGCGAATACAGTCGCTGCTTTATTTATGTCTGTATGATGTTGTTGTGAGTGTGGACGGAGCAGCTACAGGTTAGTTTAGCCTGATCGATCCGATTCCGATAGGATTTACATGGAGATACGCCCCGCCCCCTCTCCAGTGCGTCTTGTTTGAATCACACAGCTGACAGCCGCGGTGAAACTCGAGCGATTAGAGCGATGCGAAAAACCATGAATTAATGCTTTATTAATTCATGGTTTTTAAGGGACTTATCTCCATGTAAATACTACGGTAGACTACCCAATATTCGCATCGCTTTAATCGCTCGAGTTTCACCGCGGCTGTCAGCTGTGTTTGCTCCTGTCATTCAAACAAGAGCGCTGGAGAGGGGCGGGGCGTATCTCCATGTAAATCCTATGGGAGATACCAACTACAACAAATGAACATATTTGACCGTGATTTAATTGTAATACACGTTTCAAAGTGATGCCGAAGTAACTACATACTGATACCGGTTAGTAAAAACCATGAAAATGCTTTGACAAGTCTGCAGACAAGACGGCAGGCGAAAACCTTTCAAAATGCGTGTTTTCTGAATGGAATCGGATCGATCAGGCTAACAACCTGTAGCTGCTCCGTCCACACTCACAACAACGTCATACAGACATAAATAAAGCAGCGACTGTAATTCGCCATGACATAGACAGTCTGTGGTTTGTACATGTTTAACTTGTGTCCAGTTCTGAACAGATATGAGGAGCTGTGAGCTCTGAGTGTGTGCAAACAGCTAACGGCTGATGTGTTGGGACATATTGCGCTGTCGGTGCTGAGCAATCACGAAGCGTCATTCCTGACTGGCAGCAAAAAACAACCAATCACAGCAGTGCTTCTCTGGCTGGCTCTGTCCAATCACAAACAAGAAGTGTTCTCCCTAAAGGAATACCCTTTCCGTCCAATGTGAAATGCTGCGGCGTTTTGTGAAATGCTGCGGCGTTTTGTGAAATGCTGTGGCGTTTTCTGAAATGCTGTGGCGTTTTCTGAAATGCTGTAGTGTTTTCTGAAATGCTGTAGTGTTTTCTGAAATGCTGTGGTGTCTTGCACTTCAGGGCCACCGTAATTTTGTTATCCACACATATATTGTTTTGATATTTGTAACACCAAACCGACAGAAAAGATGCTCTTTACATGACTTTACATGTTTATAAAACATAATATTAAAATTAACTCTTATTTTGAAAATACAGCTTCCTGTGTTCGAATGAGCTGCTCCGACCCTCGGTCCTGACGGACTCCAAAAGTCCGACATTATACAATCAAACAATAATAAACACAAGGATAATTGTGTCTTATTGTTCTTATTGAGTAAATAACAGTGTGTGGTTTAGAAAAGAATACAAAATTAGAAGGAAAAAACGATGAAACAATACAGATTTCAATTTTCTGAGCCCCTACTCTCCCCCTAACTGACGGCAACAAAAGTCTGACATTATACAATTAAAATAAAGAAGTAAAAACAATAAGTGTGGCTTGATATTGAGTAAGAAAAAGGTTGATAATCGCTGTGAGAATGGGTCTGCGGAGAGCATTTCTCCGCGATCCCAACTCGTCTATTACCAACGTTCAGGGAGCTCTATGCAAGTCAATGGGACTCCTGATAGTTGAAAGTCTACGCTATAGGGCACCCACTGAGTTTGATAGTGACCCAAGGCAGGTCTCCCTTGAAAAAGAGATCGTTTGATCTCAATCGGATTTTACCTGGTTAAATAAAAGCTACAAACAAACAAGGGATCCTGACATAACGTCACTATAGTACGAGTTGGGAATCAGAATGTGTTGTCAGAACTGCCTTAATTCTTCGTGGCATATACTTAACAAGGTGCTGGAACATTCCTCAGTGAGTGTATATATTTTTACGCTTTTATATTGAAATACGATGTGCACCTTTTTACTTAACTTGTGATGATTATTATTGTAAAATAAAGCAACTGTCACGAAACCTTATATCCTCCTGGGATAAATAAAGTATTCTGTTTTTATTAATTAAAGTGACATTCTTTTCAAAGAGGTACAAACTGAGGGAGTAAGATGGAAAACTAAACAGGGAGGTGTCAGTCAAATCTAGTATTTTTGAAATCTCTCCAACTCATACACCCACAACCCCCCCCCCCCCCCCCCACACACACACACACACACACACACACACACACACAGCCATGTAGTCCACTGAGATTATGCAATTGAATTTGTGTTATTCCATCATAATCCTGCCTGGGTATTAACGTTTAAACTTTGATGAGCAGAGTGCAGCAGCTCCATAGAGCTCTCTTATTCTCCTCCTCTTCTTCAACACCTGTCCGACTTGTTTTGTTTCTTTGACAAACACACATGCAAAGTTATTAATTTATTTCCTTTCTTTATTTTCCATTTTCTTCTTTTATTCTAAACAGTCACAAAGTGATACCAAAACATACACTAAAGACACAACATCCACAGAAAAACGAGGGACGAGGTGCGTCACGTGGAAATGTATCATTGGTGCTCAAGTTGACTGCCTGAACTAGCTCGCAGGCTTCGCCCCATTTGTGTATATCACACTAAATAAACCTATATATATTCCAAAAGGAAATAAAAGAAAAGCGAGACGTAGTGAGAAGGACAGAATATATTGGTGAAACCACGATAGAATTATATGAAGTAATATTTGTAACAAGATATTTAAGTAATACTTAAGTAAAGGCATTTCCAGTCATGTTTTCTTTCAGATTTGCCAATTCAGTAATTGTTTTAACCTAAACCACAATCATTTTGAAAAGACTGTAAGCAGTTACTGCTTACAGTCTTTTAACAAGCATAAACTGACACGTGTTGCTGGATATTCTAACACAAAAGTCAAACATGAGATATAATTTTAAAAAACGTTGCATGGGAATACATTGAATCCTTTACTACAACTGATTATCAAAATGCATTTGAAGGTTTCTTCAAAATCAAGCATTGGCCGGGAATGTTGTGTATTAGACACACACAAACACACACACACACACACACAATCACACACACACATAATGACGTCAGTCTGTCAGTCTCGCAGTGTCTCTGGGGTTCATCCAGCAAGAGACAGAAGGCTGAGCAGCCAGAGGTAAAGACCTCCACTGTGTGCGTGTGTGTGTGTGTGTGTGTGTGTGTGTTTGTGTTTGTGTGCACTCGTGTTTAATACTTTGTGATGTGCGTAATCCCGCGAGATATAGCGAATAGAAGTACTCATATCTTGTAGTAAATGTAGAATTACTCAGATATTGTACTTGAGTAAAAGTACTCAGATCTTGTACTTGAGTAAAAGTAGAAGTACTCAGATCTTGTAATAAATGTAAAAGTACTCAGATATTGTACTTGAGTAAAAGTAGAAGTGCTCAGATCTTGTACTTGAGTAAAAGTAGAAGTACTCAGATCTTGTACTTGAGTAAATGTAGAAGTACTCAGATCTTGTACTTTAATAAATGTAGAAGTACTCAGATATTGTACTTGAGTAAAAGTAGAAGTGCTCAGATCTTGTACTTGAGTAAAAGTAGAAGTACTCAGATCTTGTACTTTAGTAAATGTAGAAGTACTCAGATCTTGTACTTGAGTAAAAGTAGAAGTACTCAGATCTTGTAGTAAAAGTAGAAGTACTCAGATCTTGTACTTGAGTAAATGTAGAAGTACTCAGATCTTGTACTTGAGTAAAAGTAGAAGTACTCAGATATTGTACTTGAGTAAATGTAGAAGTACTCAGATATTGTACTTGAGTAAAAGTAGAAGTACTCAGATCTTGTAGTAAATGTAGAAGTACTCAGATCTTGTAGTAAATGTAGAGGTACTCAGATCTTGTACATGAGTAAATGTAGAAGTACTCAGATGACATGTTATTATTTGTCCACCTAGGGAAAGAAACGTTTGTGAAACGCAGCTGGACGTCGGAGGAAAGTGCTGCTGTGGAACAACACTTGACGATATGGACAAACAAGAATCAGGTTCCAGGGAAAGATGCATGTGAGGATTGTATCTCTGCCGAACCTCAAGCCCTAACAAATAGGGACTGGGGAGCCGTTAAATATTACATGAAAAATTGAATTTCTGCTATCCAAATGAAAATGAAATAAAAGTGAACCAATGCAAAATACTTTCAATGTTGAAAGAAGGATTTCAAGTACCATTACCAAAACTAGGGGCTTTACCTAAACCAAACCAAATTCTCATCTTTGAATCGTCAACTAGTACAAATTAAAAGGAAATCAATTGCATACCGATAAACCTGTATGTATTCCAAAAGGAAATAAAAGAAAAGCGAGACGTAGTGAGAAGGACAGAATATATTGGTGAAACCACAATAGAATTATATGAAGTAATATTTCTAACAAGATATTTAAGTAATACTTAAGTAAAGGCATTTCCAGTCATGTTTTCTTTCAGATTTGCCAATTCAGTAATTGTTTTAACCTAAACCACAATCATTTGAAAAGACTGTAAGCAGTTACTGCTTACAGTCTTTTAACAAGCATAAACTGACACGTGTTGCTGGATATTCTAACACAAAAGTCAAACATGAGATATAATTTTAAAAAACGTTGCATGGGAATACATTGAATCCTTTACTACAACTGATTATCAAAATGCATTTGAAGGTTTCTTCAAAATCAAGCATTGGCCGGGAATGTTGTGTATTAGACACACACACACACACACACACACACACACATAATGACGTCAGTCTGTCAGTCTCGCAGTGTCTCTGGGGTTCATCCAGCAAGAGACAGAAGGCTGAGCAGCCAGAGGTAAAGACCTCCACTGTGTGCGTGTGTGTGTGTGTGTGTGTGTTTGTGTTTTGTTTGTGTGCACTCGTGTTTAATACTTTGTGATGTGCGTAATCCCGCGAGATATAGCGAATAGAAGTACTCATATCTTGTAGTAAATGTAGAATTACTCAGATATTGTACTTGAGTAAAAGTACTCAGATCTTGTACTTGAGTAAAAGTAGAAGTACTCAGATCTTGTAATAAATGTAAAAGTACTCAGATATTGTACTTGAGTAAAAGTAGAAGTGCTCAGATCTTGTACTTGAGTAAAAGTAGAAGTACTCAGATCTTGTACTTGAGTAAATGTAGAAGTACTCAGATCTTGTACTTTAATAAATGTAGAAGTACTCAGATATTGTACTTGAGTAAAAGTAGAAGTGCTCAGATCTTGTACTTGAGTAAAAGTAGAAGTACTCAGATCTTGTACTTTAGTAAATGTAGAAGTACTCAGATCTTGTACTTGAGTAAAAGTAGAAGTACTCAGATCTTGTAGTAAAAGTAGAAGTACTCAGATCTTGTACTTGAGTAAATGTAGAAGTACTCAGATATTGTACTTGAGTAAAAGTAGAAGTACTCAGATATTGTACTTGAGTAAAAGTAGAAGTACTCAGATCTTGTAGTAAAAGTAGAAGTACTCAGATCTTGTACTTGAGTAAATGTAGAAGTACTCAGATCTTGTACTTGAGTAAATGTAGAAGTACTCAGATATTGTACTTGAGTAAAAGTAGAAGTACTCAGATCTTGTACTTGAGTTAAAGTAGAAGTACTCAGATCTTGTAGTAAATGTAGAAGTACTCAGATCTTGTAGTAAATGTAGAGGTACTCAGATCTTGTACATGAGTAAATGTAGAAGTACTCAGATGACATGTTATTATTTGTCCACCTAGGGAAAGAAACGTTTGTGAAACGCAGCTGGACGTCGGAGGAAAGTGCTGCTGTGGAACAACACTTGACGATATGGACAATCAAGAATCAGGTTCCAGGGAAAGATGCATGTGAGGATTGTATCTCTGCCGAACCTCAAGCCCTAACAAATAGGGACTGGGGAGCCGTTAAATATTACATGAAAAATTGAATTTCTGCTATCAAAATGAAAATGAAATAAAAGTGAACCAATGCAAAATACTTTCAATGTTGAAAGAAGGATTTCAAGTACCATTACCAAAACTAGGGGCTTTACCTAAACCAAACCAAATTCTCATCTTTGAATTATGCTGCTAGAAAGAATCATTCATGTTTTCAAAGATTTCCTATTTATCTTTTAGGGTTTTCCCTCTCCTGTAGTGTAGAACAGGCGTTTCAAAGTGTGGGAAGGTGAGCCTCCCCTCAGAGAACATAAGAACAGCCGCGCCCCCCTCCCAATTATTATTGCTGTTATTATTATTATTATTGTTGTTGTTGCTATAATGCAGGGGTATTCAATTGCATTTCAAGGAGGTCCAGTAAGAGAAAATGTCATTAAATGCTCTGTTTTCGCTGTCTACCTTCCGCCATTTGAAATGACTCTGACCGTTTCTCTCCTCTTGTCTCGTATCTGTGTGTGTGTTTGAATCTATCGTGCTCACTCACTGACTGCACCGATTTGATTGGCTGAGTAGCGTCACCTCCTTAAAACATTAAACAATAACTTTTTTAAACCTTTTTTTTTATGTTTTAAACATATTGTATAAAACTCCCCCACTACTTGGACTATTCCTTGCACCCCTCTAGAATAAGCCCGAATGGTTTCAACCATATTGCATCAGTAACCTGCACTTGTTGTTATAACAAGATTGCAAGGACACTGGTAGTGATCGGACAATTGAGTGTTGTTCAGTTTGTGTGTGTGGAACATGCGTGTGCGTGCATGAAAATATACCACACACCCAATTACAATTGCATGTTCAATTCACCACCGTGGAAGTTAATAAAGTTGGAACAGCCTGTGGACAGCCGTTCTTCCTTGAATGTCAGTCGCCGACACCTTCTTACAGAGGACAGGCAAATCTAGCTGCAGCACGACCCGTATATTTTCGCACGCCGTGTTCTCAACACATATTTATTTAACATTTTTAACATTTTCAACATCGTGGATACATCCTTATATGCTCCCGGCAACACACTGAACGTCAACTTTGCCTCCTTATTACACTCACCCCTACTTTAGTGGGAACAATGAGTCTGCGTCTTTGATCCACACAGGAATAAACGCAGATCATACTCTGGCTGCAGCCTTAACCGGCACTTGCTTTTGATCAAAGTCAATGCGGAAAACCCGCACTCACACAGGTAGGTGGAGGTGAAGGGAATTAGCACTTTTACAGCCTTTTTGGCGAGGTGGGGGAACTCGGTCTCCACAGACAGCCAAAAGTGGGCAAGTGTCACTTTACTCGTCTTTTTCTCGTTATTTTTTGTCTCACGCTGCGCCTCCCCTGAAGCTCTCTGGCGCCCCCCAGGGGAGGCGCGCCTCACACTTTGAAAACCGCTGGTGTAGAAAATATCTTTTTGTGAATTTAAATGGTTTGCAAAGTCTAAAATCCCTCATTGAAGCATGGATAAATGTCACAGGAGAGAAACTTTATACAAATTTGAACCTCAAAATGACCAGAATATGTCCTTGTTAAATATAACTCAAAAGAAGGTAAAAGTCTACTGATGTGTTAGGTCTGTTTGTTTAGTTTTTTGTGTCATGGGATTGGTCAAGTTGTACATTTTGTTTTAACGATATAGAAACACCCCAATAATATACAAATAAATGTTTATTGCATTAAAAGAATGTTGTAGAGAGTTTATATTAATTATAATTTTGTCTCAAGAATTACTAATAGTTGCCTCTAAGAAAAAACAATGTTGAACGAAAAGGATCTTTAGGGGATTATTGATTTGGTCTCCATGGTGTTAATCAATGTTACTGCCATGTCTACTGTCTAGTTATCTTCTATGTCAAGAGGAGGCTAATCACTTAAGTAATGACTTATCTTACCAGCAATGTGAATTTGTTGGTGTAAAAAATATCAAAGTAGAATGTAAATGTTCCTGATGCTGTTCTGCAGTTTCTTTGGTAACAAGGAAAGTCCATTCAACTCAATAATGTCTCTAGTAACTTTGATCCCTTCCAAGATATGAAAACTATACATAGTGTGTGTCTGATCCCTTCCAAGATATGAAAACTAGAAATATGTGTGTGTGTGTGTGTGTGTGTGTGTATAATGGACCTCATAAGTGCTGACTGCTAGAAACTGAGCCCCACTAAGCGGGTAAAAAACTAGCATGATGAGAAAAGCTTGGAATTATGTTTATTTCAAGTGAATTTCTTTTCTATATTGCCTGATTTTTTACAGAGGTCTAGTACAGTTGGAAAGGGTGGATCCCACAATTGGGAAAGATAAGTTCGGGCCCCACATTTGGGTTTCACAAGACTGTGTGTGTGGGTGGATCTATGTGTGTGTGTGTGTGTGTGTGTGTGTGTGGTGTGTGACAACAAGTCCCATATATGCTCCTCTTTCTCTGATGCCATGCCTTTCTGTCTGTTTGCGTGTTCATGTGCAGAAATGGGGAGGGGAGGGATGAAGTTATATAACCGACATGATGGATCACCAGGTAGCCCTGTAATGTGTGTGTGTGTGTGTGTGTGTGTGTGTGTACCTGTCATAATTTTAGTGAGGGCAGATATATATATATACACACATACAAAGCTTTCCTACGTTACATCAGAAAGCCCTGTGATAATTCTTTTTTTTTTTACTCTAAGAATTCTTTAATATTTTTCATAAATAGGAAACATGTACAAAAATTCAGGCTGTCTTTAAATCTATAAACATAAGACACAGGAGTGATATGTTCAACTCCCCATGACACCTCTGATGGTGGGTAGATAATCTTGTATCAACATGTAGACGTGAGAGGAAGCAATAAGGAGATCCTAAAAAAAACTTTATCCAAGCATGACACAGCAGGTAAAATCATTATCGTTATTCATGCGTTTGTCAATAACATGTTTGTGTGTAGAGAAAACATAATAAAACACATTTACGTGTTCATTTTAAGGCAAGTTCTCTATTTGTGTCTGCAGATTTATCCGAAATTCACAGAAAGTTATCCTCAGATAAACCTCACTTGAATATTGAAACATAACATTTGAGAACAATTGCAAATATATATTTTTGAGTGATTACAGGAAAGGTGAAGATAAGTACAGAGACCCATTAACAGACAAACAAAATCCATCTCGCAAAGTCTCCATCTCAAATAAATCCTCAAAGACAGAAGCGCACACACACTAATTTCTGATAATCTGTGGATCCGTCAGTCAATATGGCTATTTCACAATTAACATAATCATATACATCATAGATGATATTTGGGAAAACATTTGATTTGGAGAGGACTTAGGTTAAGGATCACATGTGAATTCACATCACAAGATGCACCATCTCCAACTCAAATAGTCCTCACAAAGAAGAGAGCACACTTATTTCTGATAAATATCTATGGGGTTCATAAGTAAAAATGGCTACTTAACAATAAACATGTTCTTTTTTTATTCATTGAAAAATATTAAACACATTGGTTTGAAAAGAACCAGAGATATTTTTATTCCACACATTCTTCTTCATGGTCATCACCGGACACCTTACTAACAATGTTCCCCTTAAATGCAGTCTTACTGGACTAAACACATAAAGCAGAGCATTAAGGAAAAATAATTAACCTTCAGGTGGTGTCACACACACACACACACACACACACACACACACACACACACCCGGAAGTTCGTGGCGGGCCATTTTAATGCGTTAATAACAGGAGATAGAACTGCAACTTTTGGTAATTAGTAGTCAATAAAGGTTTTGATTTGCAATATTTATATAACATATTGATATGTGTATGTAGTTACATCAATATGTTTTTTAAAAAAAGTAAAATTCGCTAATATTTGAGGATTAAGATAAGATAAGAAGTACTTTATTTATACCAATTTGGGAAATGTTTGCGTTGCATCAGCAAAAGACAAGGCATTGTACATTAGATAAGTTAAAAGACTAGAAATAAACAATCCAAAATGAAAATATAAATAGATAGTGTGAACAGCTATCTTACCTGCCTTGTTAACATATACATGTTAGGCTAACGTTGCCTTGGTTGAAGAGCCTGTTGCTGTTGTTTATTGCTTTGAATTCTTTAAAACAAATGTTTTGTTCTTAAACCTGTATGGTAGTCAGGAGCATCACTTCCTAATGTTTATTGATATATTTAGAGGGAGGGGATGGCAAGGAATGTTTCAAAATTCAGATTAGATTAGTTTCTACCATTTCTTTAATTTATGGTGGTTTGAGTAATCCCATGGTAATTGAGGACATAAGTAATCTTAACCTGTTAAACTCGGAGCCTGTTTTTCAGGTTTCAGGCTCGAAAATGACATGCCCAGAACAAACTATAACTTCACTTCTAAAAGGGGTAAATTAATAATCTTTTTTCTCAAAGCAATGATAAACCTGTGAGTTGGATGTAGAAAAGTCAGAATCAATAGAGATGTTTTTATTTTAAAGTAAATTCAGATTGAACATAGTAAAACAATTTAAATTATAGTTTCCGTCCAAAAAAAAACATTACTTATAGTGAAAACCACCCTTGAATGATGGGATAGTAGACTTAAAGCTTTAGGAAACCAAACTATAACATATAATAAGTACCCTGTTTGTTTACTGTTTAGAAGTCTCAAATGTGCACTCCAATCCATATCAATAGTGATGTATCACAAAAATAGCTCTCTTCCTTATTATTGTGTAACGTTAACTATATTATACTAGCTTGAAATGACATTAACCTGTTAGACCCCGAGCCTGTTTTCCAGGTCTCAGGCTCGAAAATGACATTCCCAGATCAAATGACCATATCTTCCCTTCTAAAAGGGGAACATTAATAATCTTTTTTCTAAAAGCAATGATAAACCTGTGAGTTGGATGTAGAAGAGTCAGAATCAATATGTTTTTATTTTTATTTTAAAGTAAATTCAGATTGAACATAGTAAAAAACTGTAAATTATGGTGTCCGTCCAAAAAATTATTTTTACTTATAGTGAAAACTACCCTTGGATGATGGTAAGGTAGACTAAAAGCTTTAGGAATCCAAAGTACAACATATAATAAGTACCCTGTATCAAGATTGATGCAAAACAAGTGACATTTGACCTTTTTAGAGACGTTTAGCAAAAAAAACTCCACTTCTGAGATGATCTGGGTGAAAAACGCCTTTTAACCGTTTCTCTGGAACCCATTGGTCGATTTTGGTGATTGACATCTCTGTCTGACTGTTAGAGCCAATAGAATCAAAGGGGAGCTTTCACATACAGACTAACCTTAAAACAAAAAGGTGGGGGTTTTGCGCATGCAGTTTTGCATGAGAGTGAAGCTGTCTCACGCTCTGACATCTGAAAACGGAAAAGCAGGGTTTATTGCTTATGGATTATCAGAAATAATTTCAAAGGGACACAGACATTGGATTAACCTATGGATCAACCTTCAGCAGCGTTTTTATCGTTTTAATGCCATTGAAGACCACTTTTGACCAGACAACGACACAGGTAAGCCATTTTGCCATTTAAGCTACCTAGCGCCACATGTTTTGATGTACGTTCTTGTTAATATCCCCGCGAGTTCTTATCATGGAGTGATAATGTATGTACCTATCGATTCTGTGTCATCTCATGATGCTATTCGATATCTTGGATGTGCAGCTACGATAAGTAATACAGTGTGCGAAAAAGCACACGTCCCACCGTCCGGGACGTGTTATTTACAATATCGGACAAGTAGATCTTTCAATTGACTTGTCCGGCGGACAAGTGACGTTTTTCACCCTCATTTATTGACAAATTATTGATAAATTCAGTTTACAAAAGGCAGAACTCATTCGCAAATTGTACGTGTCCGCCATTGTTCGTTTAGAAATGTTAGTTTCGGTTCTGCTTGTTGATTCCTAAGGAAATGCATCTCGCCGCTTTCTGTACAGTTAGAAGGGGGCGGGGCGGGAAGTGTAGCACAGTGGCAGGGTTGGGACGCAAAACTCGGTTCCGAGTAGGAACAAATAACAATTGTCCGGTCCCAGGATTAATAAGAGTTGTGAGGACAGGGGCGAGGCCGAGCCCCGCGGACCGCAGCTCTCTCTCTCCACGCTCCGTATCAGCTGATCGCTGCATGGTGCGTCTCTCTTTGTCAAACTTTCTTATGTTCTTTCTCTAACACGTAATGAAGGTTATTAAGCGTTTTAGCTCCTATGTTGTTAATATTGACCACCATTTCCTTTAATAATAATAAATAATAATACATTTAATTTATATAGCGCTTCTCATCTGCCAAGACAAATCTCGAAGCGCTTTATGAAGTAAAGCAGCCTCCCTGTCTGTGTCCTCGCGCTGTCCTCACATCCCCGGACCCCCAGACTCGGAGGAGCACAGGGATGTCAGTATTGTTTATGAAGCAGGGTATAGAAAGTACATTATTGAAATGAAAATACTATTTATTTACTTTTACAAACAGTGAGCAGCTGGGCAGCTGCAGCATGTGTATTGCAGGACATGTGTAAGCGTGCAAGCGTCTTTGAGTTGTAGAAAAGCGCTAGGCCTATAGGCTATAAATATAATGTATTAGTATTATTATTATTATTATTATTAGGTTGGACATGTGTGGTTGGACTCTGTCTCACAGGCAGGTTGCAGTGTAACATCAGAGGAGACTGGGCCAATTGTACATTCTCAAACTGCACCACTTAGAACTAACCAAACAATGCAGAGATTATTTTTATATAATTTTATTCAATAACCGTAAGAAATTAAACAGTATGAAGTGATTTGTAAATAGGAATACAGATTTGACTTAATGTTTTCATAAATATATTTTTCTCCCAGTTTGTCATTATTTTTACCCTCTCAAAGAACCGGAATCGAGAACCGAAAATAACCGGAATCGAAAAGCAGAACCGGAATCGTTAAAATCCAAACGATACCCAACCCTATGTGTGATGCAGTAAAATCTTACCGCTCACTTACGTTAGCGGTGTCGTAAAAACCGTGGGAAAATGTAAAATACGATGGCGAAGAACAATTTTTGTCCATTCTGGACAAGTGAAAAATGTATTCGGACAAGTAAATTGCCAAACTCACTTGTCCATGGACAAGTACTCTCTAAAAACTTTTTCTCACACTGTAATAAGGGTGTTATGAGTGAGTTTCTGTGCAGTAATGCGTTAGCATTTTCGCTCGTTACTAATTCATAGGCTGAATTATGGGGATGTGGGGGTTTAAAAAAAAAAGATCTGTTAGCTGAGTTTCTTCCCGTTACATGGATATAAAACATTCATAGTTTATTAAATATTAAGATGCCCTCAGACACTGTTTCATGCAGATGACGCGTTTTTCCGCCCGGTACCGGGGAGCGGTGTAGAACAGGTTTTGAGAGAATGGAATTTACAATTAAATGGCTGATCATGGTTAACGTGTTGCTAACTTTATCCGGTATCCTAGCCTAATCTGTTATCGTTCCCTAAATCTACTCATTTAGAGGGGATAATCCACTAACATGCTTTAATTCACATGTTAATTTGATTCAGATGTGCTGATAATATCCGCAATATAAGTCTTTAAACGTCTTACCTTTAAAAGTCCATCACAAACGGTCTATTATGCTGCAACTCTACTGCGCTGCTAGCCTTGCCGCTAACTTCCGGGAACTATTGAGAGGCTCCACGATCTGCCATTGCTGTCAAAAAATGGTCCATTGGAGTGAACGGAGTTGACGCAACTCTCAATATACAGCTCTGACTTGGACTATACACTGCACACAGGAAGCCGGAGCATATACATTATATAATCATGATCACACACAGAAATAATTATCAAACAAAGCAGAAAGAAAAGAGAGAATCTGACAGAGAGTCTGAGAGAGTTTGAGGAACTGTAAATTGTGTTATCCCTGTGTGTGGGTGTGTGTTTGTGTGTTTGTGTATAACCATGGGAGCTGAGCGGCTTTGCACCAGCACATGTGTGTGTGTGTGTGTGTGTGTGTGTGTGTGTGTGTGTGTGTGTGTGTGTGTGTGTGTGTGTGTGTGTGTGTTGTGTGTGTGTGTGTGTGTGTGTGTGTGTGTGTGTGTGTGTGTGTGTGTGTGTGTGTGTGTGTGTGTGTGTGTGTGTGTGTGTGTGCGCATACAGAGGTGACATTGATTTGTCTTTGAGGATGAGGCGGTGCGTCCCACGTGGCTCCGTCTCTTTATTTCTCAAACCTCTAACCTCCTCCTCTCCTCCAGTCCCACAGCCTCGTTGACCTCCTCCTCCTTCTTCCTTTCCTCTCCATTTTTCACCTCTCTCCTCCCCATCCCTCTCCTGTCACTCTCTCTTCTCTAATCACAATGAGGAGGAATGTGTTTAATCTCACTAAAACACAAGATGAGTCATTTGCTTTAAAAGCAGCTCTTCCTCTGTGTGATGTGTTTCCTGGAGCTGGAGGCAGAAGGAGTGTGAATCAGGGCTTTATCTTTGCTTTTCTATTTAGAAATGTGAAATTGTTGCATTGATTTTATTTACATGAAGGAATATAAATGGGTTTGTTTTAGGTTGCTGTTGGTTTAAGAATGTTATAAGATATATTTTGAATTGTGATATCTATGGAGTTATGAAGGTATATTTGAATTTTGATATTATTTCCTGGAAATCAAATTGGAGTTTATTGTTAAAGAGGCCTTATTGTGCTCTTTGGGGTTTTCCCTCTCCTGTAGTTTGTTCTATAGGTCTCTGTGCATGTCAATGGTCCGCAAAGGCTAAAATCCCTGTGTTCCCTCCAGAGGGAGTTTCTCTCCCAGACACTCCCCCCCTGCCTGAAGGGGGGGAGTGTCTGGGAGGGCAGGACACCTGGAAGTGGTTGACCAATCACAACAGAGCCGGACAGCTAACCAATCAGAGCAGACCTGACTCTGCTTTCAGACAGAAATACATAACTTTTGAGAAGGGTCTAGCTGCGGCCGCGGCCAGTACACGCCAGTACACGACACTACACGACACGCCCCCTACACGACACGCCCACTTGACACGACACTACGGTGGCTGAAAGACGTACATGGCAGATTAAAAACGAATTGCAAACTTTATTGTAGCATTTTAAGCAACTATTAGGCAAATAAATTAATAACCTAGTCTATCCGTTTGAGACACAACAGTATAACTTTCAACCCAAATCATTTTGTCAACAAAACGGTGGTTTAGTAAACTTTTTTTAATATATAAAATAGGTTTTAATGAGATAATCTATTAATTATGTTTGTCTAACTGCTACACATGTATTTATACTAGGGCTGTCAAGTTAACGCGTTAATAACGCGTTAACGCAAAAAAGAAAATTAACGCCACTAATTATTTTAACGCGATTAACGCATGTGTATTTTTGTCCTCGGCCGCCTCGTAGTTTCAGAGCGCATCGAGTTTAAAATACCATCTACAAGCTGACGCTGACAGCCCCGCTCCTGCCGCCCGCTTGCGGCAGACCACACTTCCACACTCACCGGCAGGCCCGGACTGGCCATCGGGAGGACCGGGAGGGTGTGTGTATGTGTGGCGCGAGCGAGAGAGAATGCGCACACCTTACGTGTATTGTTGTTGTTAGCATCTGGTGCTAGCTAGCTGCGCTAACGGATATAAGGAGCTGTTTCAATGAAAACAGAGGAGCGACATTTCGCCGACAACTGCGCCGAGCACTTGACTTTATGTAGGTAGCCAGACAGTGGGACATTGTACGAAAAGTCAGCACACTCAGCACAGATAGTGCGCGCAACATGATCGCAGCGTCCAGGCAGCTCCCGTTCGAGCATATGCCTTGAGTTGCACATAGCTCCAACGATCCATCACAGTGTCTCTCCACACACACACACACACACACACACACACACACACACACACACACACACACACACACACACACACACACACTCACTATGTATGAGAGAGGTTCCAGGTTGAATTGAGGCGAATATTTCTAATGCTCAGAGGTTGTTGTGTTTAATATTCATGAGAATATTTGTCATTGTTCAAATGATAATAAACAAACATTTGCATAAAGCATATTTGTCCACTCATATGTTGATAAGAGTATTAACAACTTGAAAAATATCCCTCTAAGGTACATTTAGAACAGACAAAAAATGTGCGATTAATTTGCGATTAATCACGATTAACTATGGACAATCATGCGATTAATCGCGATTCAATATTTTAATCGACTGACAGCCCTAATTTATACATAAATGTATATATTTGTGAACATCTAAATATAGTTGTTAAAGGTTTTAAGATATACATAATCACATCATGGGGTCATTAAGGACCAAATTAGGAGGGCCAGTCAGGCCACTAATGAGCTCAATCATTCACATGTATTATTATTACTTTATAAATTAAGAGTAGGCTACTAGGGGTCTATTACAAAACCTTTGAAGGAATCGCATCAACTAAAATAAACGTATGGCAAGTATGATCAAATTAACATAATGTCAAGATATGGCCAATAGACAATCAACATGCTTGAATATAAAGGAAGAAGAACAATAAACAGATGAACATTTAGGTTTTATGTGTAAATTGTGATTGAGCAAACCATCTTAATACATCTGGCAGTCTAAGACAGCAAACTAAGCTTCTTTAACTGCTGCTAGAACACAGTTTTACCATGGGGTATTTCTAACAAGACCAACAAGATATACAAGGCTTCCAAAACAGAAGAAACCAACTCAATACAGTATTTTAATTTCCTTCAAAACGACAAAAGCACAGATAAAAACCAAATAACAATAACATAAGGGAAAAGTACTTGAAGTGGTTACCTGTTGTAAATACCTTGGTATCTGGCTTTTAAACCTCAGTCAATAATCTGCTTAAAAAGCTGAGGGTTAGGCTAGGTTTCTTTTTCAGAAACAAGTCCTGTTTCTCGCTTGAGGCCAGGAAAAGGCTCTGTGACCTTTTGACCTGTGCTGGACTATGGTGATCTGATCTATATGAATGCACCTGCCCATTACCTGATCAAGTTAGATGCCCCCTATCACAGTGCGCTGAGATTCGTTACTAACTGTAAAGTACTTACTCATCACTGTACCCTGTATGCCAGGGCAGGTTTGCCTTCTCTAACTGTACGGAGGCTCAGTCACTGGTACATGTTCATCTATAAAGCCATGTTGGGTAAACTCCCATCTTATATCTGCTCTCTGATCACACGGAGAGTTGCAAGTAGCTATTGCCTGAGATCTCATGATGTGTTTTTGTTACATGTGCCAAGTGCAAGGACTTGAAACTGAGCAATTGGTTCCAATGCATGATTTTAAAGCTCGGATAGATGCTATGCAATTTGATACTGTTGGTCATTGGCGACGGTATGTAAGTGTAGCCCTGTAAATATGTTGTATGATGTCCTTTTTGTTTTCTGTAGTTTTCTGTTTTCATGTGTAACCGACTTTGCTGCAGGTCTCCCTTGAAAAAGAGATCGATGATCACAATGGGATTCACCTGGTTAAATAAAGGCTTGAAATGAAATGACATCTGATGTTAGAAATATGAATATAAGACGAACAATTATAGTATGTTTGCTAAAGGAGAATATTTGTATCTTATAAAATAATTCCTATAACATCTTCTGTATAACAAGTCCTATTTGCAATGACCTAAAAATGGTTTTCAACGCACAAGGTAACCCTTCTCTTGCGTTCGGTCATACCCCCTTCCCATACTATTTTCGGTGTTTTGCACAGTGATATTTCTGGAACCCCTTATCCCATTTTGATGGTTGACATCTCATTTGAACAGTCAAAGCCAGAATGACAGCAGGGGTGAATTTCATTTTATAATTTTGCAATAAGTCAAAGATATGTTTACTGTATATTATAAAAATGCTTGTCATGTAGGCATACTGGAGATGGAAAGGCTTTAGTCAGTGTTGTAGCTGAGATTCTTACCGTTCCAATGATGTATGGGATGTATTAATAATAACTTGGATTTATATAGCGCCTTTCATGAGACCCAAGGTCGCTTTAAAAAGAAGAACAGGAGTAGAAACAAACATAACAAAAGGCAGTCAGACGAACAGTTAGACAGACAAAACAACAAATAGATTTGGGGCCAAAGGCCTTGGCAGACAGATGGGACTTGAGGGCCCTTTGAAGGCGTCAAGCGTGGGGATGTTGCAGATCTCCGCAGGGAGAGCGTTCCAGAGAGTGGGGGCTGCCATACTGAAGGCTCTGTCCCCGAAGGATCGCAGGTTGGTGCGGGGGGCCAGAGTCTGAAGACCGCAGGTTCCGGGGTAGGGCATGTGGGAATTGTATTGATTTGATACAAGCAAGCCAGTGTTTCATTGTGTACTTTCAACTACAGTATATGGTCCGGCAAGTTCAGCATTCACTGTGATGAATATAAAATAAGACACTGATACCGTTTTCCTCAATGAACATTTATTGAACAGAACATCATGTGGAAAATCAGAGGGGCACCATTCAAGCTGGTCTGCTTAAAAAAAAATAAAAATAAAAATAACCTTTTAAATTGATCCCAACAGTAAAATCAACATGATTTTAAATAAAAATGTAAGCAGCGAGGATTGACCTGCAGGAGGTTAAAGCCTATTTAAAAACTCCTCGGAATCCAAAGCTCTTCGGAATTTTTCACTGAAGTCCTTCAGCCTTTGTTGTGCTTCCTCACTCATGTTCTTGGCGAGGTCATGGGCACAAAGTTCCATCTCACTGATAAGACAAGATGGTATAAAGAAATCATATATGTAATATTATAAATTCGGTCTCTCAGCCACCGTAGTGTCGTGTCAGGTGGGCGTGTCGTGTAGTGGGTGTGTCGTTTAGTGTCGTCAATTCGCTTTTAATCTGCCATGTACGGTAATGTCTCTCAGCCACCGTAGTGTTGTGTCAGGTGGGCGTGTCGTGTAGTGGGTGTGTCGTTTAGTGTCGTCAATTCGCTTTTAATCTGCCATGTACGGTAATGTCTCTCAGCCACCGTAGTGTCGTGTCAGGTGGGCGTGTCGTGTAGTGTCGTGTACTGGCGTGTACTGGCCGCGGCTAGACCATATTGTAACTTTTGAACATTAAAGCATGTCAAAATGTTACATTAGAGGCACAAAATACAAATATGAACCTGAAAATGGGCATAATTCCTCTTTAAGCTGTTAAACACTGGGCCTATTTGTCCGGCCTCAGGCTCGAAAATGACATTCCCAGAATGAATGGTATATAACTAATCTTTTTTATCAAAGCAATGATACACCTGTGAGCTGGCTGTAGAAGTGTCAATATAGATATGGCTGTGTCAGATTAAATTATTTATATTGAAAACCACCCTTGAATGATGGAATAGTAGCCCAGAACCTTTAGGGATCCAAACCACAATATATCATAAGTACCCTGTGTCAGGATAGATGCTAATTTTGTGAAACTTGACATTTTTTAGAGAGGTTTAGCACAGGTAGGTCCAGGCGGACTCACCTTTGGGTACATTTGGTTACCATCAGTGCCATTTGACCTTTCTCAGGTACCACACTGTAAAACTCATTTTATTTCATTGAAATATTACTAAAAGTATTCATTCCATCCAAATACAACTGCTGTTGACCTTTTGGAACATTCACCATGACCTCTATACCTTTTTCGCCACAAAGCGTAACGGTATAGTCAGACCTTGTTCTTTACGCAGGGCTGTATCTCTGGAACACATTGGTCAAATTGGGTGATTGAAAGCTCTTTGTAACCGTTAGAGCCAAAAGAATCAAGCCATAAATCCATGTAAACATTACCATTGGTCAGTTAGAATGACGCACACACGTGCTCTAAACCAGATAGCCGACTTGCTCAACAATATATTCCGTTTATTACCAATAAATGTAATGATGGATTATGAGTAATCATTTCAAAGTGACACAGAGACATTGGATTAACCTTCAGCAGCATTTTTATGCCCTTGAACACAACGTTTGACCACAAAACAGCAAAGGTAAGACATATTTATCGTTATGGCTCTGTAAAAGTGAAGTTGTTTGTTGCTCTTTCCTGGCTGCTAGTTCACTGAGTTTTGTATAGCTTTCATATGACATGTCGTTTGTGCAGATAGCATGAAGTAGAAAAATCGCTATCGCCAGTTATGGGCTAACAGTGCATTAGCATGTTTTCGTTAAGTGCTGATTTAGACGCTTCGTGTTGGAATTGTGTTTCGTTTAGGTAAAAATGGTTATTATCGTCTGTTAGCTAAGTTTCTTCCCGTTAAGTGGGAATGTCACATTAATAGGTTGTTAAATGTTAACAAGCCCTGGGATAGTGTTTCTTACAAGATGCTACATCTGCCCCCGGTACCGGAGGCAATCGGGCTTAAGAGGTTAAATGAAAAGAACATTCAGTTTTACTAAACAGCACTTCTGTGCGTACTTTCTGGAAATGTATGTCGGACCCTTCAACTAACCTCCAGCTACTTCAGTTGGTGATGAGATTAAGTTTGAACTGTTAATAATTTGACTGTTGGATAAACCCCCTTTAAGCTAGCGCAGGGGTCGGCAACCCGCGGCCCTTGGGCCGCATGAGGCCCTTTAGCCCCTCTGCAGTGGCTCCCTGTAGCTTTGGGAAAAAAAAAACATTTTTTTAAATTTTATTAATTAATTTTTTCTTTCAAAGGGAACACCTCTTATTTTGGAGATCGAGGTGATACTGTGACACTGAAATAAAAAAAGTGTTTAATATTTAGTCCACTAAAATATACGTCACACCCCGACGCCTCTCCATGCTGTCTGCAGGTGGCTAATCTTGAGTTTGCGATCGCCGGTAAACCAAACCATGGATAAATCCAAAAAAAGAAAAGTCTCAGATGAAAATAGAGAGTTTAATTCAGCGTGGACAGCTTCATTTGCTTTCACTTCAAACGATGCAGGCTTACCTGTATGCTTGATATGTGGCGAGAAATTAGCAACCAAAAAAAAATGTAATGTTGAAAGACATTTCCACAGCAAACACGAAGCATTTGCTGAAAAGTACCCAGCAGGAGATGAGAGAAAAAGAGCGATTTCAGAACTGCTGCGGAAAGCTGAGCAGACCAAACATACTTTCAAGAAGTGGATCAAGTCTCCAAACTCAACTACTTCTGCTAGTTTTGTGGCTGCTCAGGAGATAGTAAGGCGCGGAAAGCCGTTCACAGATGGAGAATACATGAAAGAATCATTTATTAAAATATCAGAACATCTATTCTCGGACTTCAAAAACAAAGGTGAAATTGTTCAGAAAATTAGAGATATGCCTCTCTCTGCAAAGACCGTCAAGGACAGGACCATTAAGATGGCAGAAAACATCACCAGTCAACAAATTGAGGACATTAATTCAGCTCCAGCTTTTTCAATCGCCTGTGATGAGTCAAGTGATGTAAACGACATTGAACAGACAGCGCTGTTATGCAGGTATGTGAACTCTGATGGGCCGCAGGAAGAAATCATTGAGTTAATACCGCTAAAAGGCCAAACACGGGGGGAGGACATTTGTAAGGCTGTAATGACTTGTTTACAAGCCAAAGGAATAAACACCACCCACATGGTGTCAGTGGCTACTGATGGGGCACCTAGTATGAGAGGAACACAGAAGGGGTTTGTGACTTTACTTCAGAAGTCGCTGGATCGAGAGCTGCTGACGTTTCACTGCATCTTGCACCAAGAAGCACTGTGCGCTCAAACATTTCCCCCCGAATGCAAGGAGGTGATGGACCTTGTCATTCAGATAGTGAACAAAATAATGGCAAAAGGGTTAAACCACCGACAGTTTTGTTCATTATTAGATGAAGTCGACAGCGCATATTCGGATCTCCTGCTGCACAACAAAGTCCGGTGGCTGTCCAGGGGAGAGGTTCTGAAGCGGTTTGCTGCTTGTCTAGATCACGTGAAAACTTTCCTGGAAAGCAAGGGCCTCACTTATCCAGAGCTGGAACATCCAGATTGGCTGGAAAAGTTGCACTTCATGGTGGATATGACAGGTCACCTCAACATGCTGAACAAAAGTCTCCAGGGAAAAGGAAGCACGGCCCTTCAGATGCTGGAGGATGTTTTGGCGTTTGAGCGCAAGATGACAGTGTTTGCCAGAGATGTGCAGAAAGGTACGTTCTCTCACTTCCCCTCCCTGAGAGAGTTCAAAGAAGCACACAACCACATAAATTGTGAATACTTACAGCGTGCGATCATCGAAATGCAGACGGCATTTGGACAAAGATTCAGTGAGTTCAGAAAGGAAAAAAACACATTATCCTTCCCCGTCACACCCCTGGACATCGACCCCTCCATGCTGAACATGTCACCATTCACAGGAGTAAGTCTACCCGATCTTGAAATTGAACTGGCCGACATAGCTGATAAAGAGTTATGGGTGTCCAAGTTCAAACGCCTGACAGCTGATCTCGAAGATGTCGCCCGTCAGAAGGCTATTCTCGCTCGGGAGCACAAATGGAGCGATATGGAAATCCTCCCCAAACCCGACAAACTTGTGTTTGAGACATGGAATGCCATTCCCGACACTTATATGAATATGAAGAAGTATGCATTTGGAGTCCTGTCCATCTTTGGATCCACATACTTATGCGAGCAGATTTTCTCCAGCATGAACTACATCAAATCCAAATACCGCTCGCGCCTCACAGATGACAGCCTGCGGTCCTGTGTGAAGATCAAAGTCACGTCTTACAGCCCCGATATAGAGAAGCTCAGCAGTGATGTTCAGAAACAGAAATCACATTAAACAGGTGAGAACACTATCATTTAATAGGCTATTATTTTGCAAAAAAAACGTTTTAAAACCTGAGCTGATAGTTGTGTTTTATGTTCAGACTCGATCGTTGATTGCTGTACGTGGCTGAGGAAAAAACAGAAGAGGATGACAACAAACTGAGATGGACTGAAGTCATAATTAAATACAAACTGGCCTATTTTTATGTTTACTCTTTTTAAAGCTATTAGGCTGCAGCTATATGTTTTATTTATTTCAAAGTGGGCTACTTATTATTTTATTAATTTTCCACCAATAAGGGAAGGAATCAAATGGACCTGCATGGTCCTGTATTTTATTTCAAAGTAGGTCAACATGCCATTGTTTTTTCCCCTCTTCATAAGAGTTTGAGGTTTGAGGTTTTTTTGTTTGTTATAACAGGTAATAAAAGCACTAAAATGTCAACAATTTTCTTTGTGTTGTTTTATTATGTCATAAATGCATCAAACTATAGTTCTTATACAGTGGGTGACAAAAAAAATTGGAAATGAAAAAGAATAAAAACGAAAAATACATACAAATAAGCTTTGAATGAATGTCAAACCCTCTGTATATATAGTATAACTATATATAAAACGTTATACACTGTGTTATCTTCATTTTAAGGGTAAAATAGGTTTTGCGGCCCCAGAGGAATTTTATTTCGTGGGTGAGGGTCCAAAATGGCCCTTTGATAGTAAAGGTTGCGACCCCTGGGCTAGCGGTATGTCTCTGAAGAGGGCAATGACGATGGATTGGTCAACTACCTTGTTTCTGACCAAAATATGTCAACAACTAGAAAATATTGGATGGCTTACTACTTTTCTAGCTATGTAGCTGCATACCTACGAGCAAGACCTCCAGGTCTAAAAGTGTGAGTTCCTCTTTTCCATCTGAAGTGATTTTATTTGCGACTGTATTCGAGACTTGCCTTGAGATCTTTTACGTCTGCTTTAAGTGGTTCCAAAATTGACAGTTTATTATCAATGCACTCGAGTACACTGACCTTAATGGTGGTAGTCCGTCATCGGTTGACTCATGATGCACTGTCTATATAAGTAATTGTCACTGAAATCCTGTAAATCTTTTCCAGAGTATTGGCGATGTAATCCAGTGCAGGAGAAGACAGTTTGGGTTGACTGTTCGCTGATTCTGTTAGATTAGTTTGTCTAGCAGCAGGGAGCCCCTTGTTTGATTTCACTGTGTCTTGCGATACTCTGACACTTTCATTGCTCCTACTGTCAACCTTTGTCCTTTTCCAGTACGCCTACAAAGGGGAAAACAATGCAGAAGGAAGCTTGCATTCTCTCTATAGAAGGCAGGGGGCGACTCCTCTGGTGAGATTGTGAAGTCCTGTTGCGTGCTCCCAGCCTGCTAGCAAATTAGCTTACAAGCTAACTCAGCTGAAAAGGATCCAGAAACTTTACTTTTACTTTTTACTTTAACCATTTTTTGGAGATCACCGACGGCGATGAAATAAAGAGGACCATGGCCAGGTAAATAAGATAAACTGTTCCTTTAGCCCCCAGTAATGTTACATTAGTAAGTTAACAAGTAAATTATATATAGCTGATGTAATTTAATCATATTATTTCATATTTAAAATAAGTCTTAATTTTTCTGTACTAATAAAACAATGTTTTTTTAAATGAACAAAAGCATGTTGTATAGATTGATTCTTAACAATATTAGTGTTCTAATCTTAATAGCTATTATAACAGTTTATATTCTCCTTCTTCCCCTAAACCAGCCCAGATGATGTCCCACTGACTCCAGATCAGCACTCCAGGTCAGCAGCACGTGACCCCCCGCTCTGCTGAAATACACAATTAAACATTTTCTATTACCTATTTTTTGTATTAATAAAATTAAACTGAACCTAAGACAGTTTAATGACTAGAGATATCCTATTATTCCACTGCTTATGTACACATGTTGTAAATAATGGTTAAAACCTCAGTAAAATGAAAATAAACAATGTTTAACAATTACTATTTCAATTTAATTTGTATTTCATCTTATCACAAAGTAGAGGTAAGAATAAATCCATCCTCTCTCTGCAGCTTCATGTCTTCTATTATATAACTTCCATCATTGAGACAGAGGAAATCATCATGTACTTTAACATCACCAGCAGTAAAACAAATATCAGCAGAAGTGTGTTTATCGAGTGTTTATTTGTATATATGTACAGCAAGTATATAGAAGCAGCTGTTTGGGGAATCAGACAGACTCAAGCTATAATCGTTAAATATCTATTAAAAGAAAGGACACATACAAAATCAAATTCTGAAACTAAGACACAAGTCTGTAGGACGGCAGTAAGAAGAGGTCTGGGTGGAGGATGTTCCTGATCGCCGTTTTGCTTTCTCCAGCACCTCGCGGTGTCCAGGTGATTGCAGCTCTATCTGATGATCCGCTGTGCACTTTTCAGATTAGGGTTGTTGATTGTGTTCGTTGTTCTCGCGTCCAGGAGAGAAGTTTAAAATAAGAGACAATGGAGTCTCTGAAAAGGGTCAAATTGGTTACTTTAATTAAGTAGCATGGTAATGAAACAACACAGGAGTAGTGGGAAACAGCTGTGGTCCCGAGGCTGCAGCGATGGGTGAAGAAGCGGCTGAGATCCCGTTGTCGCCCGTCTGTATCTATTTCTTGGCTCCTCCTTTCAATGGCGGCGACGTAGGGGTCCGCCCTCCTCTTCTCCAATGTCCGATATCGCGCATAACAGAGGATATAGATGTTGTGTGGTCATTGTATAACTCCTAACGCCTTTTCTCCTCATACACTCTTTCATTACTTTTTATTTTTATTACATTACATTGCATTTAGCTGACGCTTTTATCCAAAGCGACTTAGAATAAGTGCATTCGACCAACAAGATACAAACTTGAAGAAAACAGAATCATATAAGTACATCAGGTTTCATAGAGCCAAAACATTTCAAGTGCTACTCAACTGGCTCTAGATAAGCCAGTCTTTATTAGTATATAAGTGCTTTGTTAGCAATTCTTTGTTAGTAATTCTATCGCTCGAAGTTGAGTCGAAAGAGATGAGTTTTAAGTCTGCGCCGGAAGATGTGCAAGCTATCTGCTGTCCTGATTTCAATGGGGAGCTCATTCCACCATTTTGGAGCCAGGATAGCAAACCGCCGTGTTTTTGCTGATGGGAACTTGGGTCCCCCTCGCAGTGCTGGTGCAGCGAGCCGTTTGGCCGATGCAGAGCGGAGTGCACGTGCTCGGGTGTACAGTTTAACCATGTCCTGGATGTAGGAAGGGCCAGATCCATTCGCAGCATGGTACGCAAGTACCATTGTCTTGAAGTGGATTCTAGCAGTTACTGGAAGCCAGTGAAGTGAGCGGAGGAGCGGTGGTGTTGGAACATTTTGGAAGGTTGAAGACCAGAAGCCGCTGCATTCTGGATGAGCTGCAGAGGTCGGATGGCACATGCAGGTAGACCAGCCAGGAGGGAGTTGCAGTAGTCTAGGCGTGAGATGACGAGAGCCTGGGCCAGAACCTGCGACGCTTTCTGGGTCAGGAGGGGACGTATCCTCCTGATGTTGTACAGCGTGTATCTGCAGCAGCGGGTTGTAGCAGCGATGTTTGCAGTGAAGGACAAGTTGTTATCTAGGGTCACACCCAGATTCCTTGCAGTCTGAGTCGGGGAAACAACAGAGGTGCCGATGTTGATTGTTAAGTCAAGAGTGGGACAATCTTTTCCCGGAAGGAAAAGCAGTTCAGTCTTGTCAAGGTTGAGCTTGAGGTGGTGAGCAGACATCCACTGAGAGATGTCAGCTAGACAAGCAGAGATGCGTGCGACGACCTGGGTCTCTGAGCGGGGAAAGGACAGAATTAATTGGGTGTCGTCAGCGTAGCAATGGTATGAAAGACCATGCGGGCTAATGACAGATCCGAGCGAGTTTGTGTACAAGGAGAAGAGGAGGGGACCAAGAACAGAGCCCTGAGGGACCCCTGTAGTTAATTGACAAGGGTCAGACTCTGACCCTCTCCAAGTTACCCTGTAGGTACGGCCTGTGAGGTATGAGGTGAGGAGGGAAAGTGCAGAGCCTGAAACTCCAAGTTCTTGGAGAGTGCGAAGGAGGATCTGATGATTCACCGTGTCGAATGCAGCAGACAGGTCCAAAAGGATGATGACAGAGGAGAGGGAGGCTGCTTTAGCAGTGTGCATTCCTAAGAGACAGCGAGGAGGGCAGTTTCTGTTGAGTGACCTGCCTTGAAACCAGACTGGTGCGGATCCAGAAGGTTGTTCTGATGGAGATAACAGGAGAGTTGTTTAAAGACAGCGCGTTCAAGTGTTTTAGACAGGAACGGGAGGAGAGAGACAGGCCTGTAGTTTATAACATCAGACGGGTTGAGAGTGGGTTTCTTTAGGAGAGGGTTTACTCTTGCCTCCTTGAGACTGTTTGGAAAGTGACCAGAAGTTAGAGAAGTGTTGATGAAATGGGTGAGAAACGGTAGAATATCAGGAGCGATAGTCTGAAGGAGGTTTGAAGGGACAGGGTCCAGAGACAAGTGGTAGGACGGGCAGAGGTAATGAGGGTAAGAACCTCACTTGGAGAGAGAGGGGAAAAGGAGGTTAGTGTGTGGGTGAACGGTGGGTCTGGTGACCCAGCGGTGAGTAAAGGTGAGTCAGAAAAAGAAGAGCGAATATCATCAACCTTTTTTTCAAAGTAGTTAACAAAGTCGCTTGACAGAAGGGAGGAGGGGGAAGGGGCTTTGGGGGGTTCGAGGAGGGTGGAGAAGATGGAAAATAGTTTTTTGGAATAGGAAGATTGGATCTTATCTTGAAAGAAAGTGCTTTTTGCCTGAGAGATCGAAGCAGAGAAAGAGGAGAGGAGAGCCTGATAGGTTAGGAGGTCGTCATGGTGTTTGGATTTCCACCGTTTCCGCTCTGCTGCCCTAAGGATGGTTCTATTAGCACGCAGTGCGTCATTTAGCCAGGGAGCAGGAGGGGACTGACGAGCCTGCCAAGATGTAAGAGGACAGAGAGAGTCCAGAGAGATTATTTAATGCATTTTAACGGCTATGATCGTTGTTAACGTAAACCGGAAGTGACGTCACTGTTGATAAACGGAGACTCCTTCCAGTAAAGCTTTTCAAAATAAACTTTAGCAACAACGTTAGCCACAAGCCAATGCTAACCGGAAATGTTTTCAGAATAAAACCGTTTTAAGCTTACTGTATGTTTAAACTAAATTACGTCATTAAACATTGATTTTAATTTCTTACAGGGTCCTTCTCCAGCAGATCCATTCCTCCAGAATTTTCCTAATTACAGAGACAAACAAGAGAAAAAGAAAAAAGTGAATTAATCATATTAAACACATTTTGCAAAAGTATTATTGCAAAATGTAACTCTAAGCATTTCAGACAAACAATCCTTAAAGGATCATTTAAAATGATGTACTGTTTTGGTTTTTAAAAAACTAAAGAGATGAAATGACAGTCACACTTGCATCCCTTTGACAGCACCGCAAAATAAAAAATCAAGCAAAAGGCTACTGTCTATTTTTGATTGTCTTATTATTATGGGATTAGGATAAATTAAATAAACTTTAACCTAAATAAAAGATGATCAAATCTGGTGGAAATATTTAAAATAGGCTTTTTTTTTGCCCTACCTCAAAGCAGCATGAGCTGAATAAAAAGGTTGTAATGTTGTCCCCAGTTAAACAACAGTAAAACGTTGCAAATGTCAGAGAAATAAATAAAGCAAAACAGCAGCTACACGTCAGGATAGCATTTTATAAATCCCACCGTACTGTAGGCTATACAGGTCTAAATGTTTTCACTTTGGTCTATTTATGTAATATAAAGTATAACTTATCTATAACAGAGCCACGATCTCTGTATGACTTTAGTAAACTTCTGAATTTAATTAAGAATAAGTTTGAACCAACAGTGCAGCACGTCCAGCTAGCTAGTTAACGTCACTAACGTCACGTATTTATCCGTATTATTTAACGAAAATGTACGTTTTAATGCCCCTTGGGTTTGACGTGTGTGACGTTGGTTAATTTAAAGTAAGTTAAAACCCAATACTCACATTTATTAGTGATTCCTCCGCTTGCTGCTGCTTTTAAACCCACTCTGCTAGGGAGACCAGACCGCCATTTCATTTGAAAAAAACTCAGTCTTCGCTGCGCGCATTGCACCCTGGGATATGGTAGAGCGCGGAGGATACATCAGATGTAGCCTCCAAATCCGGGAAAAGAAGGCTGCATTCGTGGGCCGCATTCGGAGGAGTCTCGTCTTTTTTTGAATTGGGACAGCCTTCTTTTGGCGGAAGTGACGTATGCGGTCTACAAATGCAGCCTCCGAAGGGTGCAGCCCCTGAATTGAGACACGGCCCTTGTCTCTACTCTGTCTCAAGAGTCCTCTTATGATGAGGGATTTAACAAGGCCATTAATGCCAGCATGGAGTGTCAAATGTAAGTAGAATATACACTGCAACTGAGTGAGAGATCATGATAACTTATATGCATGGTGTAATCAACATTTAGATTTTAACAATTCATATTTAAATGATTTGTAGGTGCTTACATTAGCAGAATGTGGGTTATTGTGAATTATGTCACTTAACCATGTTTTTAATCATTTTTTTGTCTTTATAGTGCAGAAAAGGTCCCTATTAAAGAAATACTGCTGGAACTCTGGAGCAAAATTAATTTGAATCGACAGTGCAAATTGAATATTAATCGGTCAGCTGTCTGGGAGGGAGCCACACAGGGATTTCAAAGGCTAGCCTATGAACCCACTTCGATCATTTATGTCAAGTTTTCTGATGACATGGGGAGACAGGAAGAAGGAATTGATTTAGGAGGGCCGAGGAGGGAGTACTTACGGCTACTGATGGAGACCATCGCAAGATCTCCAATGTTTGAGGGGAAGGAAAACTGCAAAAACCTGGCTCTTGACAGTACTGGTATTCACTTGCTTTTTTAAAATTAATAAAGGACAATTTTTGAGCATATTATTATATTGTATGGTGACTTTACATTCAACTTTCAAATTGATTGACAATTTAATTAAAATAACAATAAAATCCATGATTTTATGTAGCAGGGATTCTTTACTTATTTATCAATATACATTTTTCTTTTAATTATTGTTTTGCAGCTCTACGAGAGGACCGGTACTACTTAGCTGGAAGAGCATTGCAGTAAGTTTGGTGCATGGCGGTCCTCCACCAAACTTCCTATCACCTACAATCTTCTCACAACTTGTTGAGGGTTCAGCCAATCCAGCTATTGAGGAAATTGATGATCCAGAACTCCTTAATAAAGTCAGAAAGGTCAGTTGCAAGTTAAAGAGTTTGGGTCCTGTTTAGTCTTTTGCTGAATGTTCACTTTCCATGTGTTGTAGTTGAAATTCCATAATTTAACAGACAAGTGTAATCAGCCAATTATATTTTCTGTTTATATCACATTGTGACGACCCCTCCACACCACGTGGGGTGCCGTCTGTTCGTGTGTGTTTGTGGGTGATTGCAGGTTCCAGTGCCTGACGAGCTGCACTTGCCTGATGAGCTACAGCTGCCGGAAGCATTCAATAGGAGCCAAGCCGGATACGTCTCTCTCTCACTCCTCTGGGCACTCTCTCCGTGCCAGCCTCGGGGACCTGTTGCTGGTTCCATTACTTGCTTGTTTATTATGAATAAACTATTGTTATATTCATACCCCTCGTCTCGCCTCCCAGCTTTCTGTTGCAGCCCAGGAGCCGGGTTGTAACAACATATATAAACAATGTGAAAGAAAAACTGTGCATAGCTATGAGCTGTTTAGGGATCCTACAGCATCATGTAATCTCGCAGACCTCTGTCTCTTTTTTTTACAAATAAATTATAATAATATAATAATAAAGCCTCCATAACAAGCTCCTTGTGATGCTAGGTATCTGAAAGTACAACAGCTGAGGAGCTTGAGGAGTTGAAGGCACCTCTACTTGACTACCTGGCAAATGCAGGATGTCTAAGGCCAGTGCATTCAGACAGGGACAGGGAGCTGCTGGTTAAGGACATAGTGATGTTTCAGGTTGTGTGGAGTCTATTTTTATATAACATTACAAGAGGGATTCTTATTATTACATTATATGCTTATTGTGCTCATGAGATTGCTATGACTATAAAATAAATAGACACAATCACTAATCCCAGGTTCTGATGGGTTAGATACCAACGAAGGGAATAGTCAGAATAAAGTTTTCAGCTTGCAATACTAATGTAGCAAGGTCAGGTGCAGACACTGGAAGAATACATAGAGTTATTCATAAACAGGACATCACTCCGGCCTTGAGCTTTAGGTGAGCTCCACTCCCACACACAGCTAGGAAGCAGCCTTATGAAGATTCCACTTTTTCTGTAGAAACAAATTACGTCTGATGGTGCCAGAGTAGGGAGGGACCTCCACAGGCCGGCCGAATGCTGATTGGAGGATCGTGTTGCCAAGAGACTTTTTTCAAAGTCTGTGCACCTACCAAAGAGAACCAAGTCTAAACCACGGTATCTCTTCAGCTAGTCTTGACCAATCATAAATGTACGGGCAACGCCCTGTGTAATAAAAATGTATGCACGCACGAGGTTCGCGGCTCTTGTCTGGAAATAGACTGATACTTTGCTGTCTGTGATTTCTATGACGTGACGGAGTCCTTGGTCAAGTGATATATATATTTTGCTCTCTCATAATAAATAGTTAAACTTAGAAGTCGTCTATCTTTCCTGGAATTTTGAACACAACAGTTGTCCACAGGGTCCAAGGTCCATTTCAAAGGTATTCAGTTTTGATTATTTAGTCAGGTTAATCAGAATAGGGGTCAGCATTTCAATAATTGACCAACATGGTGTAGGATTAAATTCACTGAAACTTTTAAGGACACACATTTTCAAGTAATAAGTTAATAAGAAACCTTGTTTAAATTCTGCAAAATTACTGAAGTGTTTCCCATGCAATGTGCACAGATTCTGTGAAGGCATGAAGACTCTTGGTGTTCTTGATGCAGTCAGAAAACATCCTGACAGCTTTAAGCCGTTGTTCTGCTACGAGGAACATCTTCTCAGTGCTTACCAGATGGACAATCTCTTCATCATTCAACTCTCTCCAGAAGGGAGCAACAAGAGAACTGCAGAAGAGAGGGTTGTAACCTACTGGAGAGACTATCTCCAGGATGCAGAAGGTAACTATCAGTTTATACAACAAGTAAAATATTGTCTGTATTTACATTTGAGTATTATTACTTTAAAATGGTTTAATATGCAGATTAATTGGTCCCTAAATAGTGTCTTCTTTTTTTTTTATAGAAGAAGAAGGGCCAACCAAAGTACAGAAAATATTGGTCTTCGCAACAGGAGCATCTGTGGTGCCACCCATCGGCTTTTCCCCAACACCTTCAGTCAAATTCATTCACAATGGAGAGGATGACTTTGCCTCAACCCCATTGGTTCCTATTGCCAACACATGTGTCAACTGCATCAGGTTGCCACCACATGTGTCATTCGAAGTCTTTAAAGACAAGTTTGACTTTGCTTTAGGGAACACATATGGGTTTGGCAGGTCATGAATATATAGTGCAAAGAGACATAACAAGTGAGGCAAGAGTAGACATAAAACAGAACATAATACAGTTTGGGACAAAACATTTAACAGTAACAGCAAAATAAATCCGAGGTTGCTGATTTTGAATTCAGGTGATTGTGTTAGGAAAGGTGTAGGTTTGATTGTTTGTTTGCTCTGCAATTGATTTAGTGGTGTTGAGGGGTAAAGATTAAAAAAGCACAAAAGCATTATAATAGAGAATTATAGATAAGGGACAAAGAGGAAAGATGATATATGTTAGTCATTTCCGATGTATGACATCTTATTGTGTTAACTACGTTGAGTTTTTTTACTTTTTTCTTCCATATTGAAGAATGAAAGCATTTCTTAATCGAATGTATACAATTCTGGGTTAATTACTGATGACGGAAAGCACAATATTACTAGTAACATTATTAAAAGTCCCCTAGTTAACAAATGGGTGGGATGATACCAATAGGCGCTTTCACACCAAGTACTTTTCCCAGGAATAGTTCCCGGAACTCTTTAATTCCTGAACTATCTAGTACACATGTGTCAAACTCAAGGCCCGGGGGCCAAATCAGGCCCTTGGTGGATTTAATTTCGGCCCGCAGGATAATTTTTAATTACTATTAGATCTGGCCCGCCGGTATATTGCACGCACACCTTCATTCAATCCTGAGGGTTTCCTCAGCTCAGAGCCTGACCCCAAACATTGATGAACTTGCACCCAAGATGAGATGCCAAGTATCTGGCTTGAACTAGCATCACAGAGCAGCAAACTGAGTTTCAATGGATGTTTCCTGTTGCACTTTTTTTCTTGCGACAACAGGGCATGTTTGTTTTTCTCTTTGAGGCAAATAGTTTTTTTGAAGCTGTTGTTGGCCTGTGGAAAAATGTAATCAAGAAATGACTCGGGAAAAGCTGCAGATAGAGCCATAAGAAATGACTCTGCAGATAGAGCCATAAGAAATGACTCTGCAGATAGAGCCATAAGAAATGACTCTGCAGATAGAGCCATATGAAATGAATGCAACTGATTGTTTAATGTTGTTTTTATAGGCAATAATTTAAGCTTTGTTAGTTCCAGGTTTAATATGTGCAATAAGTTCATTCAATAAGTTTTACAATAAACATTGAACCAGTCCGGCCCTCGACTAGTGCCGATTTTAAAATTTTGGCCCACTGTGTATTTGAGTTTGACACCCCTGATCTAGGAGATCGCGTTCACACCGGAATGAGTCCCTGAGGGAGGATTACGCAAATGAAGCCGCTGACGTCACTTCTTCTTCTTCTGCTTTGGGTTTACTGGCAGGCCGCAAACAACTTCACGGCATATACTGCCACCCGAAGTCCCCGAGAAACGACCAATGGACACTCGAGAAATCACTAAGGATCAGTGGCGGATTTAGGATCGTAGGAGATCCAAAATGTTGAAGTTGTTGACCATATTGTCGCAGCTGGGCTACTCTTCACGCTAACGAAGGATCACTTCTTCTTCAGGGCAGGGAAGGCTACGCAGTACGCAGGCTACTGTCCCGCAGCTGCTGCCTCTCTGTTGGACTCCGGTACTGCACATTACTCACGAGACGTTTAAAAAAGAAAAAAAAAGTGCTTTACGTGAAACATTCGGGGCTTTTCAGAAAACATCTGGGGCTTGAGCCCAAGTAGCCACCCCCTAGCGCCGCCACTGCTAAGGACCTCCCCACCAAGAAAAAAAAACATAAACCACGTGTCTCCCATCAGTTTACGTCTGTGAGGAAGAGAGAGAGAGAGAGACAGAGAAAATGGCTAAAAAAAACTTTACAGTTGCGGACTTCGCTAGAGATTTTTTACGCTAGCAGCAGTGAAGATAGAGCCTCAGAACCTGAAGTCTTCGACTCTTCTGAAGAAGAAGAATACAAAGACAACAACAAGGATCCATTTGGACATGGGTAAGTGTAAATATTAGAGTAATAGTGTACTGGCAATGTGTGGGGAATACCGCGAAAATGAACAACAGGTTTATTGACTTTACATTTATAATGAATAGTTGGTTTATGTCACGATTTGGGTGTTGTGTGTTGAGTTTTGGGGTTTGTTTTGATTGTTCTGTTCTCCCTGTCTCTTGTCTGGTCCTTCTCCCTGTGTTTTCCTCCCTGTCGTTAGTTTCCCTGGTGTGTCTGATTGTGTGATTGTGTTCACCTGTTGCCCTTGTGTTTCAGCTCCCCTGCCCGGCTGTTTCTCGTCTCGTGATTACCCCTTCCTGTATTTAGTCTTGTCTTTCCCTGTGTTCCCCTGTCGGTTCATTGTTTGTCTTCCTGCTCCCTCCATGCTACCTTGTGTTACCTGGGAGTTTTCATGCCATGTTTTGTCTCCAGCTTTTGGAATAAAGCTTGCTTTTGTTTATAGACCTTTTACGTTTTTTGTATTCTGCATTTGGGTCCTACCTTTTCCGAAACCCTGACAGAATGAACCGACCAATTTTGGACCCAGCAGTTTTTTCCCCTGAAGAGTTGGATCCGCTGATGTACACTCCTGAGTACAATTTTTACAAGTGGATGAGAGTCTCATCCAGAGCGGCCAAGGAGGCTACCCTGAAGGAGGTACGCCTGGAGGTGGCCAACAAGCCCTGGCTCTGGAGCTTGTTGCCCGAGTGGCTTAAGCTTTTTACAAGCAGCCCTGAGTACCAGCCTCAAGCCTCAAACCCCTTCTTGGGATCCCGCCTTGCCTCAGGAGGTCCACGGAGCCTCCAAAAGGTCTCTAGGAGACGTAAGGCCAGGATTCCAGCCGGTGCCCCAGCAGCCATGTTTCCGGCCCCAGTTCCGGTCCCAGCAGCCATGGTTCCGGCCCCAGCAGCCATGGTTCCGGCCCCAGTTGCGGCCCCAGCAGCCATGGTTCCGACCCCAGTTGCGGTCCCAGCAGCCATGTTTCCGTGCTCCAGTGCCGGCCCACACAGCCATGGTACCGTGCTCCAGTACCATCCCACACAGCCATGGTTCCGTGTTCCGGTTCCGTGCCCAGCAGCCATGGTCCCTGCTCCAGAACCGGCCCATACGGCCATGGTTCCGGCCCCAGTTCCGTGCCCGGCAGCCATGGTTCCGACTCCAGTGCCGGCCCCAGCAGCCATGGTTCCGGCCCCAGCTCCGGCCCCACCAGCCATGGTTCCGGCTCCAGTACCGGACACAGCAGCCATGGTCCCGACTCCGGCTCCTCGTCACCTGTTGGCTCTCCGGCCGACGCCAGCTCCCCGTCTCCTGTCGGCGTACCGGCCGACTCCAGCACCTCGCCTCCTTCGGCGTACGGCCGACTCAGCACCTCGCCTCCTGTCGGCGTACCGGCCGACTCCAGCTCCTCGTCTCGGTTGGCTCTCCGCCGACACCAACCCCTCGTGTCCTGTCGGCATACCGGCCGACTCAAGTTCCCTCTCGAGTCCCTTCTCAAGTCTCCTCTCTAGTCAACTCTCGAGTCTCCTCTCAAGTCCCTTTTCAAGTTCTCTCTCAAGTCCCCTTTCGAGTCCCATCTCAAGTCCCTTCTCCAGTCCCTTCTCCAGTCCCTACTCAAGTTCCTTCTCTAGTCCCAACTCCAGGCCCTACTCAAGTTCCCTCTCGAGTCTCCTCTCGAGTTCCCTCTCGAGTCTTCTCTCGAGTTCCCTCTCGAGCCCTCTCGAGTCCCTCTCGAGTCCCCTCTCGAGTCTCTTCTCGAGTTCCCTCTCGAGTCCCCTCTCAAGTCTCCTCTCGAGTCCCTTCTCGAGTTCCCTCTCGAGTCCCTCTCGAGTTCCCTCTCAAGTTCCTTCTCAGTCTCCTCTCGAGTTCCCTCTCAAGTCACCTCTGAAGTCTCCTCTCGAGTCCCTTCTCGAGTTCCCTCTCGAGTTCCTTCTCCAGTCCCCTCTCGAGTCTCCTCTCGAGTTCCCTCTCGAGTCCCTCTCAAGTCTCCTCTCGAGTCCCTTCTCGAGTTCCCTCTCAAGTTCCTTCTCCAGTCCCCTCTCAAGTCTCCTCTCGAGTCCCTTCTCGAGTTCCCTCTCAAGTTCCTTCTCAGTCCCTCTCGAGTTCCCTCTCAAGTTCCTTCTCCAGTCCCTCTAAGTCTCCTCTCGAGTTCCTCTCAGTCCCCTCTCAAGTCTCCTCTCGAGTTCCCTCTCAAGTCACTCTCAAGTCTCCTCTGGAGTTCCCTCTCGGGTTTCCTCTCGAGTTCCGTCTCAAGTCCCTACCCAATGTCCTGTCCGTTGGAGGTTCCGCTGGGGGTCCTGCCAACTCCATGTCCTGTCCCGTTGGAGGTCCCGCCGACTACTCTTCTGCCGGGGTCCTGCCAACTCCATGTCCTGTCCCGTTGGAGGTCCCGCCGACTACTCTTCTGCCGGGGGTCCTGCCAACTCCATGTCCTGTCCCGTTGGGGGTTCCGCCGACTACTCTTCTGCCGGGGATCCTGCCAACCCTATGTCCTGTCCCGTTGGGGGTCCGCCGACTACTCTTCTGCCGGGGGTCCTGCCAACCCATGTCCTTTGCCGTTGGAGGTCCCGCCGACTACTTCTGCCGGGGGTCCTGCCAACTCCATGTCCTGTCCCGTTGGGGGTTCCGCCGACTACTCTTCTGCCGGGGATCCTGCCAACCCTATGTCCTGTCCCGTTGGGGGTCCCGCCGACTACTCTTCTGCCGGGGGTCCTGCCAACCCTATGTCCTGTCCCGTTGGGGGTTCCGCCGACTACTTCTGCCGGGGATCCTGCCAACCCTATGTCCTGTCCCGTTGGGGGTCCCGCCGACTACTCTTCTGCCGGGGGTCCTGCCAACCCTATGTCTTTTGCCGTTGGAGGTCCCGCCGACTACTGTTCTGCCGGGGGTCCTGCCAACCCATGTCCTGTCCCGTTGGGGGTTCCGCCGACTACTCTTCTGCCGGCGATCCTGCCAACCCTATGTCCTGTCCCGTTGGGGGTCCCGCCGACTACTCTTCTGCCGGGGGTCCTGCCAACCCTATGTCCTGTGCCGTTGGAGGTCCCGCCGACTACTCTTCTGCCGGGGGTCCTGCCAACCCTATGTCCTGTGCCGTTGGAGGTCCCGCCGACTACTCTTCTGCCGGGGGTCCTGCCAACCCTATGTCCTGTGCCGTTGGGTCCCGCCGACTACTCTTCTGCCGGGGTCCTGCCAACTCCTTGTCCTGTGTCGTTGGGGGTTCCGCTGAGGGTCCTGCCAACTCCATGTCCTGTGTCGTTGGGGTCCGCTGAGGGTCCTGCCAACTCCATGTCCTGTCCTGTTGGAGGTCCCGCCGACACCTGTTCCATCGGGGGTCCTGCCAACTCTGTGTCCTGTTCCGTTGGGGGTCCAGTCGACACCAGCCCTTGCTCCATCCGGGGTCCCATTGACACCGGCCCATGTCATGTCCAGGATCCCGTCTACGCCTGTCCGGTCGGTTCCTGTCCGGCCGGCGCCGGGTCCTGCACGTCCTCCGGAGCTGTCCCGTCGCCGCCTTCTTGTTCGCCCTCGGGCCCGGCCCCCTGACTTCCCCAGCCACGGCCTTCGCCCTCGGGCCCGGCCTCCTGACTCTTCCAGCCGCGGCCTTCGCCCTCGGGCCCGGCCCCTGACTCTTCCAGCTGCTGCCTTCACCCTCATGCCGGCCCCTGAGTTCGCCCGCTGTGGCCTTCGCCCCTTTTTGAACTCCGCCTTGCCCCCGGGCCGTCCGCCCGAGACCACCTCCTGTTCCTCTGCCTTGCCCCCGGGCCGTCCGCCCAAGACCACCTCCTGGTCCTCTGCCTTGCCCCCGGGCCGTCCGCCCGAGACCACCTCCTGTTCCTCTGCCTTGCCCCCGGGCCGTCCGCCCGAGTCCCCGTCCTCGAACTCTGCCTTGCCCCCGGGCCGTCCGCCCGAGGTACCTTCTTGAACTCTGCCTTGCCCCGGGCCGTCCGCCCGAGACCCCTTTCTGGTCCTCTGCCGTGCCTCCGGGCTGTCGGTCCAGACCCGTCCTCCGGACCCCTCCACCCACCCTTTTGGAAATATGGACTTTGTGTGGGGACGTCTGGAGTCCGTCCCTTGAGGCGGGGGTTATGTCACGATTTGGGTGTTGTGTGTTGAGTTTTGGGGTTTGTTTTTGATTGTTCTGTTCTCCCTGTCTCTTGTCTGGTCCTTCTCCCTGTCGTTAGTTTCCCTGGTGTGTCTGATTGTCTGATTGTGTTCACCTGTTGCCCTTGTGTTTCTCCTCCCCTGCCCGGCTGTTTCTCGTCTCGTGATTACCCCTTCCTGTATTTAGTCTTGTCTTTCCCTGTGTTCCCCTGTCGGTTCATTGTTTGTCTTCCTGTCTCCCTCCATGCTACCTTGTGTTACCTGGGAGTTTTCATGCCATGTTTTGTCTCCAGCTTTTGGAATAAAGCTCGCTTTTGTTTATAGACCTTTTACGTTTTTTGTATTCTGCATTTGGGTCCTACCTTTTCCGAAACCCTGACAGTTTATTTATAATAAATTGTTGGTTGAAAAAAAAAGTTTGAATGCTCAATTTGTATTTGTACACATCACATGAACCTTGGTATGTAATATGAAGTCATTATTCAGTCCTAATGTATCTCAGTCCCTGCTGTGGGGAAAGTAGAGTGATAAACACCCAATTACTCAAAATTCAAATTTAATTTGTTTCATTTTAGATATGAATTACACATTTAGATACAGTGTAATTCAAATATTTCACTACTTTTGTGGTCCTAAGACTTTGGTAACCAAATGTAAAACACCAAAAAAATTGGATGACATGAGTACATTTGTGTTTTCACAAGAGTTTTGAATATTTTCCGAAAATCGGATGTCAAATGTTAAAGAGCAACTTGCAGGTTTTTTTTTACTAGATTTATGCTTCACCTTGCCTGAAAATTACAATTTAAAAAAAGTTAATGCAGGATTTGATATGTTTTACGAGACATAAGGGCAGGAATTCAGAGGGGAAAGGAGCCGTTTTTAGCTCTGCTATTAAAAACTGCTTTTTTTTTACGTCAAACGCGTCATATTACGTCACATGGGGGAGCAACTTTCTCGGACTCCTTCTCTGCCCAATCCGCGGTAGTAGTTTGTAGTTGGTTTGAGCGGTTGTGATTTAGTGAGCTGGTATTTTTTCGGTAATTTTACATTGCATTTCACCATTTGTAATCATGGTGAGCTTGAGTTTGTGCAGGTTGCACAAACTCAAGCGTGTCAGGACATCGAGTCCACAGTTTCCCTAACAGGAAAAGGACCGGAGCTAGCTTTCGTTCCTGGGTGCGTTGTGCGAGGTGCATCCACCTCCCTGCAGCACATACTCTCCACAGCTGAGGCCTATCAAACAAAACGTTTATCAGGAAACCGTATTACATCTCTCTCCCCCCCTTCGTTCATCTCTCTCCCCCCCTTCGCTTCTCTCTCTCCCCTCCGGTACACAGCACCGCAACGGCCCGTAATTTTCCTACACATTTATTCACTGGTGTCTCTAACCTGCAAGTTGCTCTTTAAGCTTTAGAGCTACTTATCTCATCACACAAATTTGCATTTATAGCAAGAGCAGAGATTGTCCTGAACATTTTGATATGTAACACATGGGGTGCCATGTTATAAGAAGTACATTTAAAAGGTGATTTAAGGAAACATCTAAAAATCGAGAAAATACCCTTAGACTCGAGGGTTAATTCCCACCCCTTACTTACTGCTGATCAATGATTATCCTTTAAATCATTTCTGCAAGTTATTCCTACTTACATATTTACATTTATACATACATTTACAATAATTTCTCATCTTCAATCACCTTTCTTCATTCTCATAGTTTTCCAAAAAAGTGTTTATGTACATCCTTTTAAACTGAATTATATTTGTGCTTTGTTTTAACTCCTGCTCCAAACCATTCCATAACATCACCCCACAGATTGTTATGCACATACGTTTCAGAGTTGTTCTGACCTTGAGTTGTTTAAAATGTAGATTTCCTCTCAAATTATACCCACCCTCTCTGTCTATGAACAATATTTGTAATTTCCTAGGAAGTTGATTATTTCTTGCTCTGTACATGGTTAAATGTAACCAGATCAGTAAACTTCAGTGTGTGTGACTTCAAAAATAATGAATGAGTGTGTTCAAGATATCCAACATTATTGATTATTCTTATAGCCCTTTTTTGTAATGTGTATAACGGCTGTAGGTTGGTTTTGTAAGTGTTTCCCCAAATCTCCACACAGTAACTCAGATATGGCAATATGAGTGTATTATACAGAGTATATAATGATTTGCAGTCTAGAATGTGTCTTGCTTTCCCCAATATTGCGATAGTCTTAGCCAGTTTTGCTTTTACATGATTGATATGAGGTTTCCAGCTCATTTTGTGGTCAAGGAACTTATTTACATATACTCTTTCTATGTTTATGTTGTCTAGTATTAATTGCACCTGAGGATTTGTTTTATGTTTTCCAAATAGCATAATCTTTGTTTTGCTTATATTTAATGATAATTTGTTCTTATCAAACCAATGTTTTACTTTAATCATTTCTGCTGTTATTACCTACATTAGCTGTTTCAAATTGTCACCAGAACAAAAAATATTAGTGTCATCTGCAAATAAAATAAATTTCACTATATTTGATACTTTGCACATATCGTTGATGTATATGATGAACAGCTTTGGACCCAACACAGACCCCTGAGGTACTCCACAAGTTATGTTCATGTATTCTGATTTATGTTCAGCTATTTCAACAAATTGTTGTCTGTTGCTTAAATAATATCTCACCCAGTCTAATCCCACCCCTCTGATGCCATACCTTTCCAGTTTTGTCAGTAAAATGTTGTGATCTATGGTGTCAAATGCTTTTTGTAGGTCCATAAATATTCCCACTGCTTGTTTTTTATTGTCCAAGCAGTTTGCTATTTCCTCACTTAATTCCATTAGTGCCATAGATGTTGATCTGTCTTTCCTGAATCCATATTGACTGTCGTCCAAAAGCTGATGTGTTTCCATGAAATTGTCAAGTCTTTTTGTAAAAACCTTTTCAAGGATCTTGGAAAACTGGGAGAGCAAAGAAACAGGCCTATAATTTGTGTAATGGTGTTTATCCCCAGTTTTATACAGGTGCACCATAGAGAGCATCCTGACCTTCTACAGGTGCACCATAGAGAGCATCCTGACCTTCTACAGGTGCACCATAGAGAGCATCCTGACCTTCTACAGGTGCACCATAGAGAGCATCCTGACCTTCTAAAGGTGCACCATAGAGAGGATCCTGACCTTCTAAAGGTGCACCATAGAGAGCATCTTGACCTTCTACAGGTGCACCATAGAGAGAATCCTGACCTTCTAAAGGTGCACCATAGAGAGCATCCTGACCTTCTACAGGTGCACCATAGAGAGGATCCTGACCTTCTACAGGTGCACCATAGAGAGGATCCTGACCTTCTACAGGTGCACCATAGAGAGCATCCTGACCTTCTACAGGTGCACCATAGAGAGGATCCTGACCTTCTACAGGTGCACGATAGAGAGGATCCTGACCTTCTACAGGTGCACGATAGAGAGGACCCTGTCCTTCTACAGGTGCACCATAGAGAGGATCCTGACCTTCTACAGGTGCACCATAGAGAGGATCCTGACCTTCTACAGGTGCACCATAGAGAGTATCCTGACCTTCTACAGGTGCACCATAGAGAGCATCCTGACCTTCTACAGGTGCACCATAGAGAGCATCCTGACTGGCTGCATCACGGCCTGGTACGGCAGTTGCAACGCCCTCAACCGTAAGACTCAACAGAGGGTGGTGAAAACTACACAGCACATCACCAGGACGGAGCTGCCATCCATGGAGGACCTCTACTCCCTGCGGCTCAGGAAGAAAGCCCACAGGATTATAAAAGACCCCCTTCACCCTAGCAACAAACTGTTCTGTCAGATTCATCCCACAGGCCATAAGACTATTAAACACCTGAACTCTGTAAAGAACATCCATAATTATTCACAGTGGCGTTTAAACTGGTGGGGCACAAACAACTTAGATGTTTATATATAAGCTTCTGGTGCAGTTTTAAACACGTAAACTAATAGCTGTAGGCTATCCATGGTTCCGATAGAGAGAGGTGGGGGAGAGAGAGGGGGGGGGGGAGTGTCAAATGACATACTGTCAGAAGCCGTGAATGAAGAACACGGAGCAACACTGTGAGCGCATACATTTACGTACACAGCGTGGGGATGTCTTATTGTAATGCACCTTAATACATGCAGTAAAGGGCACCATCACAAAGAAATTCTTAACAATAACAACAACCGTAATGCTTCAGCATTAAAAAACCATAGACTGTAAATAAGGAAAACACAGACACTCATCACCGAGGTCACAATATCAATCGATCCAGCAAAGGCAAAACACAGAAGATCAACCAAATATATGACATAAATGAACTTACCAAAGCTGAAGGCTCACTTCAAAAGAAAAGCGGCACAGCGATTCTTCCTCTGACAGAATGTGTCTGTCACTTTGGGGATTAAGTCCTGTAGTTGCTGGATCAACTGGCTTTCAATTGAAAGCATGGCCAATGCGTTAAGTCGGGGCTGTCCCATGATGTTGCAAGTGAAAGTCTTTATCCTTTTGAGGGTGGAAAAGTTTCTCTCTGACTCGGATGTCGTCATCGGAGTTGTTACTATTATCTTTACCAGAATAACAGTCTCAGCAAACGTATCCTCTAAGTTATTCTCATGAATGGATTTGAACAGAGACAGGGCAGTGGTTCCAGTGTGAAGCTCAATGTGGCGGTAGAGCGGGGTCAGCTCAGACTTCAACTTTTCCTTGTTTACCAACTCAGGCCACAGTTTCACGGCACAGTCAAGCTCTGGTGTAGGAAATGACAGGACATGCTGTGGGAAGAATGAGCTGTCAACGAGCTTTGCAGCGATCAAATGGTCACTCTGTGAGAATCTCTGTTCCACCTGTGAGATGACTGTGTCACATGCCTCCTTCATCACCGGCGCTGTGCTGCTGACTCGTCGGCCTGGCTCATCTGTTCCATCATGAGTGGTGGCGGCCAATGCATCAGTTTGCTGCCTCATTTTCTGGACATTTTCCTTGAAACGGCAGAGCGCGCTGTTGATCCCAGGTGCATCGATGCTTCGTTTTTGCAGCGTTGTATAAAACATCCACTAATGGCATGAGCAAAGAAAAAAACTCCAAGAGCTGCATAAAGGCTCGGCCCCGCAGTTTCTTTGACAGGCCGTATGCCTCACTTATGGTGAGCGCATGCCATCCTGGTTGTGTGGGTATATGCTCCATACACTGAAGCTGTGCTTCTCGGGTCTCCCAAACCGCGTTCACAGTTCTACTTTTAAAGTTCCATCGCACAGCCGGTGGCCGTGGTATGCGTCTCTGTGTTGCCTCTGCAAGAGCTGCAACACGTTTTGGAGCTCCGGAGAAAAAAGTGGAAAAAGCGGTTAGATATGCAAAAAACACCTTCAGGATGCTCATCCTTGCTGAACACAGTTGCTGCAGGGTCAGGTTCAGTTGGTGGGCGTAGCAGTGAACAAACTGAGCGTTTGGGTATGTCTCTTTCATCACCGTCTGTACCCCGCGCACGTTACCGCTCATTACGGGCGATGATGTGTTGTCCACTTACTTGGCTATTTCCTCCCTGTACACATCATACATGCAGTCTAAGAGTTCATTCTGTATGGTGCTTGATGTCCCTTTGAAAACGGGCTGAGCTTCGTAGTGCCGTCGAAGCCTGGAATCGCCCTCACACATTGTCTCGAAAATTTATCTGAATATCCCTGTATTCAGAGAGTCCGCCGACTCGTCGTGGCCCTGCAGTGCTGTCCCACATTTCCCACAAAGTTTAATACAGGTGATGATCCGACCTAGCACGTACCTGTTTTCTTCCACCTTCCTATTATGCGTCTGTAGGCGCTGTCAATCTGAGCTGCAACGTTCACCCTTCCGAGTAATCCCAACTTTACGGCATTTTCCAAGTGACTGTTGCTGCTCTCATGCTTTATTATCCTCTCCGAAAGATGCTTTAAGTCCTTGTAACCTGTCCTCAACCAAGTACCATCTTCACCAAAAAGCAGGCAAGGAAAGCAAAAGAGGGAATTCTTCTGGATGCTCGCCGTTAGCCATTTATTTTTAGCAAACCACTCAGCATTACACCCGCGGTTAACTTTGCCCGCAGTCTGCACCATTCGGAAACCCGGTGGATGGTGGGCACCGAGGCGCTTTACCTCCAGTTTCTCTCTGAGACTAAGTGTCTCAAATGTGTGCTCCAGTAAATGGTCAACTTCATTCATTTTCTTTCAGTTTTTTACTTCTTTTAATCGCTGGTGATGTTAGCTATATGCTGCTCTCTCGTCTCCTCGTCACGCTACACTTTTCGCAGCACACGTGACGTACTTACAGCCAATCAGCTCTGAATTATGATGAGATGACGTTTGTAGGGGATGCCAGCACAGTGCCCCTATGGTGATTATTTTTTTGCCGCACACATTGAATAGAAAAATACTCTGAGCATGCGCAGTGTAGTTTTTACAGTACCATTCACTTTGACAGTGAGAGGGAGGGGCTAGTTCGGGGCTTGCCCCACATGGCTCAAAACGGCTCAATAGGCACACACTGTAGACACTAATTAGAAGAACACAGACTAAAACAGCAATGTACAGACGAATCAGATGATTAAACATGATCTTAAAATATATTCTTTTTTTTTTGGAATTATTATTTTAATACTTTCTGCTGACACTAGGTGGGGCTGAGCTATTTACGTGTATATAAACTCGCACAATTTTTTTTTTTTATTTGTTTTATTGTTTATGTCTTATCTAACTATGTTGCATTGTTGGAGGAGCTTGGGACATAAGATTTTCATTGCCATTTCTACACTGTAGATTATGTGCATATGACATTAAAACCTTTGAATCTTGAATCTTGATTCGGTTTCCTGCTGAGAACCATGGCCTGAGATTTAGACACTGAAATCCAAAAGGGACAAATAAACAGCACACAAACATGACACCCTCATATAGCATCCTGTCACATCCCACACATTACATTTACGGCATCATTTTGACGCCATCATTGTCTCAAAATGTACGATCATGGCTGTTTTTGTGGGAGATTTTCAAAGAGACCAAAATAGTAAGTGGTCTCTTTTCAGTCCAGAGGGAGAGGTGCAGGCACAGATGGAGCAGAGTGTTTGTTTGTTTGCGTTGTTTGCATGTGCTGCCAGAAGCCTTTTTTTGTTGGCCGACATTACACACCAACAGAGCTCAGAGCTACAGATTCAGCCAACAGGCAGCGCGACGGGGACGAAGAGGAGGACGTTACCTGATGCCCAGGTTATGACAATGCTAATGCTACCCAGGTATAATCTTAACTATGTTTAGATATATTTTTAGTGTTTTAACATACTAATATTTGCTAATTAGCACTAAACACAGGGAATGAAGTTAGCACCTGCTATCTGCCAAATACAGTTGTTGGCTGTGGAAGCTAGAGATTCAGGCCGCCTGCCACCATGGCTGATATATCAGGAAATATTTCCTTTTTAAACAGTTCCCAAATTAAAACAGTAAGGGATTTAGGAACATATTATGTCTACAGGCCCACCAATGCTAAAACAAAACATTTTAGCTGTGCCTTTCAGTGGTATGGTTGCCGGCTAATCATTTTTGCTTAATTCTATTATTTTAAGCTCACTTGTCTTTATGTTTATTGTAAAACTTATTGTTTTACACTTGCATGATTACTGGTTTTTGCTTATCTGAAATATTTTTATTTTTCCAAGATATCAGCTGGGAACACACCGGTGGACACACACAATGAGTTTTAGTAAAATAAATATAATATATTCACACATGTTTTTATAATATACTAGTTTCAAATAGAAAAACATGCACATACGGACCACGATACACAGATAGATAAGCTTAAGATATATTATTATACTTCTGCACCACTTTCAATATCTACTCTACTTTTATCTTTTCTTGTGTTTGGTACCATTTGTTTGTGTATGAATGCTTTTTTAAAGCACTTTGAATTGCCTTTGTGTCTGAAATCCGCTATATAAATAAACTTTCCTCACCTTACCTTACCTTAGGTGTTGATTAGCTCTAAACACAGGAAATAAAGTGAGCATCTGTTACCAGTCAAATACATTGTAGATGTTGTTCAGGCCACCTGCTACAATGGCAGTCAGGTTGTCCTTATATTACGACCTTGTATATTTGGAAAGCAATTCCTAAGATATTCACTTCAGAAACACTTTTTGTTATATTCCATGGAATGCTCTTAACATCCCGATAGCAGTGAATATCTTAAGTGCTTTGACAAAAAATCCATAAAAAAATGTCATCTGTGGAAGCCGTAGTACTGTAAAAAGCACGACCAATCATTTTAGCCGGGCCGGCTAAAATGATTGGATGGCCTACCTGCCTGTCAGCCTTCCATCTGTGCACAAACTTATCTCGTGCCCTCATTGGTCATGTGCGCGTTCGTGTGTGTTGGAGGAGGGGCTCTGTAAGGAAGTGGCAGATTTTTTCCGGCTGTGTATTTTCAAATTCTAGCGCACTCGAGCTGGTTTCTCCAAAATTACCTACCCCACCTTTAATGATGGAGCAAGATGGGGAGAGTTGTCTGCAGGTCGTTTAGTTTTTTCTTCACTCACTGCAGGTCTTCAGACATTAGGGTGGGCATGCATTTAAAAATAAACGGCGATGACGTTTCGAAAACACGTAGTAATGCATCAGAGGATAGGACGCTTTCATAGCGACATTTCGAAAAGTTAGAGACAAAATACTCAATTTTGTGATTCAAGATGTTTCATAACTTTCACATACGGTTAACCTGTTAAGAATTATACAAATTGAAGAATCTGAGAAGAGAAGGTTGCTATGGATGAACTGTTCACAACTTATGTGCAACTCAATGTTTTAAGCATCACTATTAATCATTATTGTTTTCCTTATTAGTTGAATAAACTGAAATGTATTCACACTAATATAGTATAGTGAATTGAACTGACATGGTATGGAGCGAGGAAAGGTTGAGAGGACGAATAAGAAAAAAACCGAGGCTAGAAAGCGGAGAAAGACCCGCAACGATGTGTGTGTGTGTGTGTAAGCAGAATTACTGTGACGTAGTGTCCCTAACACTACATAAATCTACAGTATTGGATTCAGCTAAATGTATTTCCCTTCCACACACACACACACACACACATACACACACACAGTGCTGCAGGCTGAGTCTGTGTGAAGAGTGTGCAGGCTGGGCAGCAGATGAATGATGATCCCTGGGAGCTTACGGAGGCTCAGACCCACAGTGTGTTGTGATGTGAGATCCAGGTAAAGGATGTGAACGACAGTAGAGCCGAGGATGCTTTAACATCTCAATGACAGCGTGATTTTCTGCCTGTCCAGCAGCAGCTCTCTGTTGCCGCCCATCATTCTTCAATGCATGCAGCCTCCTCCATTTTACAGATGATGTGTCTCAATGTTGGATACTTCCCTTAGTACACTTTCATGAACACTTAAGCACTGTTTAAATTCCAACTGTGTAGAGTTTTCTATATTTGCAGGGAAGAAGTTCCCAGCGTTATGCCATCATTAGCACTGGTAAGCATTTGTGCACTCAAAATAGCATGTGTAACTTTATTTTAGATAGACAGACGGACGGATGGATAGATAGATAGATACAGTAGATAATTTATTGATCCCAAATTGGGAAATTATTTAGTTAGCAGTAGCAGCAGTGTGTTGAGGCTTAAAAAAAAAGTTCAAGTTGGAAAAACGGTATAAACGTAATAAAATGAAAACAATAAACAGCAGCAAGTATACATACCAACCTCAGAGAATACTAAATACAAAATGTTCTAGATAAATTAGACAGTTCTATGAAAGACAGTAGCAGACATATACATATATTTTATTATCATCACTTAAAGTCCCTACTCACCGTTGCATTCTATAGGGGTTTATTGAGTTGGCTATCACTGACCACTCGCAGACAACAGACGTACATTTCTATCTCAGTACCAATACTTTGTAAACTTTGTAATTCATTTGTGATAAGTGTTGGCTGAGCAAAGCAAGACAATACTCAATGTGGGCAATTCAATGTGGTCAATCACACACACCAAGTCTATGCCATAGACCAGTGGTCACCAACCAGTCCATCGCGATTGAGTGTAGCGGGTATAGCGTGCACTGTTAAAAAAAAAAAAGTAACAGAAGAAAGAAAAGTAAAAAAAAAAAAAATTATAAGGAAAAACTTCCAAAAAAAGGAAAAACCCCACAGTTTAAAGAGGAAAATGGGAGAAACCTCAGGGAGAGCAACAGAGGAGGGATCCCTCTCCCAGGACGGACAGACGTGCAATAGATGCCGTGTGTAAATCGAAAAGATAATACATTGGAAAATGCATGTGTCTATAATAAGATGATGAATCCACAAGGATGTCAACAATCCTGTGGGTGCCATCAGGGAAGTAGTATGATGAAAGTCAGGCAGGACCACAGTGACAGGTTCAGCCACGACTCGAAATCCACGACTCAGGACTCAGGATCAGCCAAGACTCAGGATCCCAGCGTAGATAGACACCAAAAAGAAATTTGGGGGAAGCTGGGTTATTCGGAACATGAGAGTACACAGGTACAGACAGAGAGAAGGAAGAAGTAAGGTGTCCCCCGACAGTCTAAGCCTATAGCAGCAAAACTAGGGGCTGAATCTAATCAGCCCTAACTATAAGCTTTATCAAAAAGGAAGGTCTTAAGCGCACTCTTAAAAACGGATAGGGTGTCTGCCGCCCGAACACAAACTGGAAGCTGATTCCACAAAAGTGGAGCTTGACAAGAAAAGGCTCTGGCTCCCATTGTACTTTTAAAGACTCTAGGAACAACCACCAACCCTGCATTCTTGGAACGCAATGCCCTAGTAGGACAGTAGGGTATAATGAGTTATTTAAGGTAAGATGGCGCCTGCCCATTAAGGGCTTTGTAGGCGAGAAGAGTATTCAGTGGACATTTACATTTCCGCAACATCTGTAATAAACATGAACAGCTAGAACATCTCCTCCTTGAGTCCAATATCGGAATCTTGGCTAAAACAGTCGTCACCAGGGGCGTTTTCCTGGACCTGGAAACATTCGGGGCGAGATTTTATTTTGTGGGTGCTGTGGGGTAGCTTGACGTTTCATAGAGGGTGCTCAAACATGTAGGGTTTCCCATTAAGGTACCGGGCGCTACAATGGAATTTTATAATGCAACACTCCCCACACGCACACAGTACACCCTCGACTGTTACAATGAAGGCTCGATAATCAACTCACGGCATATAGGTGTAAGCAGGGGTAAAGTGCTATTTTTATAATTGGGGAGTGGACCTAACCTCCTCTAGGGGGGTCCGGGGGCAGGCTCCCCCGGGAAGATTATTTTTTACATTTTGAAGTTAAATGCATCAATCTGGTGCACTTTGAGAGCAACATTAAGAGATCTATGGATACATCTCTCTAGACCCATATGAAACAGAACTGTAAACAGATTTTATTTTTCTTTATGGATATTTTACAAATCACTCCCCTTTTAAACTGTATTCTTGTTTTACTGTGTTACAACCCGGCTCGTGGGCTGTAACAAAAAGCTCACGAGCTCCGGCTCCCGCTCCGCCGCAGCGGGATTCCGCCGGGTTCGGTCAGTCTGTCCTCGTGAGGGCCGGTACTGGACCGCGGAGGCAGAGGGCGCGTCAGGAGGCTCTAGGGGCTCTGTACCGGCGCCTCTCTCTCCGCCTTACCACCGCCGGGCGCTCTCTCCCTTGCGGAGAGACCTGAGGGCGAGCCAGCCCTCTCTCCCTCCAGGCGACTGAAGCGCTGGGTGACCGAGGATATCGATCCGAAGAGCCCTTCCGTGGCAACGGGGGCCCCAAGGAGATCATCTCGGTCTTTTCTGGTCAGTGCGGTCGAACCTAGCCACACGTGACGCGACGCCACGGTGGTCAGGGCCATCACTCGACCGGCTGCGGTAGCCATACCGTGGACCAGATTATTCATCTGGCCCACACAGCTATCCGAATAATCACTCCCGTCCTCAGGCGGGGGGGCGGGAGTGTCCTGCTGAGGGGAAATCAGCGACACTCCCAACACACCTAGATTAAGATTATTGGCCGCCTCCATCTGCGCCCCGAGCCTGAATATCTTATCCAGATATTCAAGCATCTCGCGGTCACGCGACAGCGGGGGCAGGGGCCTTCTCCCCTCTGCCAACCCGGCTCGTGTCCGAGTGGCCCTCCACTCTGAGGATTCCAGCCCAAGTAGCCACCGGAGCTTTCGTTCTCAGTGGCCTCCACACACCGCCAGATGTCTGGCAGGGGGGGTGAAACGAAGGCCGGCTTTGCTGGACGGGCCGGGCTGTAAAAGCCCTGACGCAGGCGGCTCACCGGCGGTGAGGGGAGCGGCAAGCCTGCACGCTCCGCCGCCATAGCCATCACCGCTGAGAAGTCCTGTCGTGCAGACCTGTGCTGATAGCCTTCCTGGCGGTCACCGGAAATCTCGGACGACGAGGTGTCAGCATCGTCGTCCCTCTCACCGACGCTCGGACCCGCCCGGGCCGCTGGGATGGCGAAGACAAAGGGCACTCCCTGCTCAAGGTCCTCCATCTCCACCACGTCGAGCTCTGGGTCCTCCACCGGCGAGACGTAGCACCCTCAAACAGCGCCAGCCTTTGATGGCGGGCGGGGCGAGGAATCAGTCGGCAGGCGCTGCAGACTGCAGTCGGAGCCAGGTTGGCCGCCGCGTGGTCGGACCCCAGGCACTCGATACACCGGCAGTGGGGGTCGTCACCTTCAATGGAGCCCGGACACGAAGGACAGGGGCGCTCCACAGGTGAGTACATTTTTCTTCGTATGCTTTACAAAAAGTTTCTTTGTCTGTCTCTTTTCACTCAGTTACTCACTGCCTTGCTGAAGAGAAAGGGATGGCAGTGAGGAGGTGAGGCCTCCTCTTATGCGGTGAGATGCATTCAGGTAGGCCCGCCCAGGGGCCGGCTACGTCTAGAAAGTCTCAGTGAATGAATGCTTGCATGATAGGATCGAGGGGAGTACCCATAGAGTCCAGTAGAGGTCGGAGCCTGTGAGAGATATAACCAGAACCTGACCCCCAGGACTAAACGTGCGCTGCTCAGTTTATTGTTCATACAGATGTTTCATCCTTACCTGGGCAGACGACAACTTCTCTTTTGACCGAATTGGCTTACCTTTCATTTGACATGTGTGACATGATTTAATATGCCGAGACACATCTCTCTTTAAACAAGGCCAAAAGAAATACCGTAACATGTAATTATATGTTTTACGGACACCCAGATGTCCCGATTGCTTATGTGCTTTCTTGAGGACCTCCTCACGAAATTTTACAGGAACCACAATCTGGAAGACTGGCTCACCAATGAAGCCTTTCCCATGTGACAACCATTTTCTGACCAGCAGCTCCCCTTGCAGCAGACTACCACTGGTAGCGCCATTTCCATCCTCGGTGGAGAGAACCGCCTCGAAGAACGGACTGAGGGAGACATCAGCTTTCTGCTCTATCACCAATTCACTGCGGGATATAGACAACAACGAGTCAGGACCAACCACAGAATCTATCTCACTCACCACTTCACCCTGCTCAGATTACTCCTGTGCACAGCTCACAGCCCGTGTCACAAGCACTTAGCATTTTCCTCTGGGTTAACAGTCACAGTGGGTGAAGATGACACTATGGTAGGCGGTGGACGCTCAGCCCACACACGGCTGCCAGCCAGGCCGTTACCAAGGATAACATCCACACCTTCAATCGGCATTACAGGACGGACCCCCATGGCGACCTCACCCTGCACCAAACCAGAGTTAAGCACAACAGAATGCAGAGGAACAGGCACAACGTTCATTCCCATACCTCGCATCAGGACAAAATCCCCAGTTCTAGAATTGCAAGAAAACGGTAACACAGAGCTCAGTATGTAGGAATCATATGCTGCAGTGTCCCTCAAAATGTTTACTGGCAAGCTAATGTCACTTCCCACCAGTGACACGTATCCGTCTGACACAAATGCAGAGAAATCCGGTTCCTTCAACCCGCATGGCTCATTAACCTGCTGACAGGGAGAGATGACAGGGACAGGCTTTACAGACACAGCACAAGCAGCAGAGTTAAACTGACCCCCATTATTCCTCCTGTTAGCCTTAGCTTTGGGACAATCAGCCTTCCAGTGCCCTCTCCCCCTGCAGAAGTTACATATTTCTGATGAATCACCCTGTGGCTGACCTCGCATGGCACGTTCAGGTTTACCCCAGTGCAAATTAGTTTTCTCTTCCCATCTACCTGCTGCACGATACATACCACCTTCATCCTGGACCCTGAAGTCTCGACCGCCCCTGTGCGTTAGCACATAGTCATCAGCCAGTGCAGCAACCTCTGAAGCAGTCTTCACCTTGCGCTCGATGATGTAAACCGCAATGTGGCTGGGTACAGAATTTTTAAATTGCTCCAACACCATCATCTCACATAATGCAACATACGTGTCCACATTTATGGCGTTACACCACCTACTAAAAGAAGTAACCAGATCCCTGGCAAACTCAACATGTGTCTGTCTGCTAGACTTCTCCCAGGACCGGAACCTCTGGCGATATGCCTCAGGGACTAACTCGTAAGCCTTCAACACAGCAGTTTTAACAGTTAAATACACCTTGCTCTCTGCCACCGTTAGAGCAGAATAAGCTTCCTGGGCCTTACCCGTTAGCACACACTGTAACAATAAGGTACTTGTTAGGATCTGTTTATTTTATGTTTTATTTTGGAATTGTCTAGGACTGTCGGCTTCCTGTTTTTCATTCAAGGATGTTCACCCCCTGTCTGTCATGTGTGTATTTGTTTCCTGTCTGTGTTTTCCCCTCCTGTGTGATTACCTGATTCTGTTCACCTGTGTCTTTGTGTTTTCCCTCCCCTCCCCAGCTGTGTCTTGTTGTTGATTGGCCATGTGTGTATTTAAGTTCTTGTTTTCTGTTGGGGTTTTGTGGGTTCCTTTTTGTGCCTAGAGGGAGATAGAGTTCCTGTCAGGTTTTTTGTTGATCCTGTTGCCTTGAATAAAGGTTTTTTTCCTGTTAACCAATTGTCTGTCTGCACTTGGGTCCTCCCTGCGCTGCTCAACCCTAACAGAAGGAACCCACCAAGAATGGACCCAGCAGACAGCCTGTACGAGGTGACGTACAATTTAATGTGCTTAAAAAATGACTGTCGATACGCCTCCAGTAGAGAAGAGAGGCAGTCTATCATCTCTACGGCACGCCAAGAAGTAACCTCGAGGCCCTGGTTAAGGGAGTTACCACCCGAGTGGGTGGAGGACTTTTTCGGTAGCTTTGAGGTCAAACCTGTTTCCCGGCCTGCTAGCCCCTGGCATGCTAGCCCCCTGCCTGCCACAGTTCCCAACAAGGCTCCTTTCGCAGGGGCTCGTCTGGCCTTTGGAGGACCTCTGAGCCTCCACAAGGCTTCAAGGCAGCATGGAAGGAAACGCAAGGCCAGGATTCCAGCCTGTGCCCCAGCAGCCATGGTCCCGGCCCCAGCAGCCATGGTCCCAGCCCCAGAAGCCATGGTTCCGGCTCCAGTACCGGCCCCAGCAGCAATGGTCCCGGCCCCAGCAGCCATGGTTCAGGCCCTGGTTCCAGCCCCAGCAGCCATGGTCCCTCCTCTAGTCCCTACTCTAGTCCCTACTCAAGTCCCTACTCAATTCCCTTCTCAAGTCCCTTCTCAAGTCCCTCCTCTAGTCCCTTCTCTAGTCCCTTCTCTAGTCCCTTCTCTAGTCCCTTCTCTAGTCCCCTCTCCAGTCCCCTCTCCAGTCCCCTCTCCAGTCCCTACTCAAGTCCCTACTCAAGTCCCTACTCAAGTCCCTACTCTAGTCCCTTCTCTAGTCTCTTCTCAAGTCCCTTCTCAAGTCCCTTCCCTAGTCCCATCTCAAGTCCTTACTCAAGTCCCTTCTCTAATCCCCTCTCTAGTCCCTTCTCTAGTCCCTTCTCAAGTCCCCTCTCAAATCCCTTCTCATTTCCCTTCTCTAGTCCCTACTCATGTCCCAACTCCATGCTTTGTGCCGTTGGGGGTCCCGCCGTCACCTGTCTCGCCGGGGGTCCTGCCAACCCCATGTCCTGTTCTGTTGGGGGTCCCGCCGACTACTGTTCTGCCGGGGGTCCTGCCAACCCCATGTCCTGTTCTGTTGGGGGTCCCGCCGTCACCTGTCTCGCCGGGGGTCCTGCCAACTCTGTGTCCTGTCCTGTTGGAGGTCCCGCCGACACCTGTTCCACCGGGGGTCCTGCCAACACTGTCACCTGTTTTGCCGGGGGTCCTGCCGACACCATGTCCTGTCCTGTTGGGGGTCCCGCCGACACCTGTCCCGCCGGGGGTCTCCGGGGTCACAGCTGACCCCGGAGGGGCCCCATCGCGGCCTACGCCGTTTTCCTGCCCGTCCTCCGGAGCTGTCCCAGCACTGCCTTCCTGCCCGTCCTCCGGAGCTGTCCCGCCTCCATCCTGCCCGTCCTCCGGAGCTGTCCCGGCGCTGCCTTCCTGCCCGTCCTCCGGAGCTGTCCCGTCGTCGCCCTCGAGCCCGGCCCCCTGAGTTCCCCAGCCGCGGCCTTCGCCCTCGAGCCCGGCCCCCTGAGTTCCCCAGCCGCGGCCTTCGCCCTCGAGCCCGGCCCCCTGAGTTCCCCAGCCGCGGCCTTCGCCTTCGAGCCCGGCCCCCTGACTTTCCCAGCCGCTGCCTTCGCCCTCGAGCCCGGCCCCCTAATTTACCCCGTCGAGGCCTTCACCCCTGTCTTCGGCCCCCTGAGTTTCCCCGCTGCGGACTTCCCTGCTCTGTTGCTGTTCCCCCGGGCTGTCCGCACGAGTCCCCCTTCTTGGCTTTTACCTTGCCCCCGGGCCGTCCGCCCGAGTCCCCCTTCTCGGCCTCTGCTTTGTCCCTGGGCCGTCCGCCCGAGTCCCCCTTCTCGGCCTCTGCTTTTCCCCTGGGCCGTCCGCCCGAGTCCCCCTTCTCGGCCTCTGCTTTGCCCCCGGGCCGTCCGCCCGAGTCCCCCTTCTCGGCTTCTGCCTTGCCCCCGGGCCGTCCGCCCGAGACCACCTCCTCTACCTCGGCCGTGCTCCGTGCCGCCCGCCCAAATCCCTCCTCCAGACCCCCTCCATCCGCCCTTCTTGACCTTTTTGACTTTTTAGGGACGTCTGGGATCCGTCCCTTGAGGGGGGGATTATGTTAGGATCTGTTTATTTTATGTTTTATTTTGGAATTGTCTAGGACTGTCTGTCCTGTTTTTCATTCAAGGATGTTCACCCCCTGTCTGTCATGTGTGTATTTGTTTCCTGTCTGTGTTTTCCCTCCTGTGTGATTACCTGATTCTGTTCACCTGTGTCTTTGTGTTTTCCCTCCCCTCCCCAGCTGTGTCTTGTTGTCTTGATTGGCCATGTGTGTATTTAAGTTCTTGTTTTCTGTTGGGGTTTTGTGGGTTCCTTTTTGTGCCTAGAGGGAGATAGAGTTCCTGTCTGGTTTTTTGTTGATCCTGTTGCCTTGAATAAAGGTTTTTTGCTGTTAACCAATTGTCTGTCTGCACTTGGGTCCTCCCTGCGCTGCTCAACCCTAACAGTACTATCAACATCCGATCACTCTCTGCTCTCAGCCACACGCTCAAATAGGGAGAAAAAGGTATCTGGATCTCGTTCACTAAACTGAGGAACAACCCGCAGATTACTGGCAACGTCAAACGGAGTATTACCTCTACCAGGGAAATCAAAGGCACGGCTGACCCCTCCAGCAGTTAAATTCAACCTCCGCTCCTCTAACTCAAGCCTTTTAATTTCTACCTCTCCCCTCATTTTTTCCACTGCCAGTTTCTCCATTTCTGTCTGCGACAGCAACAACTCCTTTCTCTGTTCAAAAGTCAGGCCTGCATCACGGCAGCCAGACATATCGACACTGTCTCTGCTAGGATCAACAGTATACTTTCTCCCTTTGAAAGCACCTAAATCAAACAGATTTGCTTTAACAATCCCTCTTATGTTTTCCTTCATTCTTTTATCCCCAACATCCAACCCTCCAGCAGCTCCTCTGAAGGTGCTCTCAAAAAATCCTCTACACTCTCCATCATGACAACACTGCGTGGCACGCTCACGCATGCCCCGTCCCTCTAACTGCCTCACAGAAACTAGCTAAACTCCCCACTAGTCTTCAGGTGCTAATTACGGCGGGTATTTACGCACTTATTACCGTAAACCCGGCGAAGTGACCAGCAAACCGGCAACTCCACCTGCAGCCCCGGCGTGCTCCCGAGCTAATAGCTCCAACCACGTTCACACCACACTAACAGCCCCCCCTACGACCTCCAAGGGGAGACCGTACTGAAGCCTAACAGGGACAAGACCAACGGTACGTGACTGCCATGAATAAATACTCAGTGCGCCACACCTAACTCTCATTCACAAACAAACAGCTGCCTTCTAAGTCACACTACAAACACTTACCCTCGTCAAGGCTACTCCCAAACAATCAGCTGTGCGCTCCATCACGGCCCACTGCGCATAACCCGCTACAGCTGTGTGTTGAGTTCCTCTCCGTTACACAACAACGGACTCCATTTGCGAAACACTACCTCCGAATTGACCAGGTTCAACCAACGAGCCCCCATATGTTACAACCCGGCTCGTGGGCAGTAACAAAAAGCTGGGAGTCGAGACGAGGGGTATGAAAATATAACAATAATGTATTAGTGGACCCAAAAATAAACAGCCGCGGCGCGAGGCTCACACGGGGAGTGTGGGAGAGGAACGAGAGGCCTCCCGAAACGCGATGGGCTGTATTATAGCAGCTGCCCAGGTGCAGCTCGTCAGTCCACGATCACCCACAGCACTGGAACCTGCAAACAAGAGAGAGAGCCCACGGAACGCCTAGTGGTGTGGAGGGGTCGTCACAACTGTCATATAGTATTTCATAACTGTTTTTCATTTATTCTCTTATTTGTTTTATAACTATAATGATCATATGAAGGTGTGCCTTTTTACATAATAATTGCATTCACTGAACATGGGAAATTACAATCCTGCCGTCCTCTCTAGTGCATGATGAGGTTCAGGTAAAGCACGGTTAATGTATTATATTCAGGGGTGCACATCATTTTTTTGTGAGTTACTCAGATGAGTACCAGGAGACAGCGTTTGGTACTCACCCCACACGAAGCGTGGTCCTCCTCAATGTCTCCTTCACTGTCCTCTATTTACACTTCTTGCATGCTAGATGATGAAGATGCACCTCCCTGTCTTTTTAAGCCTCCAATTTGCTTTCTCCAAAACTTGTTGCCAAAACTGTGAAGTCCTTGCATTTCCTGAGGCCAAGTTGAAGGATCAAATACTAAGAAATTATCTGATTTCAGGTGTGGGAAGTTACTAAGTACACTTATTCAAGTACTGTACTTAAGTACAATTTTGAGATATTTGTACTTTACTTGACTTTGACGCTACTTTGTACTTCTACTCCACTACAATTCAGAGGTAAATGGTGTACTTTTACTCCACTACATGTATTTAATACCTTAAGTTACTTTACAGATTTGGATTAATGAAGTGAAATATAATCAACTCTTAAATCAGACTTTAGTTCCACCATGGAGTAAATCCACAAGCTACCCTGCAGTATACAAAGTCATTAAAACTAGCTGCACCTTTACCAGCTTTGATAACACTTTAATGATCAATAATTATCAAACATATCATATATATTATTCTGAAATGGACCAATCTGCACAATGACTACTTTTACTGTCGCTACTTTAACTATATTTTGATAATAATTTTCAAATTTTAATTGAAAAACATTTTGAAGGCAGGACTTTTACTGTAACAGAGTATTCCTACACAAGATCTGAGTACTTCTTCCACCTCTGTCTGATTTCAAACTCTTCCATTAACACCCTGAGTAAGTTTGCAACTGTGTGTTTTACTCCACTTTGTTGTAAATAAAACTGCACCAGCTTGACCACAGAGCGTGAACGTTGTGATCAGCTGATTTTGCACAGTTCTCCAGTGTGTGCGCTGTTGGGGTGAAGCACCCTTCAGTGGTTGAAGGTTCGAGCCCCCTCCGCGCCGTTCGTTTGATGAGTGGTCTGCTGTAAAAAGGAACGGCTCAGACGCAGAGATATGAGGTTTAACAATAAGCTGATTTAATGGTAAAAACAACAGTACAATATAACGAAGTACTTCGGGCCTTGGCTCTTACTACCGTGCGATGTACGTATCAGACAGTCAGACAGAACAGAGGCCCCGAGTGTACAGAATTCATAATATTTATGCCCACAAACGGAGAGGAGTTGTGTGGGAGGAGTTGTGTCGGTTGCTCCTCCCTAGGTGTTCATCCATTGGTGGACTCACTCCTGGGCGAGCCCTAGGCAGTGAATCAGAGTGAGTCAGCCATCGACGAGGTCTAAACAGCGAATCAGAGTGAGTCAGCCATAGGTGTGGGAACTTTGGATCTCCTGCGCCGCCGATCAGTCCCAGGTCATCTTTTATGGCAGCCATAAAATAAACAATTCTGGGTCGCACGGGGGTGAGGTACCAATCCTTATCTTCGTTTATCCTCAGCACCTGGCCGTACCACTCCGCATCCCAATCTTTCTCTCAGTACAATCTCTGCATAGACTCAATGGTGTCAGTTTTATTACCTTTCTCCTACAACCCCCCCATGCTCCTATCCGGCCCATTAAAAACCCGGGGGGGGCGACTGGATCCTCTACATTCCTAAGTCAACGCACACACAATTGACCACATCAAACAAAACAAAATAAGAACACTTGGTCTAGTTTCATAAGTATACATTTTACACAGACAAAGTTATAATTATTAAAACAGGTTATAATTATTGGAACAGGTTATATAGGATATACAGGTTACTTTAATCCCCCTTTTGATCTCACCTCCAGAGATCAATTCACACAAAGCATTCGACACATAACCACTGTCATTCTTTTCTACTGTGTCTGTCCCCCAACATTATATAAATCCATCAGAAGCTGGGATTTAGAGTACTTTAAACCTTCGGGAACTGCCCACCATAACAACCTCTTATGACAGTGGAGGGAGACCAAAGTATATTAAAACTGCGTCCCTGTCTGCTGAGTCATCATGCTATCCTCTCCTTCCGATGCATAAGCCAACAAGGGCATTTGGTACGGAGGGACAGCTTTTCCTTCAATGGTGGAACTGATGAATCTAACACACAATGAGCGGATACAAGGCACACAACAACAACCACATGTTACTAAAATGGCAATAAAAGTAGCTATAGAAATCAAAAGAGACATTATTAAACCTTTCCATGGACCAAACATGTTTGTAAACCATTCCTCCAAGGGGTTGTGTATCCCTGATTGTTCATGCATAGTTATGGATAGTGTGCGAAGGCCTTCTAAAGCCTTTGTGACGGAACCGTCCGGAGCCGTATTGTTTGGAATGAAAGTACAACACATATCACCAAACATTGAACACACACCTCCTTTCTCAGCTAACAGCATGTCAAGGGCCATTCTATTCTGAACTGCCATAAGGGAAGTCGGCCCCAGCTGTTCAGCGAGTCCTTCTACAGCGTCCCTAGTGAGATTAGCTAAACGGAGCACATTGTAATGTACATAGTTGATCCTGTCTACATTCTTGTTAGGGGTGATAGGGAAGATAGCTGCGAGGAAAGGAATGTTCTCAAAACCTGAGGCAACTTGATCAGCGAGTTTATACTCATTGGGAACACCCCGTGGCACCCCTATGGAGTCCATGTAAGTGGGAGAGTTGGCAGATAAATCAAAGGGGCCTGGGGCGTAGCGCTTGGACAACACGTGTCCCCTACGTCGAGTGACTAGGTTGATGTTGAGGGAGGCTTTAGGGTCCGTGTGCACCAGTTTTTCGCCTCGTAACATTAGGGGTGCATGGAGGCGCACCATAGCACACAACCCCACAGATAGTTCGGGGATACGGGTGAACAGGCGGTGGCCCCCACAATAATAGTAGAGACCACCCCTGGCCCAATGTCCTATACTATACCAGACACGGTGTGGTTACACCAATCCGCAGAGATATTTCCTAGGTCAAAACGCGGAGATTTTTGGACCATGGTGAAACATGTGTACCCACCGGCGCCTCTGTTAGGCGTGAATGGGCCTGTCCTAGTACCATTGTCAATTGGAGGGAAAACCTTGGCCAGGGTGGTGCAGTTAGGAGGACTAGCCATCTTGGTCAGTTGTAACATACAGTTGTAACCCCAGGTATCTGTGGAAAATAGGGGCGCAGGGTCAGTGACTAATTGCGGGCGGGCTGTAGCACAGGCTAGGCAATCCCCTGCCATTTGTTCTTGGGCTGTTCGGACAACCCATTTTAGCCATAAATTGTCATCTATGTATCCTGTGGCCATTTGGATGATGTCTAGAGGTTGAAGTTGGCTATAATCCCCCGTACATTTATCCGTACATGTGACTTTAGACAAGTATTTAACCTTAGATGCTCCCTGACGACGGTTTTGCTCTCTCTTTGGTATAACTTTAATTTCGAAGAGGCCTTGTGGCGAACCCCTTCCTGCATGTACCGCGAGGACATAAAGTCCAGCGTCGGAGAGCACGACCTTCTTTAGCGTTATGAGCACCGGATTACAAAACCTGGCGGAGCACGGGACGTCTGGGTTTCTCCTGACCACTTTCATTCTATATTTGAGGGATCTAACAATTGCCGCTGATCGGTAAGATGGCGTGTATCCCCAGTCATCAGGACCCGAATTTGCTAGGACACCGGACCAGGACTCGCAGGCACAACCGTAGGTGTATGTGACGGACAGATAGGGGTCGCCTTTGGCAAATGCACTGCCTCTGTAAGTGTAAGGATCGCCTTTGACCCTATCTGTGACGCTTCTGTTACATACCGCAGGGGCTAAGCAGACGTATTTGGCTAGGTAGGAATATTTCCTGTCGAGGTTTCTGCAGGGGGCAATTTTGCACAGGTCGATTTGTATTATTCCATCACTACCTGCTTGGAAAGTGAAGGTTTGTTTAGGAGGCATTTTGGTAACTTTTACCTTATATTTGGCCCGTTTGACCCTAGTTACGGACTCCTCTGGCGGGGGAATGGAGTCTGGGTGGTCAATGGAATCAGTCAAAACAAAAATAACGGTAACGGTGATGATCGTGACCAGGGACATCCCTAGCAACCATCTCCAACTCCCATACATGGTTAGGTTGTTATTTTCAATGTAACACAACAACAAGGGTTATTTCTGTTATTAATAATAGGAGATTTACTAGGACACAAGGAATTAACACTCAATCAAAATAATAAGGCTATTCACGAATAGGCCATATAACTAAGGATGGTGTTCAAGATACAAACAGTGTCCCAAGTAAACCACGATTCCCACTAGCAGAGTACACCAACAAACAATAAGGAAGTGTAATCCACAGTCTGTCATTATTGAGTACCTTTAATCAGTGGTCCGTGTTATTGTAATTAGGTTCTTCTGAACACAATGCTAAAATCTCCTAAGGAGATCTTTAAAACAAGGGTGTAAAATAGTACCCTGTAATGGTAAATACTGTGCTCCCAGAACCTGTTAAATATAAGGTTCAGTAAAACCTGTTAAATAGAAGGTCTGGTGATGGGGAGACTTTCACTGCCCTTTAATTATAGGGCTAACCTCTCGTTATATATAACCTACTACTCTTATTAGAAAGAGGCCCTATAGGTGGGCACAAAAATGCTGCTACTTATTGGAAAGTGCCCCTAAAGGTGGGAGTAAAAAAGTCGGGTCCTATATGGAGTCGTGTGTTTCAGGGGTCGGGGTCCCGTAGACTCGTGTCCGCCTCCTCGCCGGCCGTAATCTCCTTTCCAAGATCGCCTGTTGTTACCTCTGTGTCTTTGTCCTTGTCATCTGTTGTGTGGGTCGTTGCTTCTGCTGGGCTGTCGTCGTCAGAGGTGTCGCTCTCGTCGTCCTGCTGCAGCGATGTCAGTTCTGATGTCGTCTAACGTCCTTGCTGGAGGTTTTCCAACGGCGCACTGGCTCCAATGATACCACGTTTCCCCCTTTCCTTCGAGGCGAACTGCATGTGATGTCCTCTGAGTCACTCTGTGCGGGCCGGTGAACCTTGGGTTGAGCCACTTCGGACGGATGAGTGACCTTCAGCCAGATGAATTCTGCGGTGTTAGCCTCGTGCTTCTCCGGTCCCCCTTTGGCGTCAGCAACCTGGGTGGAGAAATCTGATACCAAGCCCTTAAGTTGCTGGTAATATGGTTTGCTATCCATCTCTTCTACTTCTTTCCCTACTGCTAATGCTCCAGGTCCAGGAAACTGGTGACCATGTGTTAGCTCAAAAGGAGAGAAGCCTGTGCCTCTGTTTACAGAACTGCGAAGGGACAATAGGGCCAAAGGTAGTGCGTCTAACCAGTTCATGCCTGTGGCATCACAGGCCTTACTGAGCTTCTGTTTGATACTCTGATTCATTCTTTCTACCTTTCCCTGCGACTGTGGATGATACACTGATCCAAAGTTGTGTCTGAGTCCAAGGGACTTCTCAACTGTCTGCAAATGATGATTCTTGAAATGGCTGCCATTATCTGACCTCACCCTTCTGGGGAACCCATGTAGGGGGATGTAATGAGTGATAAGAAACTTGATCACTGAGTCTGCATCTTCCCTGCGACATGGTATGGCCTCTGGCCATCCTGTATATGCATCTACCACCACTAGGAGATACCTGAACCCTCTAACCTTATCAATCATATCTGTGTAGTCAATGATGATTTGTTCTCCGGCCATTTTAGGTAAAGGAAACTTTCCCTGGTGAGGCTTCACTGTTGCTCTGATGTTGTGGGTGAGGCAGATTACACATTCTTCCAAATGGTTCGCTATCATGTCAGGTAAGTATGGGTGCCACCAATGCGTGAGATGTCTGTCCATTTGAGTTTTACCACAATGAGTGGGGCCATGCGCTTCTTTTAGCATGGATCTTATCCACTCTGGGGGTAGAACTGGTCTACCGTCTGGAGAGTACCAAATTCCTTCTTTGTTTGTAGCCCCCCTTTCCAACCATAGTGTTTTCTCTTGCGGGGAACCTGCCTCCTGTGCTACCTTGAGAGTGTCATCAGTGACTGCTGGGAGTAACTCTGGTGCTTTGGTAACCAACATCTGGAAATGTGGTAAGTACCCTGCTTTGTCTTTGGCTGCTCTGTCTGCTGCATTGTTTCCCCAAGCTAAGAAGTTATCAGCTTTGTTATGGCCTTTACATTTTAGCAATGCTAATTTGCTTGGTAACATTACTGCTTCCGCTAGCTTTTTGATGTCTTTTTCATGTTTAATGGGAACATTGGTTGAAGTTACAAATCCTGCTCTCATCCACTGGCGCATTTCAACATGAATTATTCCATGGACATAAGCTGAGTCTGTGTAGATGTTAACTTCCTTTCCATCTGATAGTTCTAACGCTGCAGTGACTCCTCTTAGTTCTGCCAACTGTGCTGAGACTCTCCCTGTTACCCTTTCAGCTGCTCTTTCTTCAAACTCTCTTATGCCTGTCTGACTTACCACTGCATAGGCTGCCTGGAGCCCATGGATGGGGTGCCTAAAGCAGCAACCATCTGTGAATAAGTTTTCTGCATCTGGATTGGTTCCTCCCTGAGATCCACTCTCAACTTCACATCCTGTATGACCTTGTCCTCACATCGGTGTGGTTCTCCACTGCCCATGTTGTCTGCGCTATTCACGCCCTCATGTGAATAGGTTATGTGTGCTTCTGTCAAAGTTTTCTCAAGTCTTGTCTGTCTGGTGGATGACATGGTGAATGCGCTGGAGTTAACAAATGAGACAATGCTGTGTGTTGTCAAAACTGTCAATGGGTGCTGCATCACGATGTGTGAAATTTTGTTTAAAATCCGAGCTGTTCCTGCTGCATGTCGTGTGCATGGAGGTTCTCTGTTTTCCACTCTATCCAGTGTTATGCTAATGTACATCAGTATTGACCTACATCCCCCCTTTTTCTGAAATAGGATTCCGTTTACGGTATTCTCATTCTCAGAAATGTCAAGGAAGAAAGGCAACATGTATGATGCAGAAGCCAATGCTGTTACCTGGGACATGGATTGTTTCAGAGAGATGAATGCTGATTCTGCTGTCTGAGTCCAGTCAAGTGTTGCTGTCAAGTTTCTGATACCTTTGTCGTTGATCAGAGCTCTGAGCTCTGCAGTCCTTGGGTTGTACTCAGGTATGTAATGTCGGCTGTAGCCTGTCAGGCCCAGAAAAGATAACATGTCTTTTACAGTCTTAGGTTTCGGGTGGCTCAAAATGAGCTCCTGGTGTGATGCTGACATGCCTGTACCTGCCGGAGAGATGAGCCTGCCCAAAAATGCAACCTCCTTGCGGGTACACTGCAGTTTCTTTTTGGATACCTTGAACCCTGTTGTGTGCAGGCGCACCAGTAAATTACGAGTGGCTTCCAGACAAGAGGCTGCTGAAGGGGCTGCAATAAGCAGGTCATCCACATATTGTATCAAAACCACTCCCTCTGGTAATGAAACCCCGTCCAACTGTTCCCTCAAAACTTTATTGAAAATTCCTGGGGATAAACTGAATCCCTGAGGAAGTCTGGTGTACTGCAATCTCTCTTTGTCAATGGTAAATGAGAAAATCGGTCTCATTTCCTCTGCCAATGGAATGCAGAAGAAAGCATTTGCAAGATCAATACATGTAAACCACGTGTGCTCTGGAGTAATGTTGCAAATGGCTGTGTAGGGATTTGGAACTGGTATCAAAGGAGTAGTAGTGATAGCGTTGATAGCTCTAAGATCATGTGCCATTCTGTAGTCCCCATTGGGCTTGTGTACTGGTAAAATAGGTGTGTTCCAATCACTGTGGGAGGGTTCCAAAACGCCTGCCTTCTTAAGACCTTCCACTGCCTGGGTCACCCCTTCTCGAGCCAACGATTTTAACGGGTACTGAGAGAGATGAACCGGAAGTTCCGTATCAACAGTGAAGGTAATTGGAGCAGCTTTTGAACAAAAACCCACGTCATGAGAGTCGCTTGACCACAAGTCAGGAGGGAGGTCACGTATCATGTCTGCTGTAAATGGATGATCTGTTTTCTCCCTACCATGATGTCTGTCTACCTCGTGCCTTTCCATAAAGATGCATTCCTGTGTCTGAATCTTAAGTGCATAGGCGCTGTGTGAAGGAGAGAAGGTAAGTGATGCTATCTGTGTGGGCTCCCAGTCCTCCACCTCTAACAGTGCTTTGACCATGGGACCCAGTTCTTTGGCTTCGTAACCTTTCCTAATGGCTAGGGAAATGTGTGGGGTGGCTTCAGAAGACATACGGTACCAATATTGTTGTTCGTCAGTTAGATCAATTGCTGCGGCTACCCCTGCTTGGCCAATATATAACTTTACTGCCTCTACCTCCCACTTAGCCATTGCTACCTCTGCATCAAAGGCATAGGCGTAGGTTTGGTCATCCTGTCTATCATAGTACAGAGTAAGATGGGGAGGGTCAGGAGGAGGGCCGTAAGGGCGGAGGAGATTGATCCAGGGCTTCCACTGTTGAAAGATAGAAAAAAGTCTGTGGTTCTCCTGTGGCCGGTCTAGCAGGCCCCAGTATAATATACCTGGCCTGCTATTTTAGTGGTCAGCGGTGTTGAGAGCGGTACATGTTCTATATGTCCCGAAAACCCCATGACTGCGACAGTATCATCTGAACTGGATTTGTCGAATTTAGGAGTGTTGATAGTAGAATATCGAGCCCCAGAATCGACCAAAATGGCAGTGAAATCTGCTTAACAGTCATGTTCATGTAAGGATCCGCCAGGCCCGTACATTCTGGGTTCCCTGGGCCCCCTCATTGTGGGTAATACCCCTTCTCCGGATCATACTGCACGTACTGTCCACCAGGGATCGCCACTGCGTTCTGAGCCATATGTCCATTCTGAGCTTGACCCTGTTGTGCTACCCCATGGTTCTGCTGGTAATACTGCATGTCTTTTCTGGTTCCTTGTCCGCCACTTTGTCCCCCTTGTCCCCCTTGTCCCTTTCCTCTTTGTGGTGGTGGTGCGCCATGCGGGCACTCCCTCCACCAATGGTCAGGCTGACCACACGTGAAGCACACCCTCTGGGCTGTTGGTCCTTTGAACCCCCATCTGGGAGCTCCCCTACCCCCTACACCCCTCTGTGTCTGCGTAGCAGGATTAAAGACATACGGAGCCACATTGTAAGCAGGAGCCGGAGGCGGATACACCCCAGGGAAAGGCCAGAACGGAGCCGGCTGTTGGGCTGGGGCCACGGGGGCTTTCGGCACATCACTATCTGAGCGGACAACAAGCTGTTTGGCACTTTTCTTCTCGGTCTGTATTGCCTTACGGGCTAATTCTAGCTGTGTGCGGAGGAGCTGGACTCTTAACTCTTCCTCCTCTGTCTTTGTCTTGGTAAGTACCTTATTGTATTTACCCATGTGGTGGGCCAAGTGCCTTTCCCACGTCTGTGTAGGCAGATGGTCTGCCTCTGGATTGTCTTCCATAAGAGCTTTAATCTCTGCTGGAACTGCAGCAAGAATTGCTTTGCGGAACATTTGTTTGTGTTGATCATTATTGTCTGGACTACAATCAGTGGCTGTAGTGTACTGCTCCCTGGATCTGAGCAACATGGTTGCTGCAGCCTCTCCAGGAGTGAATGTGAATGCTAGCGACCCATACCCGCCCCCTGTTTGTGGGAAATGCTCTCTCATGGCGGTGCTCAATTGGCTGTGTATGTTGTTCGTGATGATGGGAAGATCGTCCCGATACTTTCCTGTTCCCACCCTAGCTTCAACTCGCTGAACTTCATACGCACTTGTCTGCTGGGCTAAAATTCGCCTGAAATCCCCAATGCAGATACTCTGCCCTGTTGTGATATCAGCAAACTTCCTCATCCAATTTCTCCCTCCCTCCGTAGGTAGGGGCATTCTGTCAACCAGTGCATGAATGTCACCCATAGTGAACGGGTGGTATGTCGACCCTCCAGTTGGGAGAGCGACTAGTGGCATGCTCAAAAAAACCTGTTCGTTAGGATTCTTGTCACATTGTCTCTGGCTACGTCTTACCATCTGAGGTAATGTAGGTACTGTCTCTTGGTCAGCTTCTGAAATCCGTCCTGTCATGGTTATAATCTGAACTCTGTTCTTTTTACGGCGTCTACAGTTCGGTTCTGCTTCCTTAGTCAGTGCAGACAAATACTGTTCATTGCCTCGTCTGTCTTCGCCTGAGTCCGAACTGTCCAAGTCATCGTCCTGGTCAATATATTCTCTCTCAGAAGAGGCTCGTTGCGCTATTGGAGCATGTCTAATCTGTGTGGATCTCTCTGCAAATGGTTCTCCATTTAAACTACCGCTTCTCCGTGGTGAGAGGCTAGGGGAGGTTTCTCTGGACATAGTATGCGCTCTGTGCCTGTGTCTATCCTGGGCCTTATGCCTAGTCCCATTTTTTCTCTCATGTCTGTCCTGTCTTTCACACTCAATCTCACCCTGTTCTCTCTCTCTGAGTGCTATTTCTTCCCTCCACACTCGCTCTTCGTAAGCATCCTTTCGTTCATTTTCTTCCTTATCATTTATGTCTCTGATTGCTATCAATTCAGCTACCGTAGGTTCCTCATTGGTACCTGTCTTCGGAGTCAAATTGTCCTCAGTCTACTCACTCGTTCTTCTAAAAGTTTGGCATTTGTAACTGATGGGGTGTTGCTCTCTTTAGCTGCTAGCTGATGAGGAGTAGTTATGGTGGTATGCACCATTTTTAATTCTGATTCTGTAGGTTTCCCACTGTCTGACAGTTGTGTGTTAACTGAGCTACAGCTATCCCTTCTCCTGGGAATAGAGGTGAGTCTGCTGGGAACCAGAGAGACATTTCCTGTCATTCTGAAATTCCCTCCCCTTCTGACCTCCTTTTCTAGTTCTGATTCAGAAGATGCGTCTGTAGACAGCATCTGAAGGTTTGTCATGGGAGGGGAACTGGGTGAGGGGGGGTTAGAGGTGGAGGGAAGCGTATAGGGAGGGGGTCGGGTCTTAAAGGGGTTGTATAAATCTGGATAGAGGAGGGGACCGCCCTCTGGGATGTCTGGGAGGGGCCCACCATATGGCTTCTCCTTCCTGACTGGCTCTATCACTTCTGTGGGAGGGGCTGGTGCAGGACTGGGTGGGGCTGCTATGGCGGGCAGATTTTTGGCGGGAGTTTTGCTCAGAGAGCAGGTTACTGCCACTCCATTCATAACTAAAGCTGCGTTATGGCCTATTCTCCTTAGCTTGTCAACTAGCTCCCTTTCTTTGTTAAGTTTAGAAGCCCTGATGAAACCTGCCTTCTGCTTGTTGAGAGTTTCTAATTTCCGAACCAACTGTCGCTCGTATGTATTGAGTGCTGTGGCTAGGAGACTTATTGCCTCGTCACCCTCTACTCTATTCTCTGCGATCATCTGATCGTGTAAGAAACGGAGATCCCTGCTCGCCTTTTTATGATCTCCGGGCTTAAGTCCGCTAAGTATCAATCTCTCTGCTTGTCCCCACTGTTCCCTTAAACTCCCCGGAACAGGGACTCCTAATTCTCTCTCTTCACGTTCAAATTCTCCTTCCATTTTTGACTTCGTTCGTATCTGCTTCTCCTAAAGGTTTTAGTTTTTTATAAAAAACACCAGATATCTCTGCGTACTATAATTTACTAATTATTGTAGTTTTATTCCCACAGGTATACAGTCTGATAGTTTTCGTTACGAGGTGTATTTCAACCAGTTACGGAGACTGCAAAAGAGCGCTTCTCCTAACGGTTTTAGTTTCTTATAAAAAACACCAGATATCCCTGCGTACTATAATTTACTAATTATTGTAGTTTTATTCCCACAGGTATACAGTCTGATAGTTTTCGTTGCGAGGTGTATTTCAACCAGTTACGGAGACTGCAAAAGAGCGCTTCTCCTAACGGAGGATGCGGCCCAAGGCATGGAGTCGAAACCCAGTCTACAATAACCTTTGATCGTCACGTATATGCTATCAGATACAAATAAGATTCTACAATACTTTCAGGGACGGTCCTTTCAAATTGATGTTGAAAATATTATAATATACTACCACAGTTAATCACACTCAAAATAAATATACCTAACGTAACCCCAGATCCGTCTAAGGATTGCCTGTGTACTTAGTCGATGAGCCCCAACCCCAGAATTCGTCTAAGAATTACTGTGTGTGTCACCTTATTTCTCAGAGTATTTCAGCTGGACTTCCTTTACAACATTAAAACCACTGAAATCTCGGACGACGATTGCAGCTGGACTTCCTTTACAAAATTTATAACCACTGCAATCTCGTTACACAGTTAATCACACTCAAAATAAATATACCTAACGTAACCCCAGATCCGTCTAAGGATTGCCTGTGTACTTAGTCGATGAGCCCCAACCCCAGAATTCGTCTAAGAATTACTGTGTGTGTCACCTTATTTCTCAGAGTATTTCAGCTGGACTTCCTTTACAACATTAAAACCACTGAAATCTCGGACGACGATTGCAGCTGGACTTCCTTTAAAACATTTATAACCACTGCAATCTCGTTACACAGTTAATATATTCCCCGTACAGTCTAGTTGACTTTTATAGTGCGATGTATATTTCAACAGATGGAGAGACTTCCAGAAGCGCTTCTACACCCCTTTCGGCGAGATGTGGCTTTTGGCAAGGAGTCGAAACCCAGTCTACAGAATCTCTTTATCGTCACGTTTAGTCTTCTAGATTAACCCCACAGCAAGAGTTTGCGAGATCCGGTCATTTCAAATTGATTTTGAAAGTTGCGTTTCTCCTCTTGAAATACCCCACATATAACACAACTGCAGCTCCTCTTTGAGACTGGAAAGTGTTATTCTGTAGTACTGTTCTTTCTACCGTAAGACTAAAACACTGAAAATGCCGCTGACAACTCTAAAATTTTGTAGTATAGCCAATCACAGATTTTGATAATAACAGGTATCTGCTCACCTTTCAGTTGTAGGGCCCTGGTTTAGTTGTCAGAGGTATTCGAGGTGTCTTCCCTGGACAGTTCGTCCGCTGGCTGCCGGTGTTCCTTCTATGAGACCCTACTCATCACGTCGGTCGGTCACCAAATTGTTGGGGTGAAGCACCCTTCAGTGGTTGAAGGTTCGAGCCCCCTCCGCGCCGTTCGTTTGATGAGTGGTCTGCTGTAAAAAGGAACGGCTCAGACGCAAGATATGAGGTTTAACAATAAGCTGATTTAATGGTAAAAACAACAGTACAATATAACGAAGTACTTCGGGCCTTGGCTCTTACTACCGTGCGATGTACGTATCAGACAGTCAGACAGAACAGAGGCCCCGAGTGTACAGAATTCATAATATTTATGCCCACAAACGGAGAGGAGTTGTGTGGGAGGAGTTGTGTCGGTTGCTCCTCCCTAGGTGTTCATCCACTGGTGGACTCACTCCTGGGCGAGCCCTAGGCAGTGAATCAGAGTGAGTCAGCCATCGACGAGGTCTAAACAGCGAATCAGAGTGAGTCAGCCATAGGTGTGGGAACTTTGGATCTCCTGCGCCGCCGATCAGTCCCAGGTCATCTTTTATGGCAGCCATAAAATAAACAATTCTGGGTCGCACGGGGGTGAGGTACCAATCCTTATCTTCGTTTATCCTCAGCACCTGGCCGTACCACTCCGCATCCCAATCTTTCTCTCAGTACAATCTCTGCATAGACTCAATGGTGTCAGTTTTATTACCTTTCTCCTACAACCCCCCCATGCTCCTATCCGGCCCATTAAAAACCCGGGGGGGGGCGACTGGATCCTCTACATTCCTAATCAAACAAAACAAAATAAGAACACTTGGTCTAGTTTCATAAGTATACATTTTACACAGACAAAGTTATAATTATTAAAACAGGTTATAATTATTGGAACAGGTTATATAGGATATACAGGTTACTTTAGCGCGGGGCACAGAATGTGCACAGGGGGAGTCTCCCACTGCAGCCAGTTGGTGGAGTTTTGGCACAATTCTGTTGTTCATACCGACGTTAACCCTGTCTGTGCACACGGGTGGTGTGATCTCTGCCTCCTGTAAAGCTTCACAGGTCCGTCGGTTATGTCCTGCGCGACTCGGCCAGCACCCAGTTCAATCAGTCAAAAGTCCGAAGATTTTTTGCAGGGAGCGAAACGGCAACGTAGCTGCTTAATGTCTTGTTTTTTTTACAAAGGAGGCGTGTGGCGCAACGGAGGCGTGTGGCGCAGTGGATAGAGCGTTGGTGTTCGGATCAAGGGAGCACAGGTTCAAACCCCACTGCAGTCAGCATGTCGTTGTGTCCCTGGGAAAGACACTTCACCCCAAATTGCTCCTTTGGGGATTGCCCACAGTATTGAGTATGTAAGTCGCTTTGGATAAAAGCGTCTAACAAGTAACATGTAATAATGTAATGACATGTCTAGTAGTTTACTCCATTGAGTGTTGACAAGAAACACGTGTAGACGAAATATGTGTTTTGTTTTGATGTTTTGAGGTACGCAAAGGCGCGTAGTGACACAAGTGACGTTATGCAATTCAGATTTTTGCCGTACCTGCGTAACACTTATGTGCACCCCTGATTATATTATTGAGGGAGAATTGTCCGGGGCTACAGAAAAAACATTCGGGGCTAAAGCCCTGAATGCCCAGGCCAGGCGACGCCACTGGTCGTCACCATCCACTCTTGTATCTATGTCAGGATATAATGTGTTTAGGAAGGACAGACGGAAGGGAAAAGGAGGGGGTGTGTTGCTTTATGTGAGGAATACCTTTAATTGTAGGGATTGCACTCCCAGCTAATGTTGAGTTTGATTGTGATGTGGAAATCACACTTTCTGAGGAAATGTCCCTCACCATGATTTGCCTATATCGACAACCCACCGCTAAGGTGGATTTCTATGATCAGGTAAAACTCATGCTGAATTCACTTCACTGTGAGGTCACTGGATTAAAAATCCAGGAGCAATGGCCCAAAGGTGAAGCAGGGAAGAGCTGTCGCTGCAGCACCATCTGAGGGCCAGAGGATGGAGCAGGGAATAGCTGCCGCACCATCTGAGGGCCAGAGGGAAGCTGGGGTGGAGCAGGGAATAGCTGCCGCACCATCTGAGGGCCAGAGGGTGGAGCAGGGAATAGCTGCAGCTGGGAACGCAGCTTTACAGTTGCCGGTGTTGCTGTTGTGGGTGAGGCCTTCCTCTTTAGCTTTGCCTGGCCAACGGTGCTACTTGGAAGGATGTAATGGTAAGCAACACCTGACTGGGGGGCTGCTGATTGGGGGCGAACATTGGCAGGGGGAAGAGGGTCAGATGCCACAGGCAGGCGGCTAGGCAAAACCAGCCCCTGCAACACCAATGCATTGTCTTCCCTTTTCACCCTCTTATTGTGCCACTGCACCAGGGTGGTGTGGCTCACGTCCACCAGCTGCAGGGTGGTCTGCTGCATAACTGTCCCATTGGACAGAATGCGGCACCTGATTTTCCTGTAGTCCTCCAGGATGAGATCCCATCTTGACACTGTGCCAGTCCCCCTCTTCCTGGGACTACGGTGGATTACACAGAGCCTGACAAAGATTGCCTCAATCAGGCGGCAGCAATCTGGCCACTATGCGAGTGGGGCAGTGGTGGTGAGAGCATGCCTCTTCAAACTCTCCACCCCTGGAGTGAACTCCTGCCTCTTTTTAGGAGACCTGAACCGCCCTGTGTCCAGCCTGCTCTGATGTCTGGCAGCAAAAACCACCCTTTGCTTATCATAGTCCAGCAGGTTCTGCCACAGAGCAACAATGTTGCTAACCTGAGAGAGGGAAACACAGCACATAAGACAAGATATCTCAAATTGTGAATTTGTATATGCACAGAGGAAAAGCAGCTTGACTGTTCATGATCCTGACCTGCTGGTTTGTTAGGACCATAGTCAGCTGGTTCCTGAGCCCCACCAGACACTCTGCCAAGCTGTCCACTCTGTCCATGCCTGCCATGCCAGAGTCATCCACAGCCTGCAAACATATAGAAAAGAGAAAAATAATGAAAAAGGACAACCACATACAACCTCTGGTCCTGCACAGGGATGGTCTTGCTCATTTCCCGAGGCAACCAGAATGAAGCTGCAGCAGCAGTGGCTGGCTCATCTCCTCCAGACTCATTCTGTACGGAAGAGAACAGCAAATTGTTGAATATATAAAGGCTACATTTAGATTTACAACAGAGCCATACAAACGAGTAGACACAGTACTCACAGAGCCTACTGCCAGGATGGTGTTTACAGCAGTGCTCACAGAGGATGGAGAGGGAGAACTGACAGAGGATGGAGCAGGCATGGAGGTCCTCACAGAGGATGTAGAGGGAGAACTGACAGAGGATGGAGAAGGAGGGGAAGAGCCGGGGGACTTCCTAGCCACTAAATCAGGCTTCAGTAAGGCAGATTGTGACCCACCAAAGCGTGATTTAGTGAACTAACAGAAAAAACAGAGGTCAATTTATTGTGCAAGACAAACTAAATCATTAAAACAAAACAGTAATTACTAAGGAAATATTTACCATTGATAAACTCAGAGGGGGACGCAGGAAAGTCTGCTGGGCTGAGGCAGTTGCTCCAGGGGCTGAGACTGAGGCTACAGACTGCGGGGCATTGGCAGGCTAAAACAACAGCATTCAATCTATCAATCATGTAATGCAATACAAAATGTTATGTAACAGCAACAGAATTAAAGCACTGTAAAAGGCACGCAAGCAAGAACAACAATAATGTTATTTTATTTTCAAATACATCACCTTAACGACGTGAAATCCACAGTTGCAGGCCATGGACCCGCCAAAGAGGGTGGTCTGTCTACGGGCCTGCATGGGGCATTTTTCAATCTGAAATGATCATAATTATTTTTTTGTCTGGAGTGAGTCACTCGATTGATAATATTTGCACCAGTATCTTCTCTATTTTAAGTAATACAGTATACTTTTAATTTAATAAGTACTAAGTAATAGGTACATGTGTTGCTATACTTTCCCTTCTGATAGAGGTCATACCATTTCCGTTGCCTCGGAGCTGGTTTATTCCCCCCTCTGAAGGTCAAACTCCAGAGTTAGCAAAGGCCTTCAGCCGGGCCAGCCATTCGGCATCTCCCATCGCTTTGTGGGTTTTGGGTTTAGTGCTCATCTAAGTAAAATAACAAGTGTTAAGAGCAAACTACAGTGCACAGCAAACAACACTGATACCATGTTATCAGTTATATATATATAATAAGAATAATATGTTATTTATATATTGCTTTTCCTGGTGCTCAAAGCGCGTATATATACATGTTATCTACACATATTATCTTATATAAACACATAATGTTAATATTTATACCCTGAAGTTCTCCTATCAATTATGAGTGTATGTATATTGAATTACAATTAATGTAATCTTATATACAGTATAAAGCTATCTTTAATATATATTTAACAATATACTGTATCCCTCCAGCATCACATAAACACACAATTATACATATATTCATATTATCATATAATACTGAGTTAAAGCATATCATTATATCATTTAGGTGTCTATATTAAAACAATACACTGAAACCATGCAACGCATAAACAAATTCATAAAACGCCCCGTTACCGATAGGGATCTCAAATTACAGTGGGTAATATTAAAGTTGGTTATTGTAAAACCTTAATAAGTATACACATATACACCGCACCTATTGTCAACAACTATCGTAAGGGCTACATACAGTAGCTGTATGACTAATGCTGGTGGTACCACAGGTCAAAACGTGTAATAAGCTAATTACAACATGCCCATTAATGTAATAATTGTATAACAATCGGACAATCGGATGTACATATTTACACATGGCTGTTGACAATTATTAAAATTACAGTTAACGTTTATTTAAAATAGAAACATTAGCGTTAGCAATGCTGGCGATGCTAACTAATTTGATGCAGACTGACTGAAGTTGCCGTATACCGTCATGTAAAAGTTGACGGCAAAATAGTAAAATTACATCGAGTGACGGTTGTAAAATTGGGTTTTATGACTGTCAAACAGGAAAAAAGTAACATTTAATGTTGGTACTTACTTTGGATATCTCAGATGCGCTTTGCGAGGCACTGCAACAAGTCCACTGTCAATCAAAAGCGTGAGGGGGCGGGTTCGGAGAGAAGCCGTGCCGTGAGTGGCTCTGTCCATTGTGATGCCGTGACGTGATTGGCTCTGTCCATTGTGAACTCGCGTCGTGATTGGTTTAGGTCCAATCTCACAATGGACAGCGAGTATCATGATTGGGTGATAGATTGGAGTTTGAGCAGACGGTCCTGCGCCAACTAGCGCCAAAGATCGGAAGGTTGTGAGTTCAAATCCCGCCAGGAACACCACCACTAGTGTGCCCTTGAGTAAGGCACTTAGTCCTTAGTTACTCCAGGGAGAATGTCCCTGCAATTGGTAATTGTAAGTCGCTTTGGATAAAAGCCTCAGCTAAATGAAATGTAATGTAATGTAATGTAAATGCACTTTAATACAGGGGTATCTTCTCTTGCCCGAGAATATATCGTTGCTGCAAATTGTATTACCATGTGATAAATACTTTGTATTTGCTCTTGCTCTTTTGCACTTTTTGCTCTTTTGCACTTTTTGAATATCATGTATTTGTTTTTGCTATGTTTGTAAAATGTGATTTTCTTAAATGTTTTATGTGAGGGACTGCGGATGGAAATGAGCTCAAAGCTAAATCTGGCATATTTACGCTTGACACATTTTATTGTTTTAAGTGTTCATTGATGTGCATTGTCCCTGCTAAATAAACGATTAAATAAAATAAAGAACAATACAAAAAGAGGAAATTGTTTAAAGAAATAGACATATACAAAAAAGTACCATAACAAAGGACAAATGACTCATCAAAAATAAATATGGTGCAATATATCAGAAAGAGCAAACTCATGTCATCATGCTGTTGCTGCCTGTTTCTGCCCATCTCACATAATCCTTCAAATAGTAGGGAAATAGATGTATGTAAAGCACTGGGCCCATTATTAGCACCATATCAAACCACACTTACTTGACCAAAGTTCAGAAAATTAAACACCACATTCTTCTTCTTAGATGATTCTGTTGTCTCCTCAGCTCCCAAATATCAGTTTTTCTTTTTGAATTTATAAATATCTCCTCCCAGGAGGCTGAAACAATGCAGGTGGCTCCGGCTCCGCACCATAAATAGCTTGCAGGCCTTCGTCATTTGCTGGTATGACATTTTCACGGTAAAGGTTAGATGTTGCAGGATGCATTCCTCTCATAGCTGAGGCCTGTTGCACGCTTGTTATTTCGATGTGATTGGTGAGATCTGATTCTTCGGATGAGACCTCGTGAAATCATGACTCTGTATGTCCACACTTGGCCTGGAAATAGAGCTGCTGTGAATATTTGTTTAAAATGGTGGCTGCATTACTTCTCCCTGATCTCGCTCTTCATCTCTTTACATCGCTGTTTTGAACATCATGTTCTACAGACTTTGGAGCAGACCATTTTGGGCTTTTACAGCAGTTATGTTATTATGTGTCAGGTTGGAATGTATTAGAATGCTTTGACAGAACAAAATGTCCGACTGATGCTTTTGTTTATTTTTATAAATATAATATGTTGCTTATTGTATCTCGAAAAGCTTCAAATAATTACCTCAACAAAAAAATGAAATGTTTCATTTAGCATAATATATTATATTTCCACTTCAATGTTTTGCATGTGAACTGCGAGCGCCGGAGCCTTGCAGCGGCGAAACTGTTGCGCGCTTAATTGCCCCGCATTTGCGCTTCAGATGAGGCTCCCTCCACGAGGTGTGGCTCCCTCCGCAAGATGAGGCCCCCTCCGGGAGGTGAGGCCCCACGCAGTCTGCGTGTAGGGAGGGGCGGGCCTGGGTAAAGCATGGCGTTTGAGCTCCATACTGTTTCAGAAATAATCCTTGATGTGGTTTGGAACATAATATGGCGTTTCATCACGACAGTGCTTAGCTGAGTATCTGCCGGTAGACAGCCTTCTCTTCCCAGAGCTCACTGCTTGCATGGGGATGCTCCAAAGGGGCGTGGCCAGCAGCAGCTCCAAAGGGTCGTGGCCAGCAGCAGCTCAGTTACATTTAAAGGGCCAGACCCAGAATCAGCACTTTAGTAACAGGGCGGAAATAGAGGGGTATGAGTCATGCTACAATGGGTGATCTGTTTTGGATTTTGAGCAAAACACTTCAGAGACATGTTTTGTATAGATATGCCCCTATAATATATTGTTCAAATATAGCATAATAGGTGAGCTTTAAAGCTGGAGTGTGGGAGTTTTGTATATATATATATATATATAAACCTCTCTGACACAATGTCTGTTATATATTTGTTCACCAATGTAGTGTTTTATTGGTCTGTTTAAAGAGTTTTACGCCTCACTCGTTTCACCTTCTCAAGTATGTGCCTCAGACTTGAATTTTGTATTCTCTGTGTGGATGTTTAAATAACTAAAACGTTCAATCATGTACTAAAATCCAGAGGAGGCTGCAGTCTGGAAGTGCAGCTTTGGTATTTTGATCATGAGGTTTTTCTAATTTTGGACAAGCAGCTCTGTCCCATTAAAATGCTGTCTGCCTGCAGGCGGCTCCTCTCAGAGGTGGCCTGCTAACTGGCGTCTCTCAAAAAGGACTTTCAGTTTCCAACAAAGATGAAGATTTAAGTTTTAACCTTGATTTCAACATTATCTCATGGGAAGGCTATAACTTGCATGTAAATACATTTTGTGTTTCAAGTCACCCATTTTAAGCTTTTTGTGACTCATTTAACAGAATTCGCATTTCCCAAATCTTCACTTATGGACGCACGGTAACAGTTAGGAATTTTAATACATTTTCTGGAAAAGATGGTGGTTTGGGTTAAAATAATTGCCTTTGCAAAGCAAAAAATGCATCACCATAAATGTGAAATGACCAGGCTTTTGAATGGCGTTTTAAGTATAGAAGTACAAGTGTGTGTGTGTGTGTGTGTGTGTGTGTGTGTGTGTGTGTATGTGTGTGTGTGTCAGACTAACAAACCTCAAACACTGGGCTCTTTCCGACTGAAGTGCAGCAGGCAATTTCTTTTAAAGACATTTCAGCCTAGTTTGTAGAGAAAGTGGAGCGCGGCCTCATACAGTTTATATAGAAACTACAAACTGGAGCTCAGACTCAATTATCAACTCTTTATTCTTTCCCTTCATCCCACCTCGCTGATCAATTCGTCAGCCCCTCCTCCCTATTTCACCATATCTGTCTGTTCTTATACGTCCTTGGAAACGTAAGTGTAGTCATCAGGCTTCACAACCATTGCTTGACCCCCACTTGGAAACGTAACCTGAACCTGCACAGTATGTGCCTACTTATTCATTTATATATATTCATCATTTTTATAACTAGAACTAGAACTCTCTCCAGTACAGCGTTAGCTCTGAGTGTTAGCGATGCGTGCTAATTTAAACAAAGCCCATATTACTTCCAAAACACGTTATGCATTGTTTCTGATACAGCAACGTTTCTGTGGGTGTAAAGCCAGCCCACATTTCCGATATTACGTCATATCCGCAGCAAATCTGGATCAGCTCCGTTGTACCCCCGTTTTTAGAGATGTGGGTACGGAGGAAAAGAGAGAGGGTTTTATTTTCTGACACTTTGTGAGTTCCCTGACACACCGGGGACACATATTTATGTATAAAAGACGTAAAAAAGTGCATTTTGCATGATAGGAGACCTTTAAAACAGCACTAAGAATAAACATGGTAAGTTTACAAACAGTTTGTGCATGAAGAAATAATGAATGTTTAAGAAAAATTAAGCGAAGTAACAACAGTATTAATTCTTATTGTTTTTTCCTCCTTTAGATGGTAATGCAGCAATGTAGCTTACCTGTTTTTTTTTCAAATAAACTGTATTTAACAAATGATGCAACACAGAAAAAAAAAAAAGGAAAAGGAAAACATTTGTGCCACATTAGGCTCTAAAAAGATATGATAAAATATATGAGACAATGGAAGGATGCATATTTGTGTGAACATTTTTATTTTCTGAACCTGAACCTCCATTTCTTGTGTAAAGCATCCATCAAACACATTTTATTTTACTGACATGCATGTTACATTGTATTTTTGGTTCATTTTAAGTGGATGTCTCTATTATTACCGATTCTTGATAGCAGGCCAAGATGCACACACACACACACACACACACACACACACACACACACACACACACACACACACACACACACACACTCTCAGTTGTCAGATGCTTGTCCCTCCCTTCCATCTGCTCCTCCTCTGCAGGAGCTCATTGTGCTGAGTCAGCAGGACGTCAGCCCTGCATTGTGCCATCGCTCGTCCCACAAGATTTCCCAGAAGGCCGCTGACACAGTCCTGAGATTAAGAAGCTCCACCCTGGGACCCCTGCTGTCTTCAAGGAGACGGGGGGACATGCTCACAACCAGGGATATTATCGCTTCCTTTCTTCTTTACTCAGAGAGGAATTATGAACTTATTACAAAAATGATGAAACACATTGTCTTTAGAAATCTGCGACTCGTTTCATGACTTTCTCTCTCTCCCAATCTTATGTCTATGTCTCTTAAATGGGTACGATTCATGACTGCACATTGTTTTTTTATTCTTTGAAATAATTGATTATCTTAGTTCTTCAGTCTATACAATGTCAATCAGGCTATCCCTGTAACAGGGCGGATGTCATGTCATACACTGTTTATAGCTCTACCTAAGAAAGGTAATGCACTGTGAAGTGTGTGTTTCCAACAAAATCTATTTGTATCTTTTTGTACAAGGTAATTAAGTGTGATAGAGTCCGAGGTGGATCTGTGGGTCCATAAACTCCAGACCTTCAACCAGCTGTTCATATCAATGTTTATTTAATTGTCCCGTGTGCATGTATGGAGCGGGAATTGACATATATTGCAGGACGTGCCCTGAAAAATGAGGACAGTGGCAAAACAGTGTTTTTTTTAACCGCTGTGATGCTGGCATGTTTACTTCCACCTTTACAGCCAGGATTCGTCTCAGCTTCACACATTGTGCTTCTGTTCAACAACCACCTGGTCTTGTGCTTTTAACAAAATAGAGTCTTTGTAACAAAAAACATATTCCACGAAGAACTGGCAGTGCTTTCCTTTGAGCAACATCTCTGTGAACCTGTTTTAAGCTGCATGTATTGCTATGTAGATCATTGTGAATTCTGCCCAATGATATCAGTCTCTCTTATTACATCTGAGTTATTTTAAGAATACATGTGTCGCTTTACGCACACACCTTCACCTCAACCCGCTTTTTTCTTTTTATATCCTCTCCTTTTTCTGTGAACAGCAAGTCCCAAAATAAACAGGAACCTGCTGAGTGTTTGACTCATCCAGCAGTAAAAAAAGTTTAATGATGAAAGAAAACAGCACTATTTTGTATTATACATGGAACAGATGTACATGTAGTTTAAACAAACACACAATAGATCGTATGTACAAACAATGCATTCTGAAAACATAGAAGAAGAGGAGAGGATGTATATGCAGGTAGATCTACAGAATGTGAATACACACTTCTACACCTTGAATCATAAAGAAGCATCCAAAACACAACAGGATTAGCAATAATCCCCTGTTCTCCATGCTCTATAAATAACCGGTCCTTTCTTGTTAATCTGGGGAAGCAGCAGGAGCCATAAAACAGAAACTGGCTGCTCAGAGGACAGTTCCTGCCTCACTTCCTGTACTCCTTAAATGTTTAACATCCTCAGTGGGTACAGGTTTTTGGAGCATAAAGTTATGTTTTTGTGCATATGAACAGTATATCAATGTTATTGGCCAATCCATCCTATCTAACGTATATTGTAGATTGGGCGAGTGTCATTCAGAAAATGTTTTTGAGATTGGCAACCATGTCAAATATCCTGACCAAATTAAATACATTCTCAACATTAAAAACTCAAACTCATGTATCTTTTGTAGATTTTACATTTCAAAATTACAACTTTCCAAAATGTGTTTTACAACTTTTTCATATGGAGGATCCCAGTATTGTTTTTTAATCTGGTCGAACTCAACCCTGGAGCGTTTACCCTTATCTGGCCTCTCTTGATACGCGGTGCAACGTCTCATGTGACAGCAGCTTCAGTGCGGTCAGCCAAACTTGATCTCTGACCAAACAATGACTCTCTGGTCAGCCCCCATTCAAGCATGGTGCTTGAATTGGGGCTCCTCCAGTGGCGTCGCCTGGCCTGGGCCTGTTTTTTCTGTAGCCCCGGACAATTCTCCCTCAATAATATAATACATTATCCGTGCTTTACGTGAACCTCATCATGACACAAGAGAGGACGGCAGGACTGTAATTTCCCGTGTTCATTGAATGCAACAGAGGCAAGACACCAGACCAATCAGAGAGTTGCATGGAAATAAACGTGTGCTTGTGTCATTCAAACTCGGCTCTGTGTGTGTGTGGCAATAGCGCATTTAGTGTGAGAGAGAGAGAGAGAGAGAGAGAGAGAGAGAGAGAGAGAGAGAGAGAGAGAGAGAGAGAGAGAGAGAGAGAGAGAGAGAGAGAGAGAGAGAGAGAGAGAGAGAGAGAGAGAGAGAGAGAGAGCAGGGACCGTGTTGTTAGCATCTGGTTAGCTAGCTGCACTAACGGACATTGGGAGCTGTTTGTTCCACAACAAGCTGGAGGAGAGTCCTCTCCTGTCAGACTGAGAGACTCAGGTGAGCTAAAGGACTCTCTGAGTGTTTAGATACTTAACTTTAGTCTAAGTTATCTCAGTGGGTCTCAAACGGTTTGGTCACAAATTATTCAAAAGATTATTTCCGCGGCACACCTTCATATGATCATTATAGTTATAAATCAATAAGAGAATAAAGGAAAAACAGTTATGAAATACTATATGGCAGTGAAACAAGAATACAGTTTAAAAGGGGAGTGATTTGTAAAATATCCATAAAGAAAAATAAAATCTGTTTACAGTTCTGTTTCATATGGGTGTTGAGATGTATCCATAGCTCTCAAAGTACACCAGATTGATGCTTTTAACTTCAATATTTAAAAAAAAATCTTCCCAGGGGACCATCCCCCCGGACCCCCCTAGAGGAGGTGAGGTCCGCCCCCCACTCATAAAAAATAGCACTTTACCCCTGCCTATATGCCGTGAGCTGATAATCGAGCCTTCATTGTAACAGTTGCGGGTGTATGTGCGTGTGTGGAGTGTTGCAATAGAAAATTCCACTGTAGCGCCGCGGCAGCCGCCACTGTGGGCTCAGCCCCGAATGTTTTCAGGTCCAGGCGACGCCCCTGGGCTCCTCTGTTAAAAAACTCCTCTGATAATAATAATAACAATGTAATATGAATAATGTATTGTAATAATGGCTCCACTAATGTGACATGGTTTGTAAGCAGAGGTACAGAAACTTTACTCATTGTGTACATCAACAGCATGCTCAAATATAGTTTGATGCATACTGAATGAGGAGACTCTGACTCACCTTTAGTGGTCTTCTTCTCACACACAGTTAAATACACACAATTAGGACACAGCTACACAGAACACACACTTCCATGGTAGAACATAGGCCTCTCTCTCTGTCAGAGTGACGGATGGTGGAGACAAAAGCAGGCGATGAAGAATTGAACCTGCGCTCTCCTGGGATTTGTTCAACATGCGATTGAGATTAAATCTGCAGCATAGAGACGAGGAACATTAGCTAACATGTGCACTACATGCTCTGATACATGTCTACAAACCCTGTTTTCAAATCTAGATAATAGTGCTTTTTGAAGTCTTTGGTCTCTATCAGTATTCATTTCTGATTCTTCTTTGCCTGCTTTCTTCCCGTGCTTGCTGCTGTTGATGTGTCTGCTTTTCTTTCTGTATTCTACGGGCGGCAGTAGCTCAATGAGTTGGGTCTTAGTTTGGGAACTGAAGGGATGCTGGTTCAAGTCCCGGAACAGTCAATTACTGTTGACATGCCAGTGAGCAGGGCACTGGTACCCATAATGATACAAAACGCACCTATTATATGGTTTTTCATCAATATATTATAGTTCTCAGATATGTACAAAACATGTCTCTGAATGGTACAAAACACTGCGGCTCAGTTGCTTACAGGAACACGCAAGCATGAGCACATCACACCAATTCTGGCTTCCCTCCACTGGCTTCCTGTCCATTTTAGAGTTGATTTTAAGATTTGATTGTTTGTTTTAAAATCGCTTAATGGGCTGGCCCCTCAGTACATCTCCGACCTCCTAAAGGTGTACACCCCCTCAAGGGCTTTGAGGTCGCTGATCAGCTGCTGCTAGTAGTCCCTAAAACCAAGAAAAAGACCAGGGGAGATCGAGCCTTCTCAGCGGTAGCCCCCAGGCTCTGGAACGACCTGCCCCCCCATGTCAAATTGTCGTCCACCCTCCAAACTTTTAAGTCCTGCCTGAAGACCCACCTCTTTTCCCTCGCTTTCGAGTCAGTTTGAGCTATGTTTTATCGATTTTTATGCTTTTATTGTCTGTCCATAGCCTTTGTGTACCTTGTAGTAATTCTTATATGTACCTTTTATCTTTTCTTTTGTATGCCTTTTATCTATTCTTGTAATATTATATTTTATTATAATGTTATGTTTGCTGTGAAGCACTTTGGTAAACCCTCTGTTTTTAATATGTGCTATAGAAATAAAGTGGATTGGATTGGATTGGATTGGAGGAGGGGCTCTGTAAGGAAGTCTGAAGGAAGGGGCAAACATTTTTCGGTTGTGTACTTTCAAATTCTAGCTTACTCAAGCTGGTTTCTCCATTCTTACCTACCCTACCTTTAAAGTATAACAATAAAAGTTATCATTGTGCAGAAACATTGCCTTTATGTGTGTTAATAATTATATTTTAATATGTGACATTGCTAATACTGTTGCATCAAGTAGAATTTTACTGTTGCATTTTGTTAAAAGTAGCTAAAGCTGTTCAATAAATGTTATGGAATAAAATTACATTATTTCCCTTTTAAATATAGTGGATTAAAAATATAAAGTAGCATAAAATGGAATACTCAAGTAAAGTACAAGTACCTCAAAATTGTAATTAAGTACAGTACTTGAATAATGTTCTTAGTTTCTTCCCACCTCTGAAGACCATGATATAGCCACTACAGGTTTTTTTGTTATATTTGCAGAATGTGTAAGTTCTCTCTTCTTGAGGTTTTCCAAAGCTGTCACCTGGGGAACTGTGGCTGCATTGATTTTTTAGTATATCTTTCTCCTTCTTGGAACTGGACTGCTGGACTTGAGTTATAGGACTTCATAATATATTGATTAAAAGTCCTTCAGATTGATTGAAGACTGCACGGAGTGGACCCTCACATCTCAGCCCCTCACCTGGAGGTCACACCTCCAGAGAAACCCTCCAGGATCACGTGTTTGTGTTGTTTACAGTCTTTGATTCCTCTTAAAGATCTGTGGTTACAAATGTATTTTGATCGACCACCTACCATGGAGCTGTATTTTCAGATTACATGAGTGCATATAAACCACATATTAAAGGGGGAAGATGCACGTGTAAGACTTGAAAAAAAGTAATGTCTAAAAATTGTATAATATATTCCAGATTTTGACATGGAAATATGGCAAAATGGTATTAAAAATAATCAAAATAATTATATTTTTCTTTCTTTTAATGTGTTTTCCCTGTTTATAAAGGGAAACATTTTTCCTATTAACATAAAATGCAGTTAATTTATCATATCATTATTGTATCAATGGATCAAAAACACAATTACAATACATATATATAAATCTGAATAATAAAGCCTGGACTGAGTTTAACAATATTATACAAAAGATAGATGGCTCGTGTAAATTGACTCACTCTATAATAAGCTACTAAACCTCATGTAAACTAGCGCTAGCCGTTACTGCCATCTAGCGGCCGCTGCAGGGAGGCACAGCTTTCAGACTTAACAAATGTTTAAGTTTTGTCAAATATCTGTTTGACTTTGTCTTGTTTTTCTTATTTTGATTATTTGTGACATTCTCTTAATTCCATTTCACTTTATGGCCAAAACATCTGTTTCAGTCAGCATGTTTATATGTGTATTACTATAAGCAGCATATTATTCCACTTCACAGTATTTTATTTGATCATATTTTACATTTTATGTATTGCTGCATTTTAGATGCACCCTTTTCTCACATGGGACTATTTAATAGCTACAGAACCTAGAGGAGGTGGTGGAGGGGACACTTCAATATTTAAAATGTGCAAACCTGAACTGTAGGGATTATTTTTTGCACCCTACTGTATGTATGTTTTTGTTCTACTTTTGACTTGCACACAGACATTTATATATATATATTGTAACATTCAGGTTCTTTCATATTTTGATAGATGTGAACACCTTCCATTGTTGATATTTTTTTATAAACTGTTATTTACATTCTTTTTTTAAATTCTTACTTTGGCTTGTGTACCTACCCTATCCTATCCTGTGTTTCAATCGTCTTCCTGTTGCTGCGTTAACACCTGTATTTCCCTACGGAGATCAGTAAAGGTTTATCTAATCTTATCTTATTTGATGTCCCTTTTTTTAATGTCTTGAGAATATTGAAAGTTGCATTGTCAAAGGACCCTTGTGAATGTAATTGCCAACAGATACACTGAGCCATTGTGCTTAGTGACAATAAAGCCTTTGAATGTTTAAATGTATCTTTTCCTCATGATGTTCAGGGTCATGGGAGGCAGTGACCTGTGACACATTTTTACACATAAAGTAAAAAAACAATCTTTAACAAATGAACATACATACCATGTTTGCTATCCTGGCTCCAAAATGGTGGAATGAGCTCCCCATTGACATCAGGACAGCAGAAAGCTTACACATCTTCCAGCGCAGACTGAAAACTCATCTCTTTCGACTCCACTTTGAGCGATAGAATTACTAACAAAGCACTTATATACTAACAAAGGACTGGCTTATCTAAAGCCAGTTGAGTAGCACTTGAAATGTTTTAGCTCTATGAAACCTGATGTACTTATATGATTCTGTTTTCTTCAAGTTTGTATCTTCTTGGTCGAATGCACTTATTGTAAGTCGCTTTGGATAAAAGCGTCAGCTAAATGCAATGTAATGTAATATCATGATTGAACAAGAGCAGGGTGAACAAAGCAAAACATATTTTAACTACCACCTTCTTCAAATGAAACCTAGGATTTATAGAAGTGTTATTCCAAAATGGTACCTCTTTATTGTGAGAAGTGTTACAAAGAAGGTAAAACAAATACGTGAACTGTGGGAGAACTGTATGTTGTCACCCACACCAATAATTGGAATATCCGCTGGCTGCTATGCATATCTTTTTGCCTTTTTTGTAGTCATTTTGGTTGGCTGTTCAGTCTTTTTGTGTGTCTGTTTAGTCCTTTTGAGTCTAATCATCTTCTTTTTGCGTCTAAATGTCGCTGTTTAGCATCTCCTTTGAGTCTTTTTTACGCCTCTTTTTAGTGGTGTTTGATCTTGTCTGGGGTCTGTAGTCATGATGCTCTCTTTGTAGTTATTAGCATGATTTAAATTCATTTTTGTGTGTTTTTGTAGTTATTTTGCATCTTCATTTTGGTTCTCTCTGCAGTCTCTAAGTCACCTTTTTTTTTGTCTTGGTTGTCATGTTGCATTTATTTGCAGTTACCGTTGATCTTTTTGTAGTCTTTTGTGTTTCTCTGTAGTAGTTGTACATGTTTTCATCATCGTTTCACATGAATGGCTTTGTAGTAATATTGTGGCTCTTTGTAGTGGTCTTACTCAAACAGAGGCTTCTGGTCTTTCCCTGTTATAGGCCATTTTAGTAATCCATCCATGAGAATAGAAACACAAAAAAAACACAACACTCATTTCTGATCATTTACAAATTGGCAAAAATCATTCTAATTGTCTAACTCCTTTAGTTTAACCTCTTTAATTATTGTTATAATTTGATCTTTCTTATTTTATTTTTTAAAGTCACCCAATTTCAGGCATTACATAATCACACTGATACATGTTATGGTAAATGGAATTGTGCATACACTGATGATCTCCAATGAATCCTTAAGACTTCACATCTGGCAGCACCAGCAGGTAGACAATTTGAGCTCAAAATGATTGCCTTCCGTACCAACATGTATACTTCACAAAGGCCTTGGTCTCGCAACTTATTTACTATATATATTTATATACGACAACATAGGACACAACAGCTACAAGGACACTTAAAACGACCACAAAGAGATGCTAAAAAAAAACGCAAAAACACACAATAAGCTTGTATCTGTGCTTATGTATAAAGCTCTAGAAAAACTGAAGAGACCACTGCAGCATTATCAGGATCTCTGGTTCTCCTATTTATAGGTATCTGTGTTTGAGTAAAATAACATTTTTTTAAATTGTATTCTATAAACTACTGACAACATTTTTCTGTGTTGAATTAATCAGACACTGGAATGGAATGGCTGCCATACATGTAGAATTTGAGATTTAAGCAACATTTGGAGTGGTCTCTTAATATTTTCCAGAGCTGTACTTGCTTTTATGTATTTATGCATGTATTGATGTGCTTTTAATTGTGCATATGTGCTTTAAAGGTCACTTATTATGCAAAATCCACTTTTTCATGTCTTTTATACATAAACATGTGCAGACTTTCTGAAAGTTTCAGGAAAAAAGATTCTCTCTCTCTTTGTCCTGATCCATTTATATCAAACCTGTCTGAAAATGAGCTGATCAGATTTTGGCCACTTTATGATGTCATAACGATTTTTTGGCTTGTGTAACCATTAGCCAATCAGCAACCAAGGTAACTCCCCCCCCCACCTTATCACCTGAATCTCCTCCTAGAGCACCATTAGGCGCTTTCACACCGGAGTACTTTTCCCCGTACTTTTCCCGTTTAGTTCCGTTAGTGCCTGGAATTTTGCGTTCACACCAAAAAGAGAACTTAGTTCCGAGAACTTTTTCCCCCATTTTTAGTGCCTGCTAGAGAGGTGGTACTATCCTGGGGAGAAAAAAGTACCAATTTCGATTGGCTGGGCGAATTGCAAACCACGCCCCGTAAAACTCTGAAAAGTTTTGTGAAGCCGCCATTGTATTTGCTGGCATTAGCATTATTAGCATTAGCATTAGCCCCGTGCACCAACGGAGAGAGAATAACTTATGGCAACACAAAAAAAAACATGGGAGCGGTGGAGTGATGAGGAGGTGTCGGCGTTCTGGCGATTTACTCGGAAGGCTTCAGTAGAAGCTTCTACTGAAGCCAGTCCCCAACTCCGGGGACTTCCAGCCGGGAACTTCGAGTGGCAGTATACCAGGGGTCTCAAACTCAAGGCCCGGGGGCCAAATCCGGCCCGCGACTTCATTTTATGTGGCCCCGCAAGAGCTTGCAAAGAATATAATACGTTTATTATACGGTTACTTGCCAATTTACAGAAGCAGGTTACCCATAAACTACATGTCCCACAATGCATCTCGTTTTGTGACATGCGCACTGAAGAGACTTGCAATTATTTGCCCTGGACTTCTGCTTTCAGACGTAGCTAATTACTAAGTTATTATCCTATCCGATAATAATCCAATTCAGAGGCAATAATGTAATATAATACATTATTTTATATATATATTATATATTTATATAGTTACAACCGGCCCTTTGAGTGCAACCTTTATGCGAATGTGGCCCGCGAGGAAATTGAGTTTGACACCCCTGCAGTATACGCCGTGAAGTTGTTTGCCAGTAAACCCAAAGCAGAAGAAGAAGAAGTGACGTCAGCGGCTTCATTTGCCTAATCTTCCCTCAGGGAACTTATTCCGGTGTGAACGCGATCTGTACTTAGTTCCATGGTACTAAGTGCTGGCACTAAGTGCTGGGCACTAAGTACGGCAAAGTACTTGGTGTAAAAGCTATTGTGTTCTTTTTAACCAAATATCTCTCAGAGGGGCGTGGGGAGTGGCTCCTTATTTTCATCTAAAGTAACAGACAGAGAATCAGCACTTTTGAAACAGGGCTGAAACAGAGGGGATTATGGGATGCTGCAATGATCTGTTTGGTATTTTGAGCCAAACACTTCAGAGACATGTTTTGTATATATCTGAGACCTATAATATATTGATGAAAAACCATATCATAGGTGCTGTAATTGTGTTTCAAATGTCCTTATGTGTTTTAATTGTGCTTACATATCTTGTATGTTTTCTTTTGATGACAATATCCTGCTAGGGACTGCAGATGGAAATGAGTCTTTATGGTTAAATCTGGCACTGTGACATAATGGGATGTCTTCATTATTATGTATGTGCATTGTCCCTTCTTAAATTAATATATCCTAAATAATAAATACTAATAGGACACACCAAATGACCAAAATACGGAAAAACACCAAAAAAACGAACAAAAAGACTACAAAGACAAACGAAACTCATAATTGAGACATACAACGTGTATTAAAAGAAACAACAAACCACGACAGAGAGACATTGAACCAGAATGCTAATAACAATAAACAATAATGATGTGATTATTCACCCCTACATGGTGCAATCAGCATCATACAACTACAGTCACAAGACAGAATTGAAATATGTAAAATGGCCATCCAGAAAAGCTATATGACGTAGAACAAGGGACGAGACCCTAAAAAAAAGCATTTATATGATGTCTACCCAACACATGATTTGTGACATCATTAATTATGATATGGCTACATATTTGTACAGGCTATAAGTTTTATGATGGGCTAGTGTAAAAGGATGTACATTGTGCAATCATCATTATAAAGATAAGTTAAAGAAAAAACAAGCTGTCTTTTTATATTTGTATTGCTTTTAATTATGATATGGGTATGATCATTTAAATATTTGTATAGACTATATGTTTGAAATACATGAAGCGTGAATAGGCAACCCATTACATTTCATTGTGCAAACCTGAGTTGTAAAATGATTCATGTTTTGCACTGTTGGAGGAGCGTTAATTGCCATATCTATGACATGACAATACAAGCCTTGACTCCTTGAATCCTTGATAGATGAATGAACCTTGTAAAATTCACACATTTTTCCGAATGAAGAAATAGGAATTGAATTATTAAATAGATCCTTCATTTTCCTGGGGAATCATTCACGGTTGCAGGCAGCAATGCAAGAATGAAAGCAAGGCTGATGTGGGCTCAATCTAAACAATTATGGTGTCAATATAACACAGCCATAAATTGTGCAATCAATGTGTAGTTCAGAATAATGAGTCAAAGCAAAGTCTTTGCATGATGGCTATTAAAATTCTAATATTTGTATACGCTATATGTTTTACAGGCTTGTATCTTGAAGGGGCAACCAATTACGTATAATTGTGCAACCATTATTGTAAAGGATGAATAAATGAACCTTACAACCATGTAGAAATCACAAAGAGAAATGTAAAGATGAATGTAGGATGGTTGATGGTGTTGCAGGGTTTGCAGTGGTTGTGTAGGTGGTGCAGTGGGAGAAAAATACCTGCTTGTTGGAATATATGAAGAAAAATGAAATCAGTGTAACCCACACAAGGCTGTGTCAGCTGACTCGATGGTGAACTCAGATACGACAGCAGCAGCGGGCCTCATGGAGACAGTTGCCACGGAGACCGGGGCGCACGTCATCCTGTAGCGGTTGCCATGGTCCTCCTGACGTCAAAGCCCCTTGAAAGATGCTCAGGAAACCCCCTGGCTCGGTTGCCATGGATACTGGCGGGGGGAGGGGTGGAGTTTAGAGGAAGCGGAAGTGTCAGAGCAGGCGGAAGTGGTACTGCCCTGAATACCCTGAGCAGCGAGCGGAGGACGGCTTGATAAACTCCCATCGTTTAGAGAATAAAATCGGGATTCCTTGCACGCTCTAAATGTGAGTTCACTTGCATATCACTCGATTATTGTTTTGTGTACAGGGTAACGATACTCTTTTAGAGGGGAGCAGCAGACCCAGCGGTGGCCCCATTCCCCTGTCTCTGCGGCGGAAGGTGCCTATTGTGGTTAGGGGCTGGGTGCGAGGATTTAGGCCGAGACCACTGGATAAAATAGCGAGAAATAACACACAGAACACCTGGCGTTGCGCCGCCAGAGCTCTTTGTGTTGCATAATGTGACGGGAATTGTAGATTTGTAAAGGCCCAGACTCCGGTCGATGCCATGCATGATGGTGCGCGGTGACCGTGTAGGGAGGGAGAAGCGAGCGGCACCCAAGTTTGGCCATTTTGACAGCTTAGAGGCGCCGTGTCCAGGCCGTCGTGAAAGAAGCATTTTTAGCTTCAAATGCTAAAGTACAGCGAGTTCAGAACACGATGTTTAACAAGAGTCTTGTAATGTAATGTGTCTATACCCCGGGGAATCGACGCATCGGGTCCCGTTATTCGAACAGCAGCGTGATTAATAACGATGGCTCTAGCTCGGGTCCGTTATGGCGTAGTGAAGCTAACACACCCTCCCTATTTCCCGGGAGTTTCCCCCTCAAATGCGGCTACCATTTTAAATTCGCTCGATATCATTTTGCCGACAGATTAAAGCGGTGACGACGTAGAACATGCCGTATTTAACCATCCAGCTATTTAAGCCAATATCTTGGCGTCGGCACATAATGTAACGGGGTCAGCTAAGCTAACGATTCAAGCCAGCGGCCGTACTGTGACGTTCCGTTAGCATGCTAGTTGCCAGCTAGCGGTAATCTATCTCTCCATCTTAAAATTCCGCAGGGGAATGCGACAAGGAGGGCGTAGCTGTTGGCAGGCCGACTAAACGCTATTACAAACCAGAATATCCACCCCCTTGAGGGCTTTAAACGCTTATTGGGAAAATGTTAACCGGGGGGTTGGTTTTTAGGCTGTTCAGTGTATCTCGGGTCTATTAAAGATGGTGAACCCCATTTTTTTCGTTGCGCATAAGCCTGTTAACCTTAGCCGTTAGCTCACGTTAGATGGCTGTATAACATCAGTGGTAATTCAGAGAATAATGTTGGTGTCGTGCCAGATGATTTTAGCTCACCGAAGAGACCAATTTGGATTCATTCTAACCGTTGTGCGGACTGACGCGTCTGTCAACTAACCCTTCATTACTTCTGACTGCAATACGCGGCATTATACACGATGCTAAATGCTAACTTCAGGATGCTAAAATGAAACGGATTAGCCTCTAACATATACTAAAGGATGGATCTGTATTGATCCACAGCGGGGAAATACGGGTGTAAAGGCAATTCAATAGAGAAATAATTACAAAATGGACTGAGCAGAAATATAACATATTAGTGAAATAATACTAAATTAGGAATAGAATAAAAGTTGGAAGCTATAAAAATGAATTTTTGGAGGAATAACATGATCAAACCACGGTGATGTATAGCAGCAGTAGTGTATGTATACAGTGTACACCAGGATAACGTATAATGATATTATTAATGGTACTCTATTAATAATATATATATATATATAGTCAATGTCACATTAACATACTTTGTTGAATTATGATTGTATATGATAAATGTTATGAGGTGTTTTACAATTATAGTATACCATGATGTGTAGTAAATCACGGTGGTGTAAATGAGAGCACAGCATGAATGTCACATGCAGCCTGAAGCATGCTGAATATTCACTTCCTATTCAACACTGTTGAATAACCTCTGTTTCCCTTGTATTAACACTTTGCTTATTTCTGTCACTTTCATTATACTATTGGGAGACTTTTTTTAAATCAATGACAACATATAGAATCATGTACACTGAATTTTTTTTATAGGAATTAAGTAATTTAACCTGAGACTGCCAAAAGACCAGAGAGAACATGAACAGGTCAAGTGATTCAAATTGCGCCCTGTTAATCTTTAAAGCGTCCTACATTATTATTTATCATTAGTGTTTTCATGACCATGACTCCATACAGAATAAAACGCCATGTTGTCTGGTTGTTTGACTATCATGTTGTCATGCATATTGTAACTTTTAACGACAAACTTAACATGTTGGTTTGATTTTTGCTGCAGCAAGTGAACCATTTTGCACCAATACCTCATAAAATAATGTGTATTGGAAAGGTGCTGCTGAATTTGCCTCACCTTTCTCGGCTAAAGTTAATATCCATGCATTTGGTTTATTATTATTTCTGTCATAAGTGAGCAAATTATCAAGTGTTTAGCATTTTAGCTTAAATGGGTCTTAATGATTGTTATATTAATATTTCTAGAAAACATAGAGCCATTAGTCATTTAGCACAGTTTATTTTAAACATTTGTTGTAAAACACGTTTCCACTGAACCATGATTTTAACTGGTGTGGCTTTAAAAAAATGCTGTGTTGTCTATTGCTTTATCTGGATAATTTTAATGACAAACAAATAGTTTTTTCATTCCCTCGAAAGTAATGTAAAGCCGCCCATACACTAATGGTCTCACCATTTTGTTTTTTGGTGAACAAATGGGACTACTCAATATCAGCAGAAAATTGATTTTACGATTCACCCCTTGAATCAGCACTGGAACTGTGCCACTAGCACGCTCCCAGCTGAGAGGCTAATAATTACCCTGCACACCACAGGAAGTGCAATAGAGTGGCAGCACGTTCAAATGTGTGAACACGTTTTTTGTTCTTTTTTAACATTTGCTACTTGCCGGTTCAATCAGTCGCAAAGTCTGCACTCTTGTTGAATGTATCTATTTAGTTAATCAAGCAAATTGAATACCAAAAATAATTACATTGATGAAACATTTATACAAAAATAGTCAGTAAATAATTCCTGCTTGGTTTACAAAATGTCCCATTGGCTACAACCAAACATATTAAAGGAATGCCACTGTATAAATAGTATGACTAAGTCTGTGCTGATTGACAATGTTGAGCAATAGTAAATATTGTTCAACCCTAGAGTGGCAAGTGATTTTTAAATAGCTCGGGGCCAATGAGTGATTTATTGATAATTACAAGTAGCTGACAAGCATGAGCAAGAATGACTGAGCAATATTTTGACATTTAGTGAACAAATATGCACACTTATTTAACACCATTAATTAAACATAAGATCACTAATAGAAGCTGTATGAGTACAACTATTTGAATTTGGAAAGCGTAATAATCGCCAAGGAAGCCTCTGTGCCATCTAGTGGCTTTGACGTAAACCTGACAATGTACACTTGACAGGCCTAATATAATCACTGTTATCCAAAACAGAAATATTACTAAAGATATAAAATAAACAATTTCAAGTGATTAAAATTTTTAAAAAAAATCCCCAAATAGCCTTTTTTTCTTTTAGGATCAGTAAGAAATGGAATTGTATATGGCACAGCTGTGAATATTCCCACAAAATACTTTTTTCGTGTTAGGAGAGTACTAGCAGAAGATGCTAACTCGGCTCTTGGAGACAGGTTTAGACGAGTGCAATATTGATGGGTGCTTTAATAGTTTAAAGAAAAAGCTACTTCTGGCAAAAGCATTTTTTACAATATCTTTGTTATACTTGGTGTCTGCAAGAAATGCTGGTCGATCTTCTGGATTTTTCAAAGGATCTATAAAGTGATCATGAAAAGTGTAGCTTTTTGAGCATTGTGCTTGAGTCGTGCCCTGCACATCAGCATGACACCTGCTGGTGGCCTGCCAGGCTGTGGGGAAGCTGTGTGAAGGCAAGCACCTTGATATGAATGCAATAAAACACATTTCCAATAGTAAAGCTCCCTGCTGTCTTTTTAGAGAACTGTGACTTAGGGGATTTATTTTTCCAGCACAAATCCATAAAGGAAAGCCTTAAAACAAAAAATGTCCTGGAGTGGTTATATTATACCTCGGTCCAATCAAGAGTTTGTGGCAGGACTTGAAAGTTGCTGGTTCCCACAGTCCCCTTGAAACAAAATAGATTCAGCCCTCTTGCAAAGAACAATAGGCAGGAAAATAGCAGTGTTCCCATTTGAAAAGGTGTTATGGACATCTCCAATTACAGAATCTAGGGCTGTGCAATATATCACTATCCTAGTATGAAACTAGATATATTCTTAACTTTTATAAATCCTCAATTCTAATATAATATTTTACGAGTTTCATTTCCTGGTTTTAAAAGCAGCATTGCCCTAAAAAAAAATTGATTTTCTGAACTTGACTCTTCTATTTTTTGCCTTTTCCCACTTAGTCATTTTGCCAACAGTGCATTCTTGAATCAATGTGCTGATATTTAATTTCCTCTATAGCGCCCAACCCTAACACAATTTGAAGATGATACTTTTGCTCAATGATAACTCAAAGGGGTTGAATACCTTTTACTATTGTTTTACCCAAATTAAGATTTAGTAGTCACAAAATTAGCATCAATCATTCATTCTTGTACAAAGGATTTGATGATGGATAATTATGTTAACATTGTATCTTATGCTCTTTTGCAGTTTCCCTACACATGATTGCACATTTTAACAAAGAAGTCAGACCACAGGCTACTCATTCTTTTCATATTACTTGAAAATAATGCTTTTATTTGGCTGGGTTTTCTTTTCACTTTCAGAGGATTATATTACATAAAATTAGGACTTGGTATCCGTGGCAGTTTAAGATTACTCCAAAACTGAAAACCATGTCATAAAAAAAAAAAAGAAATACAAGATGTTGTGTTTGCCAGTAAAATCTACTCTAAAAAAATGCAAATAATTGAAGAGCTTTGATACTAAGATGTAATAGATACCAAAAACTAAACAAATAGCAAAAAATATATTTTATTGTTGTATTTATCATAGAATAAACCTTTTCTACCCTGTGTAGGAAGGCAAAATACTCAACCCCTGCCTTGGGGGTTACAGGTCAGTTAAGCCCGAACGATACTTAAACACCATAGGGCGGTGAGTTAATTTCACTCTAGTGGAGGGGTGGTTACTACGCAAAGCGTCTAAAAACTGGAACGTGTCCAGATGTGAGGGTAAATCCTGAATCAGCTGTGGGTGTATTAACATGTTAACCTTGTCATGTTTGAGCTTGTACTCAAGCAGTTGTAAGTGTAGAAATAAGGGATTTACACGTTCTTCCAATAAATTAGATATGCAAATGAGGAGGCTAAAAGCCCATAGTGGAGGATTCATTGTGAGATGCGTAGATAAAAAGGAGATGGAGGCGAGGCTGTGGCCTACTTAGACCCTCAGATTCATCTGGCGAGCACAAAGCCCTCGAGGATGAAACAACTGGGAGCTGGAACTGAAAAGGTTTTTGACATTTTATCAAGTGCAGTTAGACCTTCACTGGAGCATTTTATTTGTAACCGATTCTGTGAGTGATCTTAGGATTGTATCAGTGGTAGATGAGTAATTAGCTTTTGTCTAAGTATTTGCCTCATGGTTAAGCATCTTCATACCATTTTCAGCTTCAAGCCCAATATTCCACACTTGTGGTGTCCCTAACCTTAATCTTTAGTCCTTTTCACCTTGTTCTACCTGTATGATGTTCCCTCAGATACTACACACCAGGTCTTTCTCTTGCATTTCGCTCATTGCCTCTCTATTGGTCCTTCTTCCTTATTTAGCATATTCCCGCTGGTAACATAAGAACCTTAACGCCTGAAATCCAAAAGCTAAATCTATCTTTCTGTCCTTTGCTCTTTCCCCCTGCAGCCTAAAAAATGGATAAGAACGACCTGGTGCAGAAAGCCAAGCTGGCCGAGCAGGCCGAGCGCTACGACGACATGGCGGCTGCCATGAAGGCGGTGACGGAGCAGGTCCCAGAGCTCAGCAACGAGGAGCGCAACCTGCTGTCTGTCGCCTACAAGAACGTGGTATGGCATCCCTCTAAGAGCGCTAATTCTTTTTCTTTACCCCTATATCCATGCTCAGACTATAACTGTACAGTCAGCTCATGGATTGGTTTAATTCCCAATATAGAGCTAATAGTTGTCTAAAAACGTTTTCTGAAATTATTTCATAAATCAACTTATTTAACTGTTAATTATTCCCTAAGTCTAAGCTAAAGAATAACAAATATTAATATCCTCTTTTAGGAAAATAATAATTTCACATGGTTGAATGAGTTAACATCAAACTAGCTGTTTGAGTTTCAAACACAATTTGTTTTATATTAAGATACAAATGAATGCAAACTAAGTCCATAGAAATTCAGATTCCCTGTAGCCAACAACCATGCATATCCAGTTAAAGGGTTAAAGTAGAGAACTGTTATAAGTGGTATGCATAAATCAGGAGCAGAGCAGTATACAGGGTTTAGAGGAGATTGATCATTAGATCAGATTGACCATTGACTGCTCGTGGCCTAAAATACCGACAGAAAACCCGCCAGCGGTCAAAGTGATACAGCAGTTCACTGTCGCTCTCCATGCACACTTTGTGCCGCACACATAGCCTGTTGAAAGAATTAGAACCAATCCATTTATATTAGCTCCATCACATGTATAATTGTTTTCTATTGCGCCAAGATCTATTGTAATAATAATCACCTATGAGGCATTTCAGGAGATTGATTTAACACCCAAAGCATCTAGAAACAGCTGCGTCTGAAGTCATGGCCTCTGTCCTGTCTTAAAAAGTGCAGATTTATTCTCAAAACTCTGCTGTGGTTTGGGGCAACCACTGTACGATGTGGCTTATCTTGACTCATCACTTGATTAAATGCCTTTTTTTTTTCTTTTTTTTTAAAGCAAAGTCTTACTGTTTAGTGAGTCTTTCTACAGGACTTGCCTATTTCTATTATAGCTTACAAAAAATATTCCTTCCCCTGATGTATTTTTAGCATTTACAGGGAGTTAATATCTTCAAATGTAGCCTCTCTTTAAAGAATGTGTAGTCTGACATTTGCTGCACTTCTATCTTTTTTGTTTTTCATGATCTTTTTTTTCAAACTCTAAAGCAGATATTACGTAACCGGAGCCTCAGGTTTTCCAGCACTGCTGCTCATTTTATCGTTGAGATGTACTTGATCTTTTTCGTCCGTTTGCCAGCATTGAGGACTACTATGTACTTTTTCTTGTTGCATGTACATCCTAGCTGTAACCATGAGCATGGTGCAAGTCCCTTTGTTAGTATGTTTAGTTCATGAGCCACACTCCTCTCACATGATGCTCTTGATCACATACTAATGCTAGAATGAGAAAGATAGTCTTTGTATATGGAGTCAGATTGGATTATCTTAATTTACATGTTTTAATACATTTTTTATTTAAGTCTTTATACATTTCAATGACAGGGAAACAGCCACATTTCTTTCAAATATTTAATACAATTAAAATAATGTCTGTGTTTGTTATATGTCAAGTACATAGCAATTGTGCCCTATTATCGTGGTTACTCTCTTACTGAAAATGTATCTTTGCAGCTCAGATGTCGTCCATTAGTGAAGTTCTTTTGGTTGTTGTTGCCATCAGGTGGGGGCCCGCCGCTCATCCTGGCGCGTCATCTCCAGCATCGAGCAGAAGACGGACGGGAACGATAAGAAACAGCAGATGGCTCGCGAATACCGTATGAAGATCGAGACCGAACTCCAAGAAATCTGCAACGACGTGCTGGTACGGAGAGGGATGGGGGAGGCAGGGAACGAGGGGGAGGCAGGGAATGAGGGGGAGGGAAAATAAATGAAGTGGAATATAAGGTATAAAAATGGTGGAAGAAAACACCAGAGCTGAATCCTCCTGGCTGAGGGGGGAACAGTCACATGGAATGCAATAACGTTGCTAGCAGCAGCACTGGCAGCTGTTAGGTCTGTCAAACAAAGCTTTACTTTCCCTGTCACTCTTCTTTTCTTGTCCTCCCACCCCACATGGGTATATTTGTTGCCTTTACTTGGTGCAGAGGGAGGAGAGTGCTTAGCTGGTAAGGCAGCACAAGTGGCGCAGCCAACAGTGAGTGTCTGTGGGCTGCCTGCTTATATGAAGGTTCCAGAAGTCATGAGACTGAAGACGTTTTCTTAAATGAACCTGTGAGTCTGGCCTTTCTGAGCTCAGGCCTAAACAGCTGTTGGAAAGTTGTCGAGGGATGACATGTTTAAAGTTAGCATCTCCCTGTAATCTTTAACAAGAAGCTAACAGGGAATTTTTATTTTACCAATATTGCAGAAAATAAGGTCTTTGGCCAACAAATATTTATGATATTTAAATGTTTAGTTCAGCAGTGTATTCTCCACTTTTAGATTGTTGAGGCTATGAACAAACTACATCACGCACGCATGACTCCAAGTCACCAACGCTAAACTAAAGGCAGGGTTTCCCACACATAGACTTTATTTTTTATCCGTCCGCGAGCAGGACGCCATCTGCGATCATGAACTAGTGGACAATGATCCCTCGCTCTACGCCTCCTGTACCTGTTCGCTCTGCTATCGCGTGAAGGGTCAAGCGACCAACAGAAAGGTTAATTTTATTGTTGTTAAAGTTCACTAGTATTTGTTGTTTGTCACATGTTGCACGTCACAAAGCCACCCCCCTCGTGCCCGGCTACCACCACAAGTACATTTCATATCTGTGGGAAACACTGAAAGGCGTATCATTTGTTAGATTAGCGGCTGGATGTTAACCCGTCGGGGATGTACTGATGCTTTTGATATCGTTAAACCAAATGTAAAAATCTCTTAAGCAACAGATATTATTTTGAAAATCTAATAGGAAAAAAATCCAAAACCTTGTATGCTCAAATGATGACTTATTTAAACAGGTTTTAAGACTCACTCCAGCAATTTATAATTCTACAGAAACAAAAAAAGGGTTTGCAAAAACGTTAATCCCTACACCAGCAGGTGGCCTCTTTTAGATTTAGAACAAAACTCTTTTCCTTCAAGGCAGACCTATTCCCTTCCATATTCTATATTTGTCCAAATAAAAGATGATCTTAAACAATTCAGTTACCTCCTACCTGCACCCAGTTTAGCACTAGAGTTGTCTGTAAACTGAAAGCTCTACATTTAATGATAACCAAAAGTATGATTTGTCTGAATTTTCTCTAAACAATAATTACCCAGTGTTTATGGTCAGTGTTGCCTTAACATACTGTAAAAGGATCTGAAAGATGCGAGGTAAGACCGTGTTAAAGGTCTTCCTCCGCTGCTTATAGTTCATTATGCTCAAGGTGTTGGCAGAAAACATGTTTTGTCTGTGGTTTTTGACCAGTTTATGCCTTTTTGAAAAAGATTGAAGCTTCCTCAGCAACCCTCACACAGAAATTGCTCAAGGTCAAAACAGACAAATTGTTTGCGCCTGTGCCGACTTCTAATAATATCTTCAAGGTCAAACTGGAAGCCTCTGCAGTGATGTGGTGCTGAAGGAATGAAGGGAGGGAAGACACGCTGTCCTTAAAGCAGCAGGAGGCTCTGATTCATCAGCAGCACACAAAAATGTCAGTCACCTTGATCAAGGTTGATATTACCAGATGATTGGACCGAAAGCTAAAATGAGATTTCTTCCCCCAATATATTTGAGTTCTGCTTTGTAATGGGGTAGAAATGATTTGTAGAGAAGCTTTTTTCTTGTTATGCCGTATTCAGCCTATTAAATACTAAGATTTATTTATACATTTCATTAAGCTGCAATTTTAACAAAGCGTCTCACAATTAGTGTTTTAAAGCATAAATAAACAAACAAAAATGATAAGCCAAACTATTTAAAGAATTTTTTTTTGCCAACATGCAGTCGGGAAAGGTGGGTCTGCAAAGCAAGATGTGTAGACTTCCTGATGTCAATGGGGAGCTCATTAGCAAACAGGTGTGTTTCTGTTGGGTGAAGCCAAGCCCCAAGGAAGTAAGTGGGACATTGATGCAAATGTTCGTAGTGGCCAAACAGTAGTACTACAACTTCCATGTCACTCCGTGATATCATTGGGGCCAAAAAAAACATTTTCCCATTGATTTGCATTGGGAAAGAGACGTCTGTAAATTAGCATAGAATTACATTTTTTAGGTTAACCAAGGACCCAGTGCGTTAACCCTCTGAGACCCACGGGACCGTATACGATCCCAAATATCACGTTGTGTTCAAAGCGTCATAACTTCTCAGCTGTTTGAGCCAGAGACATGCCGTGTGTTTCCTCTTAAACTATACAGAAACGGCTATAAACAACTCTATAAAGTTTTTCATTGAGAGGCATTTACTTATTTCGGTGAAACGAATGTGCGTAGAGTTTTAAAAGATGCGGATAGTCTCACCTTGATTCTGGTGCATTGCTTATCGTTTTATAGATCTATTCTCATCCACCATCTTTGTTTGTGACGTAAAGAGTGTAAGAGTCACCGTTCTGAATCGGACACTCTGAGTGGATGCAGTCTAAGCCAATCAGAGTCTGATTCAGAGGGTTGCCTGTCAGTTCCGTTATGTGCACTGAAAGAGAGCCGGTATAATTCCACGCGCGAAAACAAAATAAAAGTTGGAATACGTTCTTTTAGTGTTTTGAAAGTAAACTGAGGTATGGCAAGGAAGTTTACTACAGCTGAGGCTTTGGAGCTGATTTTTCAAGGGGACGATGTTGATGAAAATTCAGACGAATTTGCTCAGCATTCCATGAGTGATTGTGGAAAGCAGGGTTCCCGCGGGGTCTTAAAACGTCTTAAAAAGTCTTAAATTTGATAATCTGAATTTAAGGCCTTAAAAAGGTCTTAAATATGACCAAAAAAATAAGAAAGGTCTTAAATATGATTTAGAAGGTCTTAAAAATTATGGGATTTGAAAGGTACTTCTGTGTAGCGATCGCGTCTAAATGTGTTTTGGGGGAAATGTCCGGGCTGCAAAGTAACCAGTACGGTAAGAGCCTTTCAGTTCCCCCCAACAATCTGTATTGAAATAAATCAACATGGAACCAGTAATCACTAACTTTGTTTCCCCCGGCCCCTTATTGGAGAACACCCAGCTAGTAACCTAGCAACCAAGCTTTAGCTAGCGGCAGTCAGAAACTCATGTATCTTCAATCTACTTACAAATAAATATGGGGAAGTGTAAGTTCAACCGTATTTGGTTGGAAAACATCGAATTTAGTGCTTGGTTGAAACCAGTGGAGGGAACGTGTTTGAAGCCTGCTGCACCTTTTGCAAAAGAAATTAGCGTTTGTTTTGCTAATGTAGCGTTAGCTAGTGCAGCGTTAGCTAGTGCAGCGTTAGCTAGTGCAGCAGCTCCCGCAACAACACCGGGGGACCTCCGGACGACGTTTGGGTCTACGTCAACCCTAAAAGCGGAGGTGCTGTAGACGCTAAATACCGTAGCTAAACACCAATCATACAACAGCAACGATGAAAGATTGTAGCCAAGGCAGCAGAGCTCTGAATATAGCTCTTGTCACTCTCTCACTCTCTCTCTCACACACACACACACACACACACACACACACACACACACACACACTAGGGCTGCTCGATTATGGCAAAAACTCATAATCACGATTATTTTGGTCAATAATTGATATCACGATTATTAAATACTATTATTCATTGACTTTGAAAACATCCATTTATTGAACTTTAAAACAAATAATAATTTGAACAGTATCTTTGTAACTGTTGATTACCCTGAACGTATAATTCAACTGAAAAACCAATACAAAAATTAATTAAATAAATGATACATTTAAATAAATAATATCAAAATAATAAATACCAATAAAGATCAACAAATATTTGAGCGCACTTCCACAAGCTACTAAACATATATAAATATGATAAATAAATTGTTTTCGTAATTGTGGCAGGCCAAAATCGTAATTGCGATTAAAATACGATTAATTGCACAGCCCTAACACACACACACACACACACACACACACACACACTTTTTGTCTAACACGCTAACACAGTTCTGTGCTGTTATGTTCAGTCATTGTTCTTATGTTGAACATGAATACATTTACTTTGTAAGTCATTATGGGACGTATTTCTTCTTTCATAGCAATTTTCCTTCATACTTTCTTGCCGTGAAATAGGTCTTAAATTCTATTGAAATTGGTCTTAAAAAGGTCTTAAAAAGCCTTAAATTTGAGTTGGCGAAACCTGCAGGAACCCTGGGAAAGGAACTGCCATGATATATGTGACCCGCTCGATCGAAATCAGTCGGAAGTCGCAACGGCTCATTTCAAAATAAACGTGGATTTGCGTAAAAAAATAGTTTTTCGGGGTTCGGGTGTTTTGTTTGATTTTAAATAAACAAAGTCTTGGCTTTCAGAATATGAAACTTTTATTTCCAAAATCACACGATAAATACATTTTTGAAGCTTGTAAAGGGAAGATGAAAGCTCTCACTCGCCACTCTGCTGTTCCGGAGCACTGCTTCCCCTCCCTCCGGCTGACATTATGAATGTAAGGCGTATAGTAATCATAGATAACACGGCAGGGTCCGTTACAGTTTGTTTTCATCTGATTTCAATTCAACAAAGTCTTGGCTTTCAGAATATTAAACTTGTTTCGGCAAATTCTGATGATAAATACAACTTTGAAGCTTGTAACGGCATAATTACAAGCGGAGAGCGGAGTAACTTGACGTCACAGCAGGCATAACAACAGCCGGGGTTTCTCGTGAGTGTTTTCCCCGGGAAACAAACACAATACACACAAACGCAAAAATACACAAACACACACACACGTATACACACACACACACACACACACTCGCGAGCTTCTCCCAGACCAGTAATCCAAACCAAAATATCTTCCCTCCGTACTACTTTGATCATTTGCTCCGCTAATAATCAATCATATCGATGGATTCCAGAGAAGTGGAAACTTTAAAGGCCTTTTTCTCAAAATGATGACTCGGTGACAGTCATTATATAATGTGACATATTTACAAGTACAAAAACAATTCTGATATCATTAGAAAGCTAGGAATCTCCTATTTCCAACAGTGTATACAACTCAAAATGTGTCTTCGGGTCAATGCGACTGATTTCGATGGAGCAGGTCACATATATCATGTGTACTCTTCAAAATTGGCAGGACAAAAAATGACAATTCCTCGCAAAAAAACGCCCATGGACACTGCCCAAAAGAATGGGCATAACTAATGAACAGAATAAGTTAGAATCTTCTAATCAGTTCTGATACAATGATAATAAATGTGTGCAATTTTCTGTATTGAATGTTTCCTTCAATGTTATGGTTGGAAGTTCTTTTAATGAAATAAGTAAAAAATTCAAGCTCCCTTTATTTTTATTTTTTTTATGGGCAAATATCCCCTATTATAGTGTATATACGTCTCTAATGAGTGACATATATCATTAGCTGAGGTTGTGCTGATTTATGGGATGTGTAAAACCTTATTATACTGTAAAGAAATGACAATTTATAAGGCAAAACACAAAAATATACAAAAACGGAAATGTCCTATGTGGGTCTCAGAGGGTTAAAAGCCCTGGTTTAAATCATTACGTCCTAAAAGGTGTAAAATTAACTAAGATCCGAATCCAGAGTTATTTTCGGATATTTCCCAGAGCGATTGGAGGCGGGGCTAAAGGACAACACAAGTCACATGCTCATAGGACCAAAGTCCACAGATGATCTGAGGGTGTTTTTGCTCGTGTCAGGCCATTTTGGCTTCATGTGCCACCAAGCGACTCTCAAAGGATGAACGGGGTCCCGCCTCCAACTTTGAATTCTGTTCTCTTTATACATCCATGGATCTGACCTGACCCCCATTCTCTGTGGCGATTGGCCAATGCAAAGTGCACGTGTCAGTGTATGGTTAAACCTGTAGGAAGGGCCTGACATGTATTAGTAACACCGTCTGTAATCCAGTTGCCCATTGACTGGTACACTGGCAGGCTGCTCTGTGTGACTGCTGTGTAAACACAGAAACTGCTGCCCTGTTCTTTCTTTTTCTGCTCATAAACCCTTCTGCTCCTCTCTTCTGTTTCAGGATCTGCTCGAAAAATTCCTCATTGCAAATGCAACTATGGCGGAGAGCAAGGTGTTCTACCTCAAAATGAAAGGAGACTACTTCAGATACCTGTCAGAGGTGGCCTCTGGGGACTCAAAGAAGAGTGAGTGTTTGACACTAATAAAAAGCCTTTCTCATTGTTCTATTACTTTAGTTTTGTCAGCAACATAAGCAATGTTTTATAGGAGCGAGCAGATAAGCACTTATCATCATTTAGGAGACTCCTTTGAGCTACAGTTAAAGTTTAAACCAGTTAAAGGAGGATTTCTCACCAGAGTCCTTCTTTATGGCTAAAGTCAGTTGCTGTGTTGCTCAAAGTAAATATTTCCTTTTTAATAAACAAACCAAGGTAACTAGTTGTATTGCTCGCCGTAAAGTGGCTTTTTTTATTACCTAGAGCTAGGAGCTCCATTTATACAAACCTCAAACCTCATGCTTCACTTGGAACATGTTCCTAAAGTACTGAAAAATCTTAAATCACAGGACTTGTCATTTTATATAAGGTTACGCTGTATATCGCACGCAGTGCAGAAAGTGTTATTCCGATTCAAATAACCATCCCTTCCTTATCACATTTGATTCTTTTGTTTTTATTAATAAAATACTCAGAAAATAACAATCTAAATGGCAGCTTTAAGGTGCCGGTGAACAATAATTGTAATTGTTCCAGGTTCAGATATAAATAAATACTCGCCTGACTTCACGAAGTGCAATATTTGATTTATACAATTTTATATTTTAAACCCTAACAAAATAAATAAAATACTTTTACTGTAGGTCTTTCTCCTATTATATTTTCAAAAAGCTGACAAATGACTGGACAGATTATTCTGATTTTAATATTTCTCTGTCCTCTTCCATGTCTGCTCAAATCTGTATTGCAGAATCTCTAATGGTGCACATATTCCTATAGTTGCACAGTATATAATGTCATCTCGGTATTAGGATAGATTTTTTTTTTAAAAACCACTAAAGATTATGTGTATATATGTTTCTGCTACTATAATATTGTCTATTTCTGTAGTATATCGGTCTTTTAAAGAAAATGCCGGTATTTATACTCTCGGTGGGCTGATTTTCATACATTTTGGGTCGATTTGGAAGCTTTAGGAGACTGGATCCTTTGGATTGGACAGCTGCCTATTTATTTGAAAATTGTCCACAGTAGAGATAATCATTTTCATCTTGTGCTCTCTATATCCAATGGTCGCAACAATTCTCATTGTAGTTCAAATCAGCCCACAGAGTACATATATATGGCCACTTTCTGTTTTTTTGATCCTGGAATGGTCAGAAATGGATTCAGCATCCTCAATAACCCCCAATACACTCCCAAATTGTCCAAATCGGCCAAGACATCTTTTTTTTACTATTGTTTACATTCATATTAAGTTTTACTATAAAACCTGTTACAGTTTCTTACCGCTCCTGCAGAAAAGTGTTTTGTAGGGACAGTTGTGATGACTTGAGATGATAAAGTGAAGCTGATGTGTTGTTCTGTGCAGACACGGTGGACAGCTCTCAGGAGGCCTACCAGAACGCCTTCGACATCAGCAAGAAGGACATGCAGCCCACACACCCCATCCGGCTGGGCCTGGCCCTCAACTTCTCCGTGTTCTACTACGAAATCCTCAACTCGCCCGAGCAGGCCTGCGCTCTGGCCAAGCAGGTGGGTGCTCCTCAGACCCCTGGCTTTAATGTTTGTGGTACTGAAGGGGGGGGGGGGGGGCTTCCTGCACAGCTAGCATTAAAGGAGGAGCCATGTTCCGCCAGCAGCTGAGAAAAGCAGTCTGACATTTCTAACATGTCACACTGTAAAAGCCCCACACTAAAAAGAGAATATTTAAAAAGGGTTTACTTCAAATGCTCAGGCGGGGCTCACTCTAAGGACTTATTTCTGTGTAAGGGGAATCACATTGAGCTTCATCTTTGATCTAAAGAACATACAAAAGTGTGACTATAAAGAAACAAATGGCTCGAATCCTGTAGGCACATTAGCATCAAACCAGCCATATGGACTACATAAAGAAATGAGCATTATGTTTTTCTAACGCCTCTGTTCCTCTGCAGGCCTTCGACGAGGCGATCGCTGAGCTCGACACCTTGAACGAGGACTCTTACAAAGACAGCACGCTGATCATGCAGCTACTAAGGGACAACCTCACTGTGAGTACACACAAAATACAGTACCACAACATGTGTTGAACTGAGTGAAGACAGTGCTGCATCCTAAAGTATAGAATACAGGGGATGTTGTGTACAAATAATGTTCAATCAAGCTGTGGGTGGATTCAGTTTCCTGCACACAGATCAGATACTGCAGTGTTTTTCATCAAATCACCCTATAAGCTCATACTATAAACATTTATTTACTACATTAACCTGTCTAACCCCATCGACCCGCCCCCGGGCGGAAAAACGCATCATCTGCAAGAAACAGCGTCTGAGGGCTTCTTAATATTTAATAAACTATGAATGTTTCATATCCATGTAACGGGAAGAAACTCAGCTAACTGATGATATGAACCATTTTTAGCAAAAAAAAACCCAAGACTAACGCTGAGCCTCTGAATCTGCCCTGAGCGAAAAAAATTTAATGCCGTTAGCACAGAGCTATACCGATCGATATACTTATTGGATCTGCACAAACAAGCTTAGCTAACATCCTGAGATTCCACAGATTATAGAAATATAAGGATCATCACTGAGCGATCAGAACTTGTGACAGGGAAAAACAGGCTCGGGGGTTAACCGCTTAAGACAGATCGTTTAAGCATTTTCTCATGTTCAAACAGCCACAAAACACACAGTGAGAAGAGTACTCATACATATTTGTCATTAGAGCTTATTCCTCTTACCGTCTGCTGTAGTGATAGTGGAAAGAGCCAGTGTGGCCTGTAACTGTTTCAGTATGTGGACATCCACATATAGAACACGCTAACCAGATATAGAGTATACAAGACTGAAATAAACTGTTTTACAATGTTCCTACTCAGCCCCAAGTCCACTGATTCCCAATGAAGATGTTAATATTAATATATATATATATATATATATATATATGTCACATCCTAAAAAGGGCTCAGTAATTCTTCAAACAGCTGGACACTTGAGTTTTGAGTGCTCTAGCACAAATAGTGCATTTGTCGGGGACTATTTTCAGCGGCGGATTAATCCACATTGCTTGCTTTAGTGAGTATTTGACTTAATCCTAAATAAATTCCAGAGTGTGTGTTCATTGGTATTAGGGAGCATGTCACCTGGTGAAAAAGTGATGTGGTTTAAAAGATTTTGATCAACAATTGAGGTCTTCAGCACAGAGGAATAACATGGTGGACACACACACACACACACACACACACATTTACTTACTTGATGGCAGGTTGGTTGGTTTTGGTCTTCTCATGGGATATAAAGAGTCCTATCTTGATGAAAATAAGATAAAGTACAACTTAATTGTCAACTTAATTTAAAAGAGTAAATGATGACGTGGCGTTTTCTGATTGGCTCAAATGTGTCTCTGTCCTGCAGCTGTGGACATCAGAAAACCAGGGAGATGACGCCGACGCCGGGGATGGAGAGAACTAGAGCGCACTTCACTGTTACCCCCCCCCCCCCCCCCCAACTCTCTCCTTCCTCCTTTTATCTCTCTCCCTCTTTCTTCTCTTCTTCCTCTCTTCGTACACATACAGCCCGTTCATTCCCCCCCTCTTTCAGCCCCGGCCTCCCGACCTCCTTCTGTATAACCAACAGCATGAATAGCACCTGACCTTCAGACAGATATATATTTAAATCCAAAAAATAGGGGTGGTGGGCTAAGAGAAAGTACTCCATCTCCCAACGATCCTTCCCCCCCCCCCCCCGATCACTCCAAGGTAAACATAGCACGCACGGAGGTTTTTTTTATCCAAAACGATGAAATAAATGAATCTCTTAGACTCCCACCTCCTCCCCTCCCTCGTTTAATCTTCCTCCTCCGTTCTTCCTCCTTCCTAACATTTCAAATGTTAGGAAGGAACATTCCCCCCCCCCCCCACCCCCCCCCCCCCCCCCCCCCCCCCCCCCCCCCCCCCCCCCCCCCCCCCCCCCCCCCCCCCGTGAGTTAATGCACATATATAGTCGTACCCTGCCCCCTTCCCCTAAATCTATTGAGTTAACGCACTTATAGTGACCCCCTCTTCCTCCCCCTCCTATAGTGAGTTAACGCTCTCATGTAGTCATCCTCCCCCCTTCTCTTTTGGCTTTTCTTAGTGTTACCGGCAGATGGCTGGTTTTATTCCACTTTAAACAAAACAAAAGAAATTATTAAACTGTCTGTTTATTTTCAACAAACACTGTGATGCTTAGTTTTTCCTCCACTTTGCCACCAGATCCTGGGGATAAAACATCTGTGGGGGGGGGGGGGGGTGTTTGAGCAGCAGTGCCATTCTGCTGAGGTTTATACAGAAGGGTCCTCCTACAAGGCTGTATTGTGACACTGACGCATCTAAAACAGAACCTGCTGTGTAAAGCATTTTTTATTATTTTCTAACCCCATTTATATTCTGTTCGGAAACTGATCTGAAAACGTATTAAAAACATTCCCTGGATGTTGGAGAAGCCTGCTCCCGTGGATCCCTGAAGTTCATTTTTCATTGCCTATTTTCTTCCTCTTTCTGTGTGTAACAAATCAAACTCTTTTCCGTTTTTTGAGAACTGTAAAATTGTAAAACATTTTTCGAGTGTAACTGTAAATCTGTCTTTTGGAGAGCGGTGGGTCGATGTTGTCCGTTAACGTGAAGCCACTTCAGTCCGCTGCCGCTTGCTTGGACACTTTTGACCACAGAACTTTATTTGGTACTTATATTTCTCCTTTTCAACCCCAAAACTCTTCTTGTATCCGTCACTGACACAGTTCCCACTCGCTGCTGAATGGTCTGATCCGCCGACGAGATGCAAGCTGTCATTTATCACCGTGTAAATGTACCGCAACCATCGAGGGGGTGGGAGGGTAACAGTCTGTGGATCGACAACTTCCTGCTTCCTCATTTCCAAAATAGAAAAAACAGTTAGGTATTGTTCCTCTAAAGGGATCAAGATAAGAGCATCAGCTAGCTGCCTGACAAATAAAAGTTGCTTTGCAAAACCGTTAAAAGCATTCAGACGTAGTGCTACAGAACCGCATTATAAAACGCCTAAAAAAACTCATTAAAATGGCAAGATAATTATATTTTAAACAAGCTCAAACAATATAAGAAAGTTATTAAAAATGTAGTTACAATTCAAGATATGAATATTGTTGGATTTAGAAAAGGTAGCGGCAAAAATCAAAGTATTCAGCCTCGCTTAAAAGAGGTGAGTTTTGGGGTCATTTGATCCAGATGTATGGAGCAGAATGACTCAATGCAACGATGCCTCCGATAAAAGGGAATAGGGCGACAGCGTTTTCCCTTAGCGCAGTTAAGAATCCTAAATATGAGCAGCAGTTAGCGATTGTTCCTCTAAAGGGATCAAGATTAGAGTATCAGCTAACTGCCTAAAAACATTCATTTAGTCTGGCGTTAATGGGGGCTGTGGCGCGGTGGGCCGATCATCAGACCAGGGAAGCACCAGTTCAATCCGCCTCGACCGCTGCTGCACTCAGCATGCGGCGTGTTGCTCCTGGGGGTATTCCCCCAGTATTACATGTCTAATATATGTAATGTAAAGCACTTTGAGAGTTTGGAAAAGCACTAAAATAAATACCATACATTTTTATTATTAAAGCTGCTTCTTGAGCTTGAATAAACAAATGTAACCTCAGAGCTGGATGTTTGATTAATAAGAGACAAAGGTGTAACTAAATCCAACAATGTGATTCTTTAAAAAAAGGAAATAAATGAGGAAGCGGGGGTTTCCCTCGCCGCAGTTTGAGTTCACACAGGTATGTTTAAGGAGCCACATGTCCTGGCAGTCAATCATCTGAGTGGAGAGAGCCTGTCGTCGGATTGGTTAAACTCTTCAGGCTGGAGATCATAAACATGCGTATGTGTCCATGTTGCCTTTTTTAGATTAAACTCCGAAAAGTGCTCAATCGGCAGTTGACGGTACATGTTCTGGATCTGATCTTATACAATTGTGTGGATGTAACTGTTAGTTTCTCTTGTTAAAATGGCGAGATACTGGACGTGTTCAAAAGCGGTTAGAACTTTGAGAAACATCGGATTTTGGAAAAGCAAAAGCCCCTCTTGTTCTTTAAATCTATATTTCTCCACTCAGTGTCACAATAACCTTGTCACTAACCATCTCGACATTCCACTCTTTAGGTGTAGAAAAGTCATGTCTCAATGTTTTATCTTCCTGTGCTGGGGACAAATGTTTTCATGCACTGAAGTTTAAAAGGTTAAAAAGAATTCCTCCCTGCCGCTCTTTTTCTCGTTAGCTGAACAAAAAGGCAGTTATTCTACGCTTTCTAAGGAAAAAATGATCCCATGCAGTAGTGAATGTGGCGCCGAGCCTGTCTGTATATCTGGTATCTCAAATCATTTGTTTTTACTGACCAGTATTATGCTTAAAATAAAAAGGAAAAAAAAAATAACCCAAAAAAACAACAAAAAAAAGTTTGCTTCTGTGACGGTTTTATTGCTTAGCGCGCACGTGGCTGTGAACATTTAGACTTAGCTTTAGGACACCCTCCAAAAAAACAAATGACAAAAAAAATCCCTTCAACTCCTCCCCCCACCCCGGTTATTGAAGTAATACTAGATTTGTGTATGTCTTTTAAAAACCCCAGCTCTAGTTTCACCTTACATGTTATAAACAGGACAAAATGTAAAAGACAATTTAAAGTGAAATAAAGGTTTTATCAGTTCCGATCAGCCCCGCTCTGTTTGTTACCACTATAATGTCTTTTAGCTTCTACTGAGGTTCACTGTTCTAAGATGCACAGCATGCAGGAAGTGTGTGGAAGGAACAGGAAATGCTGACACTGTCCATGGATTCACTCAGTTTTATTGAGCTTTGGGTTTTCCCGAGAAATGCAAATATTCAACAGGAAGGCTGCGGAGTTCTCCTGGATCATCTGTTTTCAAATCGCCAGTATTCAAATGTAGCAAGATGCTAACTGTTATTCTCATTTGGTTTCAGCAGAATACATGCAGATGCCCTCATATTCAGAAAAACACTCTCCTTGAAGGCTGAGAAAAACTCTTGCTTTGTCATTTTTTTTTCTCCAGAAATGAATATGAATTGTTTGCTTAAATGTCATTTAAACATCTCCCAAAGTAGAAATCTGGAGTGAGAGAAAAGACGAGAAACTTTTCGTTTGGTAATATTTGGATTTAATTCAGGATGCTTCAACCAAAGCGTCTGTTTTTTTACTGAAGCCGGAGGGAGGGACATGCTAAAGACCTCTATGACTAATCTAAATCCGAACACAGACAGTCTGACTGAAGACATAAGGAAGTGCCTTCCTTATTTAAACAGTTGTCTAGCTTCCCTCCTTCCCTTTGTTAGAAGCAGATCTGTGAGTCATGTCTGGTTCACGGCCAACACCAACCTCTCCTGAGGAGGGAAACGTTTAAAGTGAAAAGTTTAACCCTCCTGTTATCCCCAGATTTACTTTACACCCTTTATCCTCGGGTCCATTTGACCCCAGTAGTTTAAAACTCAAGACAATTATCATATTCTAATTTTAACCAAAATGTATGTCTCTGGTGCTTTAGGTATCTTAGTTGACTACCTAAATAACCATTTAAATAAAACATTACCCCAACTTTCCCCCCCACAGACCCCTTTATACATCCAGAATGTGACTATCGAAAAATATATAAATCACCATAAAATCTCACTGATGAAATAAAATGTTAAAGTAAGATCTTTTTGATGTTGTTAAAGGACCAATAACTAAAGCAGAGGGGAGTTGTGTTTTTACAATGATACATTTGCATGTAATAGTCACCTCAATATCATCCTACACAATCTACACAAATATGTGTAAAATGTTGACATTTGTATATGTTTTAAACTACTAAAACAGCCTGGGGTCAAATTGACCCCAAAGAACACCGATGCGTGCAAAGTGCGTACAGGACATTTAAAAAAGATCTTTATGTTCATTGTATGTTTACCCATTAGTCCTCACTGAATTAGGAAAAGTCATGAAATACTAAGCAAAAAAAATAATGTGAACCACTTTTTTAGATACGTTAAACATTGAATGGGTCAAATTGACCCCAAGGATAACAGGAGGGTTGGTAGAACAAATGGTGAATGTTTTGCTATTGTGAGTTCCTTCTACAAACCTCCGTCCCTAGAAAGATTCCTAGAAAGATTCCTTGAAAGAGACGGTGTTTCTCAATGTCGAGGAAGGCTGCTCCAGTGCCACTGTTTCAAGGATACTACGTCATCGAGTGCCGCCGAAGGACTCTTCCAATGTCCAGAATACTTGGAATTCTACTGAGGCCAGTGTCAGTACCATATCGGCTCGGGTACCATATCGGCTCGGGTACCATATCGGCTCGGGGTCACATCCGGCGGGTCATATCCGTCACACATTGGCTGTAGTACGGCACCTCAAGAGGGCCACCATACACGGTCAAATTCCGAACATTTAAACATAGCCTACACTTCATTCTTTACTTTGTCCGTTATTATATGTAGAAGATATTACTTTTTTCTCCGTCATGTTGTTTCCATAGCAACAACTTCAAACAGGAAGTTTAAGACATTTAAGACACTGCAACGAAAGTAACAAAAACAATGCAAAATCCTTTTCCGTTTTCACAGAACACAAATTGGGTTATTTACATAATTATGTTTACACTGTCGATTGTTATTTTTTAACATTCAAACATTACAACGTAATTAAATCCCGAACATTTAAATATGAATATGGTGAAATACATTCTTAGAATAAGCGAGAAATTGATTTAACTCCTGTTTGACAATAACTGTGAATTTCTTTCCTTTTATTTAAAATTAGAAATCAAATTTGATCATACACCAGGGCGGGTCATACTCAGGTGCTAACATGAATCTGAAGGAAATCCTAACATGGGGGTGTCTCAATGATGTGTTTTTTATGGGGAATTCAAATATGAGCTTATTTTTAGGATAACTCTAACCTACATCGTTTTGTATTTCTAAATTGGCAATTTTTCTAAGTCCACAGCCAAGAAAATGTTATTTGCATGTCATTTTATTTACGAGTATGGAATTATGGAATTCTAACACTGGAGCTTGTTATTGTTTAACTTGATCATTCTGCTTCAGTTTGTGGGCTACAGCCAGTTTATGTTAGCAGCACGTTAACAGCTTCATCCTCTGAACGTGTGTACTGTCTGTTCAAAAAACTGCAGGAACCCAGAACACAGACAAAAAACATAACCCCCTTCACATCTCAACTATAGTAACAGGTCCCCGATATGACCAGTGATGATACCTGTATTTAGCACCTTGCAGATCGCTTCTCTGATTGTTTTATTGCACAATAGAATCATGTATATTAACTTTCTCTTCTATGCATTTCAGTTCTTCATTAACATTCCTTAATTAACACTTCGCTTTCCTGACACAGTTCCACTAACATACATTCACTGTCAGTTACCCTTTTCTGTGATAAACACATATTTCACTTGAATTAGACATTTATTGTACCTTAAAAACATTTTTCCACAGTATTAAATACTACTCTTCTAAAAACTTGAAAGTAGCATAGTAGCCCTTTAAACTGTCATGTCGAGCATTAACTGCAAGTCACTGAAATGCATAAACTGGAGAATAATTATGTTACAAGTATTACAGAAAACATATCCAAGTGTAACAAACATCCAGTATTAACCTTACTGTTTTTTACTAACAGTAACCAACTAATCATTTTCATAAAGTGCATATTTATTCCAAACTCACAATATATATATATATATATATATATATATATATATATATATATATATATATATATATTATATATATATATATATATATATATATATATATATATATATATATAATATATATATATATATATATATATATATATATATAAAAAACGTAATGCACAATGGTACACAGTATCCAAACTCTTTAGGCACTGGTCAGAGGCATTCATGTAAAGCAGATCACCAGAATCCAATACTGGTAAAAACGTTGCAGAGATCAAATGTTTCCTTGTCTGAAAGGAGAAACCTAATTTTAAAACAACATTTTCAGTGTGTGACTTGAAAGATAAGTTCTGATCAATAATAAAACCTAGATATGTGTATGTAGTGACCCTTTCAATGTCAATGTCAGTCCCTTGAACAGTACAAATGTTGGGGAGAAAAGAAGTTAAGTTTTTGCCATTTGAGAATATCATGAGTTTGGAGTTGTCTGCATTTAATACTAACTTGAGTTGAGATAAATGGGATGGAATAACATCAAAGGCAGACTGGAGGAAATCAAGACTTTGCTCTATAGAAGAGGATGAACAATAAATAACAGTATCATCTGCATAAAAATGGAAAGCAGCATTTGATAAATGATTAGTCCTAATATGGAACCTTGGCGCACACCCTTTCAAATCAAATCAATCAAATCAAGTTTTATTTATATAGCACATTTATAAACGATTTTTGGTCGAGCCAAAGTGCTGTACAAATAATAAAAATACCCTACAGTAAAGACATTTTACAGCTAATACAACAGCACAGTTTGTTCAGAATATCAGTATGAGAAGAAAACGACACCCTCTGTCCTTAGACCCTCACATCGTACAAGGAAAAACTTCCGGAGAAAACCCACAGTTTAAAGGGAAAAATGGGAGAAACCTCGGGGAGAGCAACAGAGGAGGGATCCCTCTCCCAGGACGGACAGACGTGCAATAGATGCCGTGTGTAAATCGAAGAGATAATACATTTACAACATAGGTAGACCGAATGTTAGCAGCATGACGAGACCCAGGCAGGACCGCAGAGACAGGTTCAGCCACAACCCGAGGTCCACGACTTAATCCAGAACTCAGGATAGAGGATCCAGGATGTGGTACCACAGCAAGAGGATCAGCCTCGACTCCGGATCCCGGCGTCGATATAGACACAAAAGAAGAAAAATTTGGCTGGGTTAATCGGAACATGAGAATACACAGACACAGACAGACAGAAGGAAGAACAAGCTCAAACTGTCTCACTCTGTTTCAATGTACACATACAACACATTTCTGTAGATCAATAATCAGTCAGTCAAAAACTCCCACCCATTTCTTCACGTCTTCCCGAATAGTGGACCAGTGGTAAGTTGCCAAAACCTTCTCGGTGGTGCGCCTTATCCCTGCATGACCTCCGGAACCCAGGTTATCGTGGCACTCCTTCAGGACATCGATAACCTGGTCCTTGGTGCACACAACCAACCTCTCATTGTCCTTGCACGTGTAGTACAATTCTCCAGCTGGCACATCAGGAACAAAAAAACAATAATTTAGAAGTGTGTAGAGATGAAATTATGACTAAAAGCTGTTCAAGAAATCCAGTGGCCTTGACAAGTTGCAAATAGGGTTTAGACGTAACAACTACAGTAATAGTGTGTATACTAATGAAAAGAAAAAGGAGAAACAAGCTGTGGAGTCCTTGCAATTTACTGAAAATGTTGGAATTGCAATATGATAAACCATTAGAGGTATGATCACTTTTGCACCAAAAAACACCATTAGATAAATAGATAGATATATACTTTATTGATCCCTAAAAGTAAAGGGAAACATATTATATGAGATATAAACAATATAAAAGATTAAGGATAATTTAAATGTTCTAAAAAACTACAAAATACTTCAGTTAGGCCTAGTAAGTAGCAGGAATATGTGCTTACACTACAGGAGCAAAATCATGATGATGTCACATGTACAGGGGGTTTATACCTCATAATAAAAACGTATGTTCGTGACTTAACCATGGTCTTATTCTAACTGTTACTTACATTTGATCAGGTATTTTTTTGAAGCCTTCCGAATTGCCGCCTTCCTTGCATCAGGATGTTTAGCGGCGATGGTGAGATCATGGTAACCACCACTGAGCACATAGTGCTTTATCTCTGTATAAAACTATCCATTTCTGTCAAAGTTAAGAACAAAAGAAAATATTGTACTTTACCTATGGCGCAAAAATGTCGTATATATACACATTTAATACATACTTATTTTTAATAATCTATTATATTGTGTTATTTCAAGATGGAAAAATTATCTTTTTGATAATAATAATATATAAAAGTATATCGTATTGATATATAATAATTTTTGATAATGTATAACATAATCAAATATAAAAATCAAAACGAAATAAGTAAGTATTAGGGCTACTGTATACTGGCACTTGTAAGCATTAACTTTAATTAATTTAAACAGAACAAAAGAACATATTTTACTTTACATGTGGCGGGAAAATATCTTATATTCTTCTTACCGTCTCCTTCTCTCTCTCTACCTACTCATTCGTCTTTGATCAGACCCGCGGTATACCCTAGTCAGCGCCCCTAGTTACACCAATCAGCGTGCGAACGCGTGAACGCGTGATCGCGTGACGTCATTGGTAAGCGACGGATATGACCCGACGGATATGACCCGAGCCGATATGGTACCCGAGCCGATATGGTACTGACAGCGGAAATCGCGCTCCATTTAAGGCGGGGCCTTAAATGAACGCCTGTTCCACAATTCTTCGTTTTCCGAGGCTAGGAAGGATTCTTGCCTCACTTCTGAAGCAAGTGACTCAGAAGACATGTGCTACCAAGCAAGCGTCCTCGACATTGAGAAACACCCCTGCACACCTGTTAGCCTGTTCCACCATTCTTCATTTTCCGAGGCTAGGAAGGATTCTTGCCTCGCTTCTGAAGGACCTGACTCGGAAGACATGTCCTACCAAGGAAGCGTCCTGGACATTGAGAAACACCAAGAATATTGTCTCTAGCATTGTGCTGCTTTTAACACTTCTTGATGTTCCAGGAGCAAAAGTTGCTATGAACTTTTCATAGTCAGAATTTCTAAATGTGCTTTGGAGAGATTTTATAAAAATGTTACATAATATAAACGTTGGTTATCGTAGCTTAGCATGGACTGCTAACAGACACATTGGCTCTGTCCACAGGTAGAAAAATCCTCCTATAAGCACTAAAAAAACAATATAGTATGTCATACAAAAAAAATCTATTCTGACCCATAATTGTGTAGTAAGGGTACGATGCACAACACATTTAAACCTGCACAGGCTACTGGGAATCAATGAATAGTGCAGCATTGCCTTACCTCTTTATAAGTGCTTCTACGCTTCTTCTACCCTTCCTCCTCATCCTGGCCTACAGGTTTAAAATAACCTGTAAGCTTCGGCATTTTTTTAATAGTTGCTTGTCTCGAAACTCCTTTTCCCTCAACAATTTCCTTTTCCGAGCGCCACTCTCAAACTTTTTCTTCTCCAACATTTTCACCTAAACAACTCAATCACTCGCATTTTGAGTAAGTCACATGTGAAACATATTCTCATTCTGATTGGCTGTTAAGTGGTGCCCACGGGGCGGGTGTCTTATAACTTGTATCAATCACCAGCCACATACATTCAGATCAAATGATGGACAGAACATTTGACGAATTTTCGCGGCACATGTACTTATCAGCTCTGAAATATAAGATGACGTTTTGGTGGGGTTGCCAGCACTTTGCCCACTGGTGATTATTTTTGCCGCACACATTAAATAAAAAAAGACTGAGCATGCGCAGTGTAGTTTTTACAGCACCCATTCATTTCTACAGCGAGAGAGAGGGGCTTGATCGGGGCTAGATCGGGGCTTGCCCCACATCGCTCAACACGGCTCAATAGGCACACTGTGGACACTAATTAGAAGAACGCAGACTAAAACAGCAATGTACAGACGAATCAGACGACTGAACATGATCTTTAAGATATATTATTTTTGCAT